>JBBCBC010000013.1:35357525-35883128 GCA_037126765.1 Stenogyne calaminthoides | reverse complement strand
TTCAGATGGATTTCTCCGTGTTTAAGAGAAAAAGAGATTTTGAGCAAAATTGAGGAGGCGACGCCTCTTCTAGAGGAAGCGACGAAGAAGAAAAATGGGATCGCTAGAAAAAAACTAAGGCTCACAAAAGAACAATCTGCTTTTTTGGAAGAAAGCTTCAAAGAACACAACACTCTAAACCCTGTAAGAATTCATCCACATATTGTGCGTTTCAGTTTTATTTATTTATATTTTTTTAATGTTTTGATTTAATTAGGAATGTTGAAAAATACGATATTTCATGTGAATCAGGATATGTAGTTGCGGTATCTATCTACCTACACATACATGTAAATATACGTATACGAATCAATAGTTGATGTATTTCATCTATTAGCTAGGTTACTAGCATATAAATTTATGATTTTAATGTGGAGTATGCATATACTCCATATTTGTGTGTTTCATTAATTGTGGCACAACCACACATTTGAAGAATTTAAGTACGTATACATATATTTTATTTGTGTGTTTCATTAATTGTCACACAACCACACATTTGAAAAGTGATATAACTTCTACGTTAAGGTAACATACGTTCTGACGTTCATTTACACCTATACACATAGGTGTATTAATATTTATGTATGTATGAATGTAATTCAAGAATCGTAATAAAAGCATATAGTATTTGAAATACGAAATAATTATAAGTGGGTATTTAATTTGTATGCAGAAGCAAAAGTTAGGACTTGCAAAGCAGTTAAATCTCCGGCCTCGCCAAGTGGAAGTGTGGTTTCAAAACAGAAGAGCTAGGTATGTACCACATTAATTATTTACGTGTGATATTATATATATACTTTAGATCATTTTTTTTTTTTAAAATATGTTGATTCCCGTGAGAATTAAATTAATGAATGTAAGAATTAATAGTAGTATTTATGATTGATGTCAGGACAAAATTGAAGCAGACAGAGGTAGATTGTGAGTATTTAAAAAGGTGTTGTGAGACATTGACAGAAGAGAATAGGAGGTTGCAAAAAGAGGTTCAAGAATTAAGAGCTCTTAAAGCTTCTCAGCCTTTCTACATGCAACGCCCTGCTACAACCCTCACTATGTGTCCTTCTTGTGAAAGAGTTGTCACCACCGCCGCCGCCGGTGGTGGTGGTGGTGCCGGAGCTAAGAAGACTAATAAACATTTTTCACTTTCGCCGCCCCACCCTGCAGCTTCTTGATTATTAGTATTATTTTTATTTATTAGTTATAGTTGAAAACTAGCTAGGTGAAAAATCAAGAAAATGATTTTTTTTTTTTTTTTGGATTTTCTTTTGTAGATATACTTGGGAATTGTCTTTTAAGGGTTTTTTTTTTTTTTCCTAATGATTTTTTGATTTGTAATGGGCTGCTGTCCTGATGAATTTTGTTGGACATAGTTTGGAGCAGCATTCATAATTTGACCATGAATGTGAAACTGGCTTCAGAATTTAGAACAAAGAGTGTCTTTTTTCTTTTCTCCTAATTAATACTCCTACAATAATGTGTATATATAAGTCTTTTGAATTGGGCAATTCTCTAGAGCATTCTCATTATATGACATTCTAATGCTAAAACATACTATTCGATGACAAAGTAATTCGAGTATTGATACAAAAAATTGCAAAAGCGAAAACATTCAAACTGTTTTTAACTTTTAATGAATCATAATGATCAAAGTGGATGGTTAAATGTAATGACTTGAACACTGAAAATGGCACGCAAACCAAGTAAAATGAGTTTTAGTAGGTATGAGTGGAAGAAAATAAGGGTGTTGTGAGTATTAATATAGTATTATATTTGTTTTTATTTTGGGAGTGTTCAAGTAATGTTGGGACGTCCAAATAAGACAAGTGTTCAAGTAATGTTGGGACGAAGGGAGTATAATTCTGACTGAGATTAATATTTGTATTTTTTATTTTTTTATAAAAATTGGGTAGCCAAGTGAGACCAATCTCTAAGTTCAAACTTACTATTTTGCCACACAATTAAATTTCATACGAAACTGCTTCTTATTAATTTAGGATGTTTTATTCAGCTACAAATTCTTGACACTTATAACGACCGAATGAAGAATTTATAGGAATTATTGAACAAATTAAAATGGTTTTTGTTGACTTGAAAATCAGCTCCAGTTGTAGATTAATTATGAATGTCCCACAAATGGCATTTTTCTGGTTTCGAGTAAAACTTGACATGCTGAGAAGTGAGAACTCAAAATTCTTCAACAAATTAAACCATGTAATAACAATGATGATAAAGTCTTTTTCTTGCCTTAGGAGCATTTCGAATGGACAGAAGTAGTACTATTAGAACAGGAATATTTGAATATCATGAGTTCAAGTCGTGATTTATACTTGTACAGTAATCCCTCCGTCCCAAAGAAACGTGCACGTTTACTATTTTCGCATGTTTTTGCGGGCGAATTTTTTATTAATATATAAAATAATAAAATAATTTTTAAAGATGCATGCAATAGATGAGAGATCTATATCTATAATACTCATTTTTTTTAAAATTACTTTATCATTTGAAATATTAATAAATAAATCGCTCACAAAAACTCGACAATAAAGTAGGTGCATGTGCACGTTTTTTCGAGACGGAGGTAGTAATATTTATTAAGGATAAGTTAATATATACTGAATATTTTTTTATGACAACATAGCACGTACCGACAGATTATCTTATTTGAGAAGCAATAGTGCATTATTCAATAATTATTTAATGGTCAATATCTTCCAATCATTTGTGTACATATTGATATTGAATGAATTTGAAATAAAAATTCAACAGTTAGATCCTTTCAACTTTTGATATATATATATATACTACAAAATAAAACTAATTATATGTATAAATGAAGTGCTACACTTATCAAAATACACTGGATATGGTATTATACTAGTATTACATTTACATACAAACATATAAAAAGTCTTATTATAATTCTACACTTCTCTATAAATTCCATTTTTTTGGATAGTACGAAATTATTCCAAAAAGAATGTATATTATGTGAGTCTAATTGTGCACTATACACCACTATTACCATTATTTGCGAGAACTAGCACTTTGCTTGTAATGGATGAAATTCTTTTACATATAATACTTAATAAACATAATGCATGTCATGTTATTACATTTATATAATATATTTGATCATGTATCATAAACCCATATATTTATAGAACTTACTATATTGCAAATCAGGCATGCTCAAACTTGATGTAATCTTCAAAATATTCAACTTGTTCACTCAATCATCATGCTTCCGTGACTTGTTTGTGAAGAAACTATACATTGACACCTATCACACTATAAATTATTTTAATTAAATAGTAAATACATCAACATATATTAGTTGATTTATATTTATATATTCTTTAATTAATCCGCCAATTAGAATGTCAAATACTTTTTTAGGGATGACTGTAATTGTCAAATGTCCATTGACACTTATTTTTATTTCTTTTATCATGGACATTCTTTTAAAAAAGATTGGACTTGGAATATTATTCATAAATCAGAAAGGGTTGGGGGTATTTGGTAATCAACAATAAGCTAGAGCCATCATTCCAAAATTCACAAGGCCAGAAAGACAAAAAAAAAAAAAAAAAAAAGGAAATAAAAAATCAGTGTTACACAACTTAAACACGTTTCCTCAAAAGCTTAGAAAGTTCAAATGAATAAAACTTGTAATAAATTCGAATGAGTTGGAAATATTTCACAAATCTTATCGAATACTAAATCAAATGTGTGCTCAATGGTTGCCATAATTATTAATAACTTATTGAATTGATTCCGTCGAGAAAACATATATTTAAGTATTAATTATTGGCAGAAATTATCACAAGATTAAAGTTGTGTCTCACAATTCGTATGATTGGCGATTGAAATGATTTTGTCTGGTTTTTATGTGTTCGGCCATTTGGCTATCAATTATTTAGTATGATGATGATGATGATGATTTAGTCAGATATTCACAGTCATGCATCAATATTGCAACCTCTTGACATCATTAATATCAAGTTGATTAATTTTATTTTAAGACAATATATTTTATGATCTGAAGCTCATTATATAACGTCAAAAACCACATTATGTTACGGTAAAAACGTAGTAATTTGCTAAATCCTTTGTTTCAGTCCAACTATTACGCAAGAGGTTAATATAGTACGTAGCTAACAATTTTTTATCTTATATCAAGCTATCATTATTTTGTCCAGACTTCTAAATTTGTCTATAATAATCTGTAGTGCTTACGCTTTCTCTGTTCTTTTTTTTTTTTAAATATAAATTATGCCATGAAAAATGTTACGTTTTGGACCTTAAAATCACATTTTGAATTTAGATCAGAATTTGAAATGATCACTCACTTCAGTCACACTATTACAAAAGGCTCTGTTTAACAAAGGGCCCAATTAAAGAAAGCCCAATATAGGCCCAATTATAGCTAGGGGTGTATACTTAACCCAAATTATCATATTCATCCCAACAACTTATCAACATCTTACATTCATAATCACAATAACCATAGTCTCATTTGCAAAAGTTAAAATCGTAGGTTCACTAGAGAAGTAATATATTAATTTAAAAACTTCAAAAGAAGCGTTGGTCTGCTAGTAACATATTTCTCTCAAGATTACTCTTCCTTAAGCTCACAGTGCAAACACTTACCTTCAATGCAAACATCATTGTCCGAACAACACATCACTGCAGGATCTCTTACACATAACTTCAATCTGCAAGGATAAGAAACCTATTAACTTTGATGCATATGTGTGTGCTGATTAGAACTTACAAGAAAATGTTGCAAAAACAAACCAACATAAATAAGAAGGCTAGCAGGAGTATTTATACCTTGTATCTCTTCTCTTAGTCCTCCTCCTCTTTCTTGTTGATGTTCTTTCAATAGCACCACCGTGAACATTGAGTCGAACAAGACTCCCCGGACAAATTTGAGCAGAATTAATACGTGGGAAACCATGAATGGAAAACTTCTTGGCCGAATTATTCTTGATATCACACCAAAGAAACCCCACTCGTACTGCAGAACAACTTGCTCTTTTTCCTTCAAATAAGCTACAACCCATAGTTCCACTGGTGTTGCTTTCAAACCAGAAATTTCCCACTAAAAACTTTTTTATTCCAAAAAGAATTTTTACCATCATCTTCCATCACCCACACATCAAAGTGATTTATTGTGGAAACACAACAAATTAAGCATCTATCCTGACTAGCAATTCTACATACGATATTTCTCTGGTTTACTGGGGGCAATGATAGGTAAATAAAAGTTTCAGTACTAAGATGGAGTGCAACTATTATATGATCTGATAACCAATACAATACGCCATCCATGTAAGTAGCCCGAGATTGCCATGGTAATCCACAAGGACAATCCTGCGTAATCCTCCTCCATGAATCAAATTTCAAACTATAAATAAAAGTTGGGAACACATATTTTCCCTGAGATATCTCTCGATTAATTCTCACAACTCTGTAGTCGTCAGCAGCACAAACGTACCCCAACCCGAACCCAAAAAATAAGTGTAAAGCAGTAGGATTAGGACTATGTTCGGGCAACTGGCGGGACTCCTTTGTTAATGGGTTATATATTGCCCAAAACTTTTTACCAGGTTTCAGAATCAGACCGTTGCAGAAGGCGACGGTGAAGAGATTTGGTAGACGTGGGTGGATTGAGTGTTTGATAAGGGTTGCATCAATCATTTGAGGTCCACTGATAAAGTTGAGGGAGTCGAGATTGAAGGAATATAGAGGAGCCCCTGATTTATTTCTAACAAGTATGTGGTGGCCTGATGAGTAGAGATGATGATTAAAGATGGTTTGAAATTTGATGAAATCTGAATCATCGATGATGAGTAGCCATTTCTTGCACACACTTCTGAACCGGAAGAGTGACTTGCCGGCAATCGGATAAGTATTAGCTGGAGGATGTCGGGATCAACGTACAACATTTCTTCTGGACTGAAACAAAATCAAATACCAAAATTATTGCTGCCATTTACAGCTCGCGCATTTGGTAAACAATAATCACACAAACGATACTTATATAGTATTATTAGTACTATTTTAGTATTTATTATTATGTATTAGTTAATTCTCTTAACAAATTTACAATTGTCATTATTATTCTCATTTTCACTCAAGTCCTTACCAAATTGTTATAAGTTGTGAGTCCCTAACGCACAGATGGCAACTGTATTTGGGCGACGTAAACTTGTATCCAAGAGACAAATATACATGTAAGTGAAGGAAGATTCGGTTGCAAAGGCTTGGTCTGACATCTAGATTCCTCTGCGGGAATCCAAGCATTTAATATTCCTTGAGGAGCAAAGAGATTACAACTACTTGTTGATCTTTTAGATAAGGCAAAAATACATGGCTAGCTTTTAGAGAGTATTTAGCATGATGGATTGGTAATTGCGTATTTGCTTGTGGATTGTGATGAAAAAAAAAAGCTAGAGCATTTAAACAGGCGTTTGATTGCTTTGCAAAATAATATCATTGTTATTACTAGTTACTACACATGCATTATATATATATATATATATATACACACAATCTGATTAAAGATCTACACAGCCAAGAAAAAGATCTACAAAGCTAGCCCTGTTTAAATATCTGTCTTCCAAATTTTGTCCAAATCAATTAAGAAGCAGAGTCAGTTAAAAGCATATGCTCCACAATTATATTTTCACTGTGGCATTAAATCGAACAGGTTGTCTACCATTACAACTAAAAGCAACAAAATCACTATTCCGAGGCAAAGATTTCACAACGAGACTACAAACATGAATTCATGTATGATTATTGAAATTCAGATTTCACAAACGGACTATACAGAGTGAGACTAATTCTGAATGCACAAACATAGAAATGAAGGTATTGTTTACCTCTGAAATTCGCCGTCTCCGAAGAAAAGAAGCAAGTGTGTTAATAGGAGAACTCAGAAATTCCACTGGCCACGAGAGATTATATAATGTCTGAGATTTTGCACTCCCGGATTTCGGGATTTTGAGAATCTCCATCGAAAATTCTTTCCAGTTTCCAATTGAGAGTTTTCCTTTTGCAATTAACCGAGTACTGGTTTTTATTGCCTTTTTCAATTTCTGAGCTTTTGCTCCGGCGGATTTTTGGGTTTGGAAAATCTCCATCAAAATCTGTCCAATTCTGAGTGAATCTGTTCTTAAATTAGAATGGGAATTTTTTCCTTTTGCAATTTTTAGCCGGCGTTAACTGACGTTGGCAGGATAGATGGTGGGACACGGTGGAACATGGGATACATTTGGGCTTGGGCCTTATGTATCGGGCCATAATAGATTGATGCACCCAATTTAATATTATTTGTTATTTTAATATAATCATTTTATCATTGTTGACATAATCTATTCTAACTCATATATGCAATTATGGTCCTTATGGACCCGCGGCCACCCCTCCATTTTTAAGTATTATTAATCATAACAAAATTAAAGTTGTCCTCGTATTGAAATGATTTTAGAGTAGGTCCAGTGTGAAATTTTCATGTATGAAAATCTATAAAATTGTTCTAAATCAATCATCTATACCCTAAACACTAAATAATGAACCCTAAATTATGACCTATTCGGGTCGGGTGAACCATGAACCACTTGGGCCGAGTGAACCATGAACCACTCAATTTTGTCTTACCTTCACCAATTACAGAATTTTGTTATAAATTAAAGTTTATTCATGTATGAAAATTTTCATACTAGACTTTGTCTTGATTTTATATGGGTTTTTTGTGTTCGGCCCATTAGGCTCTTAAATAATATTATCTCCGTCCCATAAAACTTAGAACACTTTCTTTTCTGGTCTGTCCTATAAGACTGTGCACACCAAAAAATGGACACTTATTACCCTTACAATATATACTTATTACCCCTCTATACACACCCCCACAAACAGGGGCGGACGCACTGGTGAGCTGCACCGGGCTTAAGCCCGGTGCAAGTCCCCCCAGATCCACTAAATATATATATGTTCTAATAAAAATTAATTAAAAGTTCATTCTACTTAATTACTCAGCCCACCCCCAACTAAATAGTCCATTTTAATTAAATATGCAGCAGCCATGAGCCCAGCCCATTATAATTTCCTGGATCCGCCGCTGCCCATAAAATAACTTTTCTTAATCTCTGCGTCGAAAGGTTGACGCAAAGTCTTTCGGGACGGAGGAGTATATTTTTTGCTTTTATGCCATGAAAATGTTACGTTCTGGACCTTCAAATCGTATTTTGAATTTAGACTCGATTGTAAAATGATTTTCACTATTATCAAGGCCTCTGTTTAGCAAAGGGCTCAATAAATTAAGAAATCCATTTAATTTTTTAAAAAGAGAGCCCAATATAGGCCCAACCCGTTACCAACCCACGTTAACCGACCAGGTTGAGAGAGGTTTGATCCATTATTCAAGTCAGGTCATGTGCTGATTTTGGTTGTCGCTTCTACTCCTTGAATAAATTTTAATTTAAAATATATCTAACAAATACAGTATAGTAGTTATATGAAATTTTTATATGATGAAAATGCATACGAGTAGCAAAAATTAGACAATGCTATTTTTATATTTCAATGCAAATTAGTAATTTCTTCCAAGTTTTTTATATTTTGTATTCGAGTATCAGTTAAATCGAGCCCTTGATAATAATTAAGAGAGCATAACCTATGATAATAATTAATTGCCCTTGTGAATATAAACCAATCCCAGAACCGACAATTGAGGCCTAGTGACAGTTCACTTACTACACTACACATCACTATATATACATAATTGTCAAAGCATCTCCCATGTGATTGTTGAAATTTGAACTAAAAGCGTCAAACTTTTGAATTATTTAATTTAATTCAACATAAGTAAAGCAGCAGCTTACTGTTAAATATCAAAATCAAATCCAGAGTTGATTAAATTTGACCTTCTAATGTCACTGTGTAAAGCTACAGCTCCTGTAAATATCATTGATCAGATGTAGCACTTTGTCTTTCAAATCTTTAACTTGTAATAAAATTATATTCTTTCGCATTTTTATTTTACATATGATGTGACTGACGTGTATTGGTAAAATGAAAAATAAAGGGAATCGGACTCAAAATTCATGAAATCTGCACCATTGATTTCACATGCATATAAATATAACGCAGGAAAGAAGAACAACTTTACCAACCAAATTAACGTGTCTCAATTATGTGCCTACAACGGATAAGACAAAGATAAAATAATTAATAAATATTTATAATCTCCACAAATTAATATACTATGTGATTAATCATCTCTCTTTCTTCCAGACAATTTGCTTCTTAAATTCCTGTAGCAAGTAATAGATTAACTAGCTTTCCGCATATATAGTCAGATCTAATATGAAAAGGGAAAATAAAGTGCAATATAGTTGCGGCAATATACGCACGAGGTAAAGAGGTAGTCTAAAATATTAGGAAAATTAATCATCTGGTCACAACCATTCATAATCACAATACCCATAGTCTTATTTGCAAAAGTTAAAATCGTAGGTTCACTATAGAAGTAACATATTTATTTATAACTGCAAAAGAAGCGGTCTGCTCAAGATTACTCTTCCTTAAGCTCACAGTGCGAACACTTACCTTCAATGCAAACACCATTGTCCGAACAACACATCACTGCAGCATCTCTTACACACAACTTCAATCTGCAAGAATGAGAAACCTATTAAACTTTGATGCCTATTTGTGTGTCCTGATTACAAGTGACATTTTCTTAGGTTCTCCTATAACTTACAAGAAAATGTTGCAAAAATAAATCATCGTAAATAAGAAGGCTAGCAGGAGTATTTATACCTTGTATCTCTTCTCGTGGTCCTCTTCCTCTTCCTCTTCCTTGTTGATGTTCTTTCGATAACACTACCATGAACATTGAGTCGAACAAGACTCCCCGGACAAATTTGAGCAGAAGTAATACGTGGGAAGCCATGAATGGAAAACTTCTTGACAGATTTATTCTTAATATCACACCACAAGAAACCCCTTTCATGCTGCAGAACAACTTGCTCTTTTTTCTTCAAATAAGCTACTACCCATAATTCCTGTGGTACTTCCAGAACAGGAATTTGCAACGAAAACTTTTTACTCCACAAATTTACTCCATCACCTTTCATCACCCACACATCATAGCGATTCGTTGCGCAAACACCACAAACTAAGCTTCTATCCAGACTAGCCATTCTATATACGATGTTTCCTGCTTTACTGGGGGCAATGGTAGGAGCAAAAACCTTTCAGTTCTAAGATTGAGTGCAACTATTATTGCACGATCTGATAACCAAAACAATACCCCATCCAGGAAAGTGGCCCGAGATTGCCATGGTAATCCACAAGGACAATCCTCCGTGATCCTCCTCCACGAATTCAATTTCAAACTATAGATAAAAGTTGGGAACACACATTTTCCCTGAGATAACTGTCGATTAATTCTCACAACATTGTAGTCGTCAGCATGGTAATCGTACCCGTACCCGAACCCGAACCCGAAAAATAAGTCTAAAGGAGTAGGATTAGGACTAGGCTGAGGCAGCTCGTGGGACTCCTTTGTTAATGGGTTATATATTGTCCAAAACTTTTTACCGGGTTTGAGAATTAGACCGTTGCAGAATGCGACACTGAAGAGATTTCGTACGCGTAGGTGGACTGAGTTTTTGATAAGTGTTGCATCAATCATTTGAGGTCCATTGACAGAGAAGTTGAGGGAGTCGAGATTGAAGGAATAAAGGGGAGCCCCTGATTCATTTCTAACAAGTAGGGGGTGGCTTGATGAGTGGAGATGATTAAAGATGGTGTGGCGTTTGATGAAATATGAATCATCGATGATGCGTAGCCATTCCTTGCACACAATTCTGAACCGGAAGAGTGACTTTGCCGGTAATCGGACAAGTATTTGCCGGAGGATGTCGGGGTCAACGTACAACATTTCGTCTGGACTGAAACTAAACCAAATACCAGAATTATTGCTGGCATTTAATAACCACACAAAACGTTACTTATATAGTAGCTCATTTGAAGAAAAAATACATGGCTAGCTTTTAGAGAGTATTTAGCATGTAGGTGGCCACTCTTGCATAGGCAACAACAAAAATTATGCTTGGTAATTGCGATGAAAAAAAAAATCTAGAGCATTTAGCATTTATACAGGCGTCAGATTGCTTTGCAAAATGATATCATTATTATTACTAGTTACTACACATATGCAATTTGTACACACAATCTGATTAAAGATCTACAAAGCCAAGAAATAGATCTACAAAGCTAGCCCAGTTTAAATCTGTTTTCCAAATTTTGTCCAAATCAATGTTCAATGGATGAGTTTAAGAAGCAGAGTCAGTTAAAAGCATATGCTCCACAATTATATTTTCACTGTGGCATTAAATCGAACAGTTGTCTACCATTACAACTAAAAGCCAAGATTTCACAACAAGACTAAAAAACTGAAATATTTGCACAAATCATGATTACCGAAATTCATATTTCACCAGAAGACTACGCAGAGTGAGACTAATTCTGAATGCACAGACATGCACATTGAAATGAAGGTATTGTTTACCTTTGAAATTCGCTGTCTCCGAACCGTCTCCGAAGAAAAGAAGAACCAGTGTGCTAATGTGCTAATAGGCAAACTCAGAAATTCCACTAGACACGACATATTATATAATGTCTGAGATTTTGCTCTCCCGGATTTCGGGAATCGGATAATCTCCATCGGAAAAAAAGTATTTCCAGTTTCCAATTGTGAGTGAGAATCTGTCCCGATAAATTAGGATGGACGGAGAATCTTCCTTTTCAATTAACCTGGCAATTATTGCCCTTTTCAATTTTTGAGTTTTTGCTCCAGCTGATTTTTTTATTTGGAAAATCTCCATCGAAATTTTTCCCCAATTCTGAGTGTGAGAATCTGTCTGTTCTTAAATTAGGATGAAGGAGAATTTTTTTCCTTTGCATTTTTTAACCCGCGTTAATTGCTGGTAGGATGGAATTGACACGTGGCGACAGCGGTGGAACAGGGGATCCATTTGGGCTTGGGCCTAATGTATCGGACCATAATAGACATAATTGATTGATTGTTATTTTAATATAATTATTTTTTACCAACATTGAATAATATATTCTAACTTTTATATATGCAGTTATGAACCCGCGGTCACCTCTCCATTTTCGAAAAAAATATATTTAAGTATTAGTTATAGCAAACTTAAAGTTGTGTCGTTGCCGATTGAAATGGTTTTATGTGTTCGCCCCATTTGGCTCTTGGTTAATAGTTAATACTCTCTCCGTCCGTTCTTATTTGTACATTTTTCGTTTTGATCTGTTTTATATTTATTTGGTCATTTCTGACAAAACTCATTTTAACTTTAACCCTTCAAACACAATTTATTTGCCTTATGTCATTCACATATACTCTCAACATTTTATTACTTCTAATAAATATTATTCTATTTTTCAATAAAATAGAATTATCATTTATACTCTTAACAATTTATCACCTCAAATACTATCAAACAATTTATACATTAAATACTACGCCTAAAATAAATGTACAAACTGCGGGTTGGAGGGAGTAACTCTTTTGCTTTTATTCCATGTAAAATGTTACGTTCTGGACCTTCAAAAATCACATGTTTAGACTCGATTGTGAAGTGATCTTTTCACTATTATGGAGGCCTCTGTTTAGGAAAGGGCTCAATAAATTAAGTATTCCATTTTTAAGAGAAAGCCAATTAAAGGCCCAATTTCAAGTAAGTGAGACCATGTGCTGGTTTTGGTTATCGCTTCCACCCCTTGAATAATTTTAACTAGTTTATATCCGCGCGTAATAAGTGGGATTGAAAAAAAAAATTAAAATTAGAAAGTCAGATTGTTTAGTAATATAAATCATCACACTTCTTAACCAGTTTCACCATGAAACTTGTTCACCCTTAAAGCATAATTTAAAATAATGCGAAAATTGAATTTTTTTAGAGTTGTTAAGATAAAGTTTAGATTTGAGATATTTAATTAGAAATTAAAAAATACAAAATAATTAGAAAATTAGAATTTGAATGGTAGGAATTTGGTTAGATGTTATATTAAACACTTTAATAATTAGTAATTGAAACATTCATAAATTAATTTTAAAGTATTATGGATTCCGATACATTAAATTGACAATTTTGTGTTTTGAAATTAATACAGATGTAGTGATTGATTAATAGCACCAAACTTACAATGTATATAATAAAAATTTTCTTTTTCTATAAACATAAAAAAATATCATTAATAAGCATTTAGTTTGTAATTATCAAAAAAAAAAAAATTACTGTGAAGAGTTTATCGCTTATTATATTTTTGTCATTGATCATCCACTGAGATCGTGTACTATTGGCACTTTAAACTGTTCCCATAACCGACCCCCCACCCTCTCTTTTATTTTTGTCACCTCTTCTTCTATTGTATTCTTTGCAGCCATCTGCTGATCGGCATCCTTAGTGTAATCTATTAATATATATATATATATATATCTTGTAATAACTAACTATAGATTTTTATGGATTGTATATCATATATTTTTTAAGGTCTGATTTTTGATAAGAAACCCAATATTTATTGTTTATTGAATGCGAATATCACATATTCCATGACATAAACAAAACATTCAGTATATATTTGATAAATAAGGAAACTTAATAAATAATAATCAACACTTTTAAAAAATTACTATGCATTATTTAAATCGGCAGAAGAGATTAATATGAATTAGTAGGAGAGTGGCAGTCGAAAAAGATGGTAAAAGAGGAAAGGAGAAAATGTTGTTGGCAGCAGTGTCGAGTTTTAAAGAAAAAAGAATAGAGAACAAATCGGTGAATGTTATAATTAAGAGAAATATTGAAATTTAAAATAGAAATTATTTGATAGAAAATTTAATAAAAGAATTAGAATTAAGAAGAAATTAGAAAATTGAATAGTGGGATTTGTAATGAGCAACGTAGAATTGAAAAAAAATGATAAATAGATGTAAGAGGAGATTTAACATAAATAAATATAAGTAGATTTAGATAAGAGTTACACATTTGAAAACGTACGTTGGAAACAATCATCATTAATATAGTCATATCTAACAATTAGAGATGACAAACCATAAAACGTAAAAGAGGAATTACAGAAGAAGATGTTTAAATTTTTTTACAGAAAATAAGGAATTAAAATAATCGCATCTTAATGATGTATACAAATTCTCACTAAAAAAAAAAAGAATTCCATTGAAGAACTGTAACTCGAAGATACATAATGAAATTCATACATTTGTTAAATCTGAAATGAGTCGAGATGGAGACTGAGTCAATTGTACCCGTAGAGACTTGCAATGAAGATGGTTTTGATAATGGAAAAAAGAAATGGCGAGATAGGAAAATGAATGGGATAAAAGAAGAGAAAACTATCTTGAACAGATAAGTTTTAAAGTATATAGAACATGTATTTGAAAAAAAATCAAACAGTTATGATTTTAAATATCATAACCGCATTTTAAGACTTAAGTTTTCAATTTTAAATTTTGAATTAGGCAATTAAAAAATAATTAGTTGTGGAATAATGAGAAGTGGACAAATTCAAAATACTGAAATTGTGTTGAGCCAAGTGGCATTTAAAAACTTGGAATTAGTAGTAAGGGGCGATTTTAAATATATACAGTTATGCAATTTTTATATGATGAAAATGCATACCAGTAGTGTTTCGGGGAAAAAAAAATGCATACGAGTAGCAAAAATTAGACAATGCTATTTTTATATTTCAATGCAACTTAGTAATTTCTTCAAAGTTTTTTTTTATATATATTTTGTATTTCCGAGTATCAGTTAAATCGAGTCCTTTGATAATAATTAAGAGAGCATAAGTTATGATAATAATTAATTGCCCTTGTGAATATAAACGACGCCCAGAACCGACAATTGTGGCCTAGTGACAGTTCACTTACTACACTAATTGTCAAAGCATCTCCCATGTGATTGTTGAAATTTGAACTAAAAGAGTCAAACTTTTGGATTATTTAATTTATTTAGTTCCAACACAAGTAAAGCAGCAGCTTACTGTTAAGTATCAAAATCAAATCCAGAGTTGATTAAATTTGACCTCTAATGTCATTGTATAAAGCTACGGCTCCTGTAATGTAAATATCATCAGATGTAGCACTTTCAAATCTTAACGTGTAATAAAATGATATTTTCTTTCGTATTTTACATATGATGCGACATGTATTGGTACGTTAAATGAAATACAAAGAATGAAAAATAAATAAAGGGAATCGGACTCAAAATTCATGAAATCTGCACCATTGATTTCACATGCATGTAATATAATACATGAAAGAACTTTACCAACCAAATTAACGTGTCTCAATTATGTGCCGACATCAGATATTACAAAGATAAATAATTAATAAATATTTATAATCTCCACAAATTAATATATGTGATTAATCATTTCTCTTTCTTCTAGACAATTTGCTTCTTAAATTCCTGTAGCAAGTAATAAAATAACTACCTTTCCGCATATAAACATATACTTCAAAGTGCCAACTTCATTAATTAATCTCTCTCTTGCTCATCTAATACAAATAGTATTATTTATAGAAACACTATTTCTTGGATCTTGTCCAGATTGGCTGTACGTATAATGTATCAATAATCTCATTAAAGTAAGAAAGTGGAACAAGTATAATGAAGACTCAGCTTACTGTTCAATTAACTCAGCCTCCTCTTCATGTGTGAGTATTTACCGGTGCTTCTTGCGCGGTCGAGGGACGTTCGATGATCCGATTAACGAATGGATGGCTCTGATCGCGTGATGATCAGATAATTTTCCCCTAGGCTCGCAGTTTTACCAAGAGTTGGGCGTACAAGATCTCGTTCCATGCATCAGGCACTCCTGGTAGGCACCAGTGGCTACAGTCTTGAATATGGAAAGGCGATTTCCTCTCTTCTTCGGTCATATGTAGTTTACGGTAGATTGATGGATGGCCATCCTTACGATAATCTGTCATTCTCGTGATGTTGAGATAAGTGGCACGAGTTTTCATTCCTTTCATCACTTTCTCCAAAACGGCCATCTTGGCTGGATACGGCGTGAGATATGTCTCGTTTTTTATTGGCTCCGTTTCGTGGTCACATTGTCCCCCGGAATTCCACTGCCCACCGCTGCACCAAGAATTATATAGTTGTTGTCAAATACTTAAGTTGCACGAAAAACATATTGACCGCAAAGTTTTATGTGAACAAGTTTCGTCATGCAACTGGTTTGCATTTTGTGTTTTTTAAACAGTATTAGTTGTTTAATTCATAAGTATTAGTTATTATACTATAAAGTGGTAGTTGCGTGCCAATTACACAGTCAAGTTGTTTTATACAAGACCAACTCTAAGCTAATAACTAGACCATACCTGAAATGCGATGCTGAATAGCCTCTGAAAAACACGAGCGATTTCTTGGGATTGATTTTGGAGTCGACCCATCTTCCCCATGTCGTTAAAGCTTTGCGAAAGGCCTCAAGAACATTTAAGTCACTATACACATGGCTGCCTTCTTGATAATAGTCCTTCCTACATTATTTAACAATCAATTATCATGTATCAATCAATTAAAATAATTAGCTCATGATGTAAATTGGAATAAATTTTACCCTGTGGAAGTCTTCTCATGAGTCCACCAATGTCCGGTATTAAACACGATGATCTCCGCGTTCTTATATTTCTCGGCTGCCTTGCTCATCAAATCGAGTCGAAGTGTTTCCTTCTTGGTACCATTTTTTCCAGTCACTTCCCATTCTTGAACAATGAAGGGAGCTACAAAGAACTCCACCGTGAATTTATAGTCCTATTAACATCACACAAATTTAGAAATAATCATCAATAAACTATCTTGAAGATTGTAAACGAGGATTGTTGTTGTCTTAAAACTTACTTCAAAGACAAAGGAATATGAAGCTTCTGCTCGAAAATGATGCCTCCCATTTTCTTCATACACTTTCTTCTTATCCTTCACAGAGTTTCTCAAGATGCAAACAAGGGATTCCCACATGTTCCTATTTAGAGAATCACCCACAAAAACTAATCTCTTTCCTCTCAACATTTCCAACATATGACTTCCATCCAACCTGATTTTCCAAGATCAGTCAACCCCATCAATCCTTTTTTGTCTAAAATATTGATATATAAATGAATAATTATATAAAATTTTACAGATCAGTTCAATTTCTATTTCAAGAACTGTAAATTCAATCAAAAGCAGAGAAATTCATTAATTTCAGAAAACAAACCACATTCAACTTATATTAAGTCTAAAATTCAGAATCATACCTTGGAATAGTGCAACCTTTTGGCTTCCATTTTAGCTTGTGGTAGCCATTATCAGGCCTACCATTCAGAAAACAATTGAATTGCTCATCAATTAAAGAACAAGAACCGGGCTGGTAAAGTGGGTACGATTCATCCTTCACCCAATTTCCATCAAACAGATCACAATTCATCAGAGACTTTATCAAATCATCACTTTCTTTTTTCACCGTTGCGTTGTTCTGTTGCTTCGCCAGAGATGAAGTTAAATTCTTGACCCCACCCTTTTCTGCATTTCCAGCAACAATTTTACCTTCGGACCCAGATTTTGGCGATGAATTCTCGATTCTATTTGCTGTCGGTGGAGCTTTTGCAACCTCAATTGAGCTCTGATTTTGCTTCAAGACTTCAACTTTATCATGAACCCGGCTCTGATTTTGCTTCAATTCTTCATTTTTGTCATGAACCCGGCTCTGATTTTGCTTCAATTCTTCATTTTTGTCATGAACCCGGCTCTGATTTTGCTTCAATTCTTCACTTTTGTCATGAACAGGGCTCTGATTTTGCTTCAATTCTTCACTTTTAGCATCTACAGTTTGATTTACAGAGGGTTTCCGTTTTGGGGGTAAATTCGTGGAATTATTTGGCTTAGTGAAATTACGAGGCGAAAAGGAGGTGTTTATAGATCCAGCATTAGTAGTTGGTGAAAAATTGTGAGATTGTGGTAAAGAAGATGAATTGGGGAAAAAGTAATAGTAAATTGAGGAAAAATGAGATCCGTAAGACTGATCTGGGAAAACAGAAGATGAAGAGTGAGAAGATGCGGTTGGGCTAGTGAAAATATTAGTGAACCATGGAGAAGAAGAGTTTGCAGAGGGACTAAAAGCAAGAAAAATGGTGAAGGCTATGAAAATAAAAATAAAGGCGTAGGCGTATGCAAAAGAAACAGTTCTTCTGGTTTTGAGGAGAGAGAAGTAGGATTTGAAGTGTGAAATCAAAGTTCCGCCATTAGTGGGTGCATACTTTGTTATATCTGCCATGCTCCGGTTTTTAGCAATTTTCCAGAAATATATACAGAGCTTCTTTAGAAATTGGAACAAGTTTGAGGAGTCTTTTTAAGTGCAGAGATAGAAAAGAAGAGAGAGAGAGAAGCACAACACTTTTTCAGCTTGTGTTGTGTGTCATTTATTGTTATTATTAAATTCTTGAATATTAATCCCAATTTTTATGTGATTCTCACTGTTTATAAAGATTTATTGAAATAGTGATAAAATTATGGGATAAGAAGAATTATTTATTAATATTTTATATGATAAAGTAAGAAAGTGATAAATAATTAGGGATAAAAAATATTATTTATTAATATTTAATTTAATAAAGTGATAAAATGTGTAAATAATTTTACAATAAAAATTAGGACAAAAATATGAGCTACTTTACCGTACAGAATGGGACGGATGGAGTAATAATTTGAGATGGAAATTTTGATCAATTATAAATTTATAGGACAAAAACAATTATAAATTTCAACTTTAGTCTTAGTCTGGAATAAAATAGAGAAAAAGAAAAGGTGAATTTACCGATTTGTTGATGCAACATGCGTCTAACGCGGCACCGTTTTAATGCTGGGGTGCTTTTACAGAGTTAATATCAAAATTGCCACCACCGTCAGGCATTAGGGAAGCCAGTATAAGCACGCCACGTGTACGCGCGATGTCCGTGAGTCTCACCTGTTATCCTCTGTCGTATTCTATGGAATTCCACCCACAAATCAATAAATTCTGTGAAAATAAATTAATTATTTTTTTCTTGTCAAAAATTAATTATTTAAAATTTTAAATTAAGTTACTCCAAGGAAAATTAATTCTATGAATTTTTTATGTTTTTTTTTCTGTGTGTGTGAAAGCGGTTGATGAATTTTTTCAGATCCATTATATTATACAAGTGATCAGTTTTATCCATAGAACTTTTTTTTTTATATGAGTAATGCTATCGAATTGCACAGGTTGTAAATGGTGCAATTTGATTCAATTTTAATATAGATGGACTATGAACTCTAAATTCTAAATCATGAACAATAATGTTTCTAAATCATTAATTGAATTGAACCACTTAACCACTTGAATGGGTTGATCTGACCGGGTATTTAAAAAAAAACTAAAAAAGACAAACCTAAACCCTAAACATGAATCATTCTGGCCGAGTGAACCATAAATCAGTCGGGCCGAATTTGGGTTGGATCAGGGAAAATTTTGGGGAAAAAAAACTGAAAAAAAAAAATTGGAAAAAAAGCTATAAAAAAAAGCTGAAAATAAAAACTTTAAAAAAATTAAATTGCACCAATGATTCTTTCTATTCTATTTTTTATTTCAAGGGGGTGAAATTTTTTATTGAGTAGGGACATTAAATTTTTAATATATTAATAGGCGAAATGACAAAATTTTACAATTTTTTAAAATATAAATATAATCTTTTTTTTAAATACATAGTACTCTCTCCGTCTCCATAGTTTATGGTAAAATTGTCATTATTTTTGTCAATAGTTTATGATAAAATTGTTTTATCACGCTATCATTTTACCACATAAAATACTAATAAACAACTCTTTTCTACTACCCATCACTTTATCACATAAAATATTAATAAACAATTTTTTCTACCCAAAACTTTATCACTTTATCACTAAATCCTTATAAACAGTAAGAAAGTCATAAACTATATGGCGGAGGGAGTACAAAATATTCAAATCTCAAGGGGCGACTCCCCCAACGTCCTCTCTAGATCGGAATGAGATCGCCTATTCTATAATTGATGTTCAACTTTGTATTTCATAATACGTATGGATAACACTTGAAATAATAAAAAATATTCAACGAACTATCATACTTTGAGTCCATGTGTTAAAGATCCAAAAGAGTGACCAATGAAATACGAAAAATGGAACAGGAGATTTGAACCGCCGTAGATCAGTGCCTTGGTGACATGTCAAAACCTATCTATCTCCTTGTCATCCACAATATCTCTTGTTAAACCGTAACTCAAGAAAATCGAACATATTATCATTAGATGATTTGGTCTCTATATAATAATTGCATATCATATATATAAAGATCCCAATCATATTGAAAAAATTATTGTGTTTAGAGTGAAGTATGTGGGATGTTTCGTGTGCTTAAATTTGTTATGGGTGTCACTCTCTCTCTCTTTTGTGGTGGGTGGCATGTGTTGCGACTTAAAGGCATCACTAGTTTTAGTTTCCTCTCAATTCATATAACTTCGTTGACGAATAATTACATGAAAAAAATGGTGTAATATAATAATGAAATTTAAAGTAGATTGCGTGTGGACCTTACAATTGACTGTAACAATATTCTAATTCTTATCCGTACGTAAATTTGTACATGAAAATTTCGACAAACCTCAGTGTCACGGGACGTGGACCTCGTCTTACATTAATTCTTAGAAAATTAATTTTTATATAGGTTGTGAGTAAGGATTTGCCAATTGCCATTAATCCCTCCATGTTCATAAAATATTACTTACATTTTTTCTTTATGACATTTATTTATTTTAATATTGGAAACGAAACTAACAATGTAGCATAATTATAGCATATCCAATTTAATTTTGTTAGCCTTGGGGATATCTCTTATAAAAAAATGTCCTTAATTGAATGTATAACGTTGGTGTCAAGTACCTTTCTTCATCAGCCGATTATGCCACACTGGTCACATTAAATTGATGGGCCCATGCCAAAACCTGATACTAATATTTTAGGAAAACAATCTTTCAAATGATTTTTCAAATATATTGGTGCAGAATTCAAATTTTATTTATTAAGAATTTGAAGACTTAGGAAAAATCCAATGCAGACCCAGGCCTGCTTCGCTCTTTTAGCAAGTAGACCCAAATATCATATTTGGACCATTTTCTTTATGAGTAGGTCTACTGTACAAATTTGTATAGATAAAAATTAATCAATTTAGGAAGGGTCAGCGGGTCAAGTGATCGAAAATGGATAAAAACGGGTCAAGGATGGATTGTGTAAGTAAAATTGGGTCTCAATTGGGATTTGTATCATAAATTTTGTCTTTCTTTACTTACCCCTTCCATGCATGCACTAAACAATAAACTTCATTTTGAAATAATTACTTCTCATCTCTCGTCTAAAAGTTCAAATTTATTCATTTATTTAATAGCAAGTAGACCAAATATCATATTTGGATCATTTTTCTGAATTAAATCTCATTTAAAAGTCTAAACTTATTCATATATTTAATAGCGAGTAGGCCAGCCAAATATCATATTTGGACCATTTTCTTTACTTACCAGTTACCGCCTTCCATGCATGCACCATAATAAACTTCATTATAAAAGAATTTTTTTTCATCTAAAAGTCTAAATTTATTAGTTTATTTAATTTTTCTAACACTCTCCCTCACCCGTGGGCTGAATTTTATTATTTCTTCATTGAAAGGAGCCCTTCGAGTGAACAATTTAAATGAGTGAAGTTGCTTTCATCAGGAATTGAACCCAGAACGTGGGCATGAGCCTGAAGATTCTGATACCATGAAAGAATTTCGTTTATCTAAAAATCCAAACTTATAAAGAGGTGTGGAATTAATTCGTTTATTTAATTTCCCTAACACATTCTCTCAAATTAAAAAGTGCATTGACGAAGAATGTTAGATGAGAATTACACCAAAATAGTTCCATAACTTTGCACCTTTATTGAAATGGTCCCATAATTATCAACTTTTTCAATTTAGTCCCACATGTATTCAATTTGATCAAATTTAGTCTCAAACCGTCAGAGGTTGCTCAAAATTGTCCAAACGATGTCGTTTTCGGCGCTGTCCTACACGCGCCCCCAATTTTAACCGGAATATATAAGACACACACCCAAAACGATGTCGTTTTGTGCAATTTTGAAAACGACCTCCGATGGTTGGGACTAAATTTGATCAAATTGAATACATATGAGAATAAATTGAAAATTTTGATAATTGTGGAACCATTTCAATAAAAGTGCAAAGTTATGAGACGATTTTAATTTAAATTCCTTGTTAGATTTATCTTTGAAGAGATCTATAGTTTCATCCAATCTAAAATATAATTTAATATAACAATATAACACACATACTTAATTTTATAAATGTAATAAGACAAAATAACCAAGCTTTTTAATATAATAATACGACTTCACCAACTTTTTAGGCATAATTTAACATCTACAACAAATAGTCTCTTAGTACTGTACATAGTAATAATAACTCAGAATTCTGCGACAATAAAGTCCTTAAAAAGTTGCAACCAAACATAGGAGTATTAATTGTTCAATCCATTAGTGAATACATATGCAACTTGGTAAATTTGGGTACGGATAACAACTTGAAGTTTATATTAAACTGAAGACCTTTTTTTCCTTTTCTATACGGCACTCTCTTGTGAAATTTATTAAAAAGTAAAAAAAAATAAAAAATTATGAGATTTCAAGCAAATTGATACAAAACATTTAGTCCTAATTAATATAATCAATTCAACTAACATAAGAATTCTTTTATAAAAGATACTAATACAACACTCACCTTAAAAAATGTGTGCAAATAGTAAATGTGACATCGAATTTGGGACGGAGATAATACTATAAATTCAATACCCAAACAAATTGAAACTGCTAGTCTCCAACATTGATGAAAAAAACGCTTTACAATTACAACATTCATATTTTAAGATACAAAGTATAAAAATTAGAATTTGGCTTTATTATTTTCACTTTTTTTTCCACAATTCATGTCGGCCCTCCTAGTATTTATTCAACGCCTGAACCAAGTTGTGAAGATTTAGGATGGTGGCATAAGGGCCCCACTGTTCATTAGTTCCCACTTCCCAATGACCAACCACTCTAGAGTAGTGTAGTGTGAAAATTTTCATGTATGAAAATCTATAAAATTATCCTAAATCAAACATCTACACCCTAAATATTAAATAATAAATTCTAAATTATGACATATTCGGGTCGTGTGAATTATGAACCACTTGAAGCGAGTGAACCATGAATCATTCAATTTTATTTTACATTCGCCAATTACAGAATTTGATTGTAAATTAAAAATTTTTTATGTATAAAATTTTTTGTACTAGACTTTGTCCTCTTTTTACCCAATTTCATTTGTTGTATGTTCAATTCTATTTTAACGTGATATGTTTGGATCAGGATCCTCTGCTGGACATGAAACCCAAGTACTGCTTGTTGGGCTTTAAAACGCTGCCGTTTCTTTTGCTAGGATATTTTTTTTATTTCTTTCTCAATAAATATCCCCTAATTGGTTCCTTTAAATTTCATACAATTTTTATATTTATATTTTGAGTTGGTATGTCGTGAAACTTGTTCATCATGAAATCGGTTCATTTTTTCACATGCATGACCCTTCAGTTATCATGATAAATATCATTTTATAATATAAGTCACACTCTTCAGTTATCGCTACTAATACCCCTGATATAATATAAGTCACATCTTTCAATGTTATATGTAATACCCTTTAAAGTAAAAAAATCACATTTTTCAGTTATCACAATTAATACTAGAATTGTTTAATAAGTGGAAATATGGTGCATGTTAACAAAAATTATTAGAGAAGATATATAAAATTAACAAGCAAAAGAAACGGTAACGTTTTAAAGCCCATGTAAAATACCTCGTCCTACTGTAAATTTTTTTATTTTCTTTTTCATCTATTCCACAATAAGTTTTCTATTTCTATAAATGTGAAAAATAATTTTACTACCTATAATTTTTATCTTTATTTTTCACACAATATTACAAAAATACCACTCACTCTTTCACTCATTACTCTATATGCCTTTTTTCTCTCTCAATATTCAAAACTATATTTTTATTATTTTATTATTATTTTAAAAATAAAACAACAAAGAGAAATAAGAAACTTGTATCCGGATGGAGGGAGTAAATATTTAGTATATAGAAGGATTCATGGAACAAGACTTTGAATACTGACTTTAACAATTATTATACAATAAAATTCTCAAATTAGGAAATCACATGGATAAAGAAACATAACTTGGAAAAGGTCCCAGTTTTCTATATGGTCTGGTCTGAAGAATACTGGCAGGAAAACTTTAGCCTGCCACTGAATTCAGCAGTGAGTTGGGCCCTATTGGGCTTACGTTCGTTTGTTAGGCCCAGTGTTTTCAGATTTAGAAAAATACAATGAGAAAACCTAACAAAAAAATGAAGAATAACAGTTTCTTTTTACAGCAAAAATAAATACTTTACAAAATAAAACCCGAAACAGCAAGATTGTAGAGAACCATATGATCGTTGATTTTTATGCATAAAACAATATTTTAAATTTTCTCTAAATAAATACTTATAGCAATTAGCAAAAATATATACTCATGAGTCATGTGATCACGGAATTGACGATTATTTTATACATTTATTTTTTATATTGATAGCATGGATCATGATTCATGATCAATCCTCATTGGCCCACATTTCATATTTTGCATTTTCAACGTCAATTCATTCTCAGGATAAGGTTCTCAATTTTAGAACACTTTACTTGCATATATAATCAAATAATCATGTCTTGTCAAAAAAATAAAAAATCAAATAATCATGTACATCTTCAAAATTATGGGATTTTGAATTTATTCAAACTAAAATATAAGTGATAGTATTTTGATTCACATCAAATGTATGAAAATAAAATATTTTAATCATATTTTCAAAATATCTTTGGTGCAAAGAAAAATACGAGTGTTGACTCCTCTATGAAAACAATAATATCTGAAGGAAGATAGATTGAGAGATATTCATTCATACTAAAAAATCTTATCTTTATTTTGTCCTCCAGTTTTCTTCTTCAAAACAAAGAAAAATCTCAATAACTTGATTACAACAAACATGTCCATATTATCACCAAACTCACACATTCTTTACAGAGGGATTCACCACAAGGACCCGAGGAATCAATTCTGGAGTTCCGGGTCGGGTTCATTATTGCCCAAATCAAACGGGTTCGGGCTTGATCGGAGCAAAAGTGAGTTGAGAAAGAAAGCAAAAGGGGATTTAAGGGCATCTTCTTCGTGGCCCGAATTATTCAAGGCTTCTAGTGTGGATGTTCATATGGAGGCCATTCAAGATTGTGAACAATTTGATCAGATTTTGGAGAAAGCTAAAGAGCTCTCACAGCCCGTTCTTGTTGATTGGTTAGTTATCTTTCATTTCATTTTCTGCTTAATTACTATTTTGATTCTTGATTTCAGCTATATTATATACTAAAGATATAGTTTCAATAGTTATGATAAATGTAATATGATTATGTTGGTTTATAGGATGGCTGCTTGGTGCAGAAAGTGCATATATTTGAAGCCAAAATTGGAGAAATTAGGTGGTGAATATGATAGAAAGTGAGTGAATTATACTATTTGGTTATGATATGTAGTAATAATTAGGTTAATATTTGGAGGCAGTTAATGTTTGAGATTGTAGGGTAAAGTTTTACTTTGTGGATGTCAACAATGTACCTCAAGCACTTGTAAAGCGCGGAAACATTTCCGTAAGTTGATTTTGTTTCCGTCTGTTGTTCATTTCTTGATTGTTCATATGAGTTCATCAAACTAACAATTACTATTGATTCTTGTTTGTTATGAGCCTTTTGAAGAAAATGCCGACCATTCAGGTTAGATATGCAATGCTCCGAATGTGTTAATTTTGTTTCTATTTATGGAATAAGACATTTGAAGAATTGGTGGTTAATGTTGAATTGCAGATATGGAAAGATGGGGAAATGAAAGCAGAGGTGATAGGAGGGCACAAAGCATGGCTTGTTATTGAAGAAGTGAGACACATGATACAGCAATTTGTATGATTTAATTCTCATCAATTATCGTTTGAAGCATAATAATTATTATATGTAACTAGATATGTGTAAATGTAACGCAATTGTATGTAAATACCAGACATTTTTGGTTATTTCTGCATTTCCAATATAGGTGAAATAACTTAGGTTATTGCTTCAGTTCATATATAGTTGCTTTGGCCGAGTGGTTAAGGCGTGTGCCTGCTAAGTACATGGGGTTTCCCTGCGAGAGTTCGAATCTGTCAGGCGACGGATTTGAGTTTTGCAATTTTATAGTTTTGAAACAATCATTCATCCCCCAAAAAGAATACTGAGAGGAGGGAAACAACCATGATACTACATCCGTCTTTCAAAAGTATGCTCAGATGAATGAAACAGATATTATAAAAATGGAGATAAAATCCATTTATAAATAACATAATTTTTTTTTAAAGACTATAAATAAGATAATTGGTTATAAGTAATGTATAATGATAATTTGACTAATTAAGTGATGGTTTGTCAAACCTATTTCAGCACTCTGAGCATACTTTTGGGGGACGGGAGAAGTATCATTTTGTACACGTATGACGTGACATGTACATAATAAAACTAAAACCAAAGAGGAATACAATTCAAAAAAAGGAGCTACATCGACGAGAACTATCCTACACTTAATAATTAGAGTAATGCTGTTTGAGGTGAGTCACCCCGAGATGAATATGTGTAATTCCTATTTTATCCTTAATGAGACTTGACTTTCGAATTTTAACTGAAACTTCATTAAAGGCAAAACGGTCAAAATACTCTATCTATGACATCAGCATTTCACCTTTCACCCAAGGGTGATTCACGCCATTTAGCAACGTCCTAATAATTATGCCAGCAAAAACAATCCACAGAGAGATCCAACATCAAATATCTTCACATGTAGAATTGATATTATACCGCATATACAACCACGTAATTATCGCAACAAAAATGAGTTAGCAGCAACCACAGATTTAGTTTGTTGAAGGATCCTCCTACCCATGTATACTAACATATATCATCAGCTTAACAACTGAGCCTTCAACTCTTCCTAAGATACACAAGTTCAAAGAAATCTACCCTAACACGAAAAGTCTAACAACAAGTCAACAACATTCTTGGACGTAATAGGCATTCGACTGGCATGTCGATTATCAAAACAACCATGTTACAAAACCCAACTTAACTATATAACTTAATGGACGTCAGATGCCAACACACTGAGTGCAACACCTATGTTTTAAAATAACCAAGAGGCACGTGATCTAATCAACTCGGTTTCAAGGCTCAAGAATAAACAGGTGTATTAATCAACAGCAAGTATGACGATGTGAAACAGAACATACAACTATGTAACTTGTAGAGAACAATGGAAAACCTTAAATCCGCCAAGCAAAGAAAATTAAACAAGTTCAAATCAAATATTAAATTCAAACATTAGTCTAGTTGAAGTTTCATCAATCAGCCATTGCTTCAATGGCACCAATAAACGCGGGGTCTGGCCACCAAAATTCTTAATTAATATCCAACATACGTATGGTCAATGAAAACCAAGAAAGTTGTACTAATAAGTGAGAGCAGAGGCAAAAATTCATATTCCGAAACCAAAAACTGCCCGTATTTTGTGGAAGATAAGATCTCTCCATCCCCTCTCCGTATTTTCGACCACAGTTGCATTGCCATACCTGCATCGTCACAAAAAAGATTATGAATCACAAATCTTGCTATCTAGAAGAATATGAGGTGTGGCTAGAGCAACTAACCTGTCTTCCTCTGGTACATCAGTATGTGTGAGCTTCACAACTGTCGCTCCAGATTCGGGCTCCTCAAAAGTAAGGCGAACCTAAATGGTTAAAATAATATCAGCATTAGCAAACTACTTTTGTAGTTCCAAATTTAGTATCACATTATAGGGAAAGATGAACATTGACAATCTTGTTTATTTTTTTTGAAAAACAAAACTTTGAGAGCGATGAATCTTGAGATCCATTACAGAACTAATCAATCCAAACAAACGAAGAACTACCACTGAATTCACTATTTATGCATTTCCAATCTTCTCACCCAAAAGCAACCCAACTCATTTACAAATGCAAAGAACTGAAAATGCTACTATTATTCTCCACCTGTATATCATCACACTTGCTGATGCAAAATCAAACATGTCCCAAGAACCAAGATCTACAGAATATATCAAAAAAGAAGTCTTTGTTGCATACATATAACTAATAGAAATCAAATTGTCAGTGTCACAATTCGTTTCAATGTTCCACAATTATCTGAAAAGCATCATACCATCACACTTCTCAAAAACACAAGGAAATACTGGCCGAACATATTAAAATCAATCAAAACTGAAGTCTGTTGCATACATATAACTCATAGTCTGACAGGAATCACACAATTAGTGCCTCAATTCGTTTCTAATCTCCCACAATAATCCGAGAATCATTATAGCAACACACTTGCTTCTCAAAAACACAAGGATATAATGCCCTAAGCCATAACATATCAAAAGCATACCAACTAAATAAAAGAAGACACTTTCCAAATAACATGCCTAACGTACCAGGTATACATTCAGCTAAACTACACTAGCATTATAAACAACAAAAACATACAAACTCAATTCACATTGTACTAGAAAAGGACAATCATCATTCAAGATTTTAATTTTAAGACCATTCAAGCATTTCAAAACTTAAAAGAGTTGTTAGCTACCATACCGTGGACACAATGCCATCAGGCCAGCTTCCAAATCTCCATTGCTGGACAATCAACTTCCCCTCCTGCAACTCCAGGTTCTTCCCCGAAACAGATCCATCGAAAATACTGAACTCTCCGCCAACCTCCTTATTAATTCTGGCATTACTCTGCGTAAACCCCCTCCACCTATTCTCATCCATCAAAATCTCAAACAAATCCTTAGCTCTGCAGCTAAACTTCTCCGTCATTGTAATCGTCTTAAACCCTTCCTTCCTCTTCTCTTTCTTCTCCTCTTTCTTCTTCACCTCCTTCACAGTCGTTGCAGCAGCTGCAGTTTTACTCACAGCAGCAGAAGCTGGTTTATTCACAGCAACTTTCTTGACTTCCACATCTTCCCTGGCGGGCCCACCTCTCGCCATTGCATCAACATACTCCCTAATTTTCTCAAACACAAAGGGTTTCCCTTTCGCAATGAACGCTGCCTTCAAGGTTTTCCCAATCGGGCCCTCGTCTTTAATCGTAATTCTAATATCCGGATCCTCGCCTGCGTTCTCATCGGAGATATAGGGCACTTCAACAGAACCCTCGGTTTTCAAAATCACTGAATTGCCATCGGAATCTCTGGCTTCAGCCTCGTACGAAATTACCAAATTCAACTCGTACCCAGGTATTATCTTCCCCTTCCGAATGTTAACGTACGCCTCGCCCTCGAGCTTGTCGATTTTCCCGATTTTGATGTGGAGATTTCCTTCGCCGGAGAGAAGGGGCTTATTGCAGAGAAGGTTTTCGAGGAATTTTCTAGACCACTCGAGGCAATTGGTCTCCGCCCAGTGCCAATTGTGGACGTTGGTGCCGTCTGGGCGATCTTCAACGATCCAGCGCTTGTCGCCCTCGCCCATTCTCGCCATGGTTGAATTGAGTTTGGTGATTGTTGAATGTGTGTTTTCAGGGTGGGAGTGTGCGGAGACTGTTGAATTGTATGCGAATATAATGGTAGGTATGGGACTGTTTTGTGAATAGAAGGGTGTAGAGACTACTTTCACTTTTCGAGGATTTAATACATTATTTTTGGGAAATTTTCTTTGGAAAGGTCTAGAAGTTGGCCCGGCCCAATTACCTGTTGGAGTAGTATTAAGTCATTGTTGAGTTATATTTGGCGGTAAAGGACGGATAAAATACATAAAATTCTGTGTTAAGGATGTAATATTCGCAACATATCCGCAATATATCACACATTTTGTGGGTGTAATATGCATATACGATATATATATATGATAGTATATTATGTTTTTTTAACCCTGTAAACAAGAGATGATGATATGATAAAAGAAGACCCGCCAAAATCCTCCAAGGGTCAACACTCAACAACCGTTGTATATGCTTCACATTCAGATCAAACTCACCTAAATCCAATCTCGCTCGTAAAAATGAACAAGAAAAAGAGAATTCAACGCCCCGATAAAGCAATCAGAATCACCAGCACAGCAAGAAACCTAAAAAAGTCGATTAAAGTCGACCCAAAACCTAGCTCCCAGATAGACCCCGTGACATCATCCATTCCTTTGGAAAGGATTTCAATTTTGAGTGCTAATTTCTGTCAATTTTCAATCTTGAGTGCTGATTTCTACCAAATTGATGCCCTTGATCTTGCCCCGCGCTTGCTGGGAAAATATCTCAAGAAAGATGATGTCATTCTTCAAATCACTGAGGTATTATGTGTTATTCTGTCTATACTACACTTGCTTTATCTATTATTTATGAGGTGAGTTGACTCGGGATTGATAAATCTGTGTGCACTGAATGTGTTTGATAAAAGGTTGAAGCTTACAGGCCAAATGACTCAGCTTGCCACGGTTGATTTGGGATTACTGCAAGGACGGCCCCTGCTGTAAGTTTTTGTCTTCCCCTTTTCGAAATGGAACAACTTTTACCACTCTAAAACAGGAAAAGTAGCTATTATTGATCATTCCATGTTATAACAAAACTTGATTGTGTGTTTTTTCATCAAGGAAATATCTTAATGCAATGCTGTGCCTTTTCGTATTACCAATTGCAAAATGACAGTTTGGAGCAGGGGGGCATGCTTATGTGTACCTTTGTTATGGTCTTCATATGATGCTGAATGTGGTAGCAGACAAGGAAGGTATTGTCGCGGCTGTCCTCATTCGTGCCTGTGCTCCAGTCAGCGGTATGTTTTCTCAACGAAAATCATGCTTTAGTAACCACTGGTTCCTTGCTATATAAGTGGAGAAACAAGTGATCTTGCTTTTTGTTTTCCCTAGTATCAAACTCAAAGGTGATCTTATATAGTTTACAATCAGATTTATGGCATGAAAATTTGTAGGTAGTTTAGAATTAGTTTCAAAATTGTAAGTATGCATTATGGGTTTTATCATCTTCTATTTCAAGGACTGGAAACCATTCAGCAGCGGCGTGGTATAAAGTCGGAGAAGCCTGTTCTTCTTGCTGGACCAGGAAAGGTGAAGTATCATCTTTATCTAGATACATTTGATGTCTATATTTGAACCTGTCATTTATTAGCGTCGACAGAGTGGTCCGGTCATCCTCTTTACACTCCTGGTATGCTCTTGACTCCTCTTGTGTAAATAAGGTAGGGAACTGAAGTATGATATTTAATAGGTGGTTTGGAAGTATTGGACGGACCAGAGCCGGAAAAGATAGTGGTTGGACCCAGAGTTGGGATTGCGTATGCTTCAGAGGAAGACGTTAAGGCTTTGTGGAGATTTGCAATTGCTGGCTCTCCTTGGATTAGTGCGCCTAAAAACACTCTTGCACCTCCACAAGTTTGAACGTTAATTTTCTTAGAGTAAGATTGTATAGTGCGACATGATTTCTGATATACATCTAAATAAATGTATTTTGATCAACCCATCTACTAATAAATTTTTATTTTTAAATTCAACACATATAGTCAAATAAAAAACAATATTAAATTTTAAAATTAACACATATAATCAATATTTAAAAATTTTAATTTGATATATATTGTATTAAAAATGTTTTAAATATATGGGTAAAATGAAAAACAAAAAAATCATTGGTTGTATTGCACATCTGCCAAATTACTGCCAAGTGTGCTTCTGGCCGGTCTTTCCCTAAACAAGTGAGCTTACGTTATTTGATATAAATGGTGGAAGCATACATGGGGTAAGTACGCAAAACCTTATCATTTACATTGGATATTTTGCACAAAGACTATATCTAATGTTTATATTCAATTTTTCATCTCTTTGTTTGTCTTTTGCAGAAAGAAATTCTCAATTTTAAACCAACAGTGGACTATAATTTGGATGCTAACAGCTTATTGAAGCTAAAGACTGTTACGACCAACTTCTTCACGTTTCTGAATGGTGAACCACTTTTGACGTTGGCTCGGATTCTACTTAAGAATGCAACATCCTTCATATTCCAATATCCTCACCCCATGCGAAAATCCAAATAGATGTATGAAGTCCTGAGATCTCCCAGAGTTGATGACAACAAAAGCACATTATAGCAAAGACAGAAACTGCTTGAAGGCTTAAAATTCCAAACAGAAAGCATGAAATCACTGATACCACTACGACACATGAGCCATCCAGATATGGAAATTTAACAATACAGTATGTGTATAACACTTTTACATTCACAAAGGGCAATAATACTTCTAGTTACAGTATGTGTATAACACTGCACCAATTATATAATTTCACCTTAACACCAGCCCACCAATCAACGAGCCACACAAGTTCAGCCACCACCCTATTTATCGTCCTATAGGTGTTCTTTGATAAAGGTCTTATTAGCAAAAGCATACTGCCTGCAAATTTTCAAAGGTAACCGCACGAGTTCAATTATTAATATAATATAAAATGAGAAAATTAAATCTAACTAACCAATATTAAAAAATAAAATAAAAACTTTAAGAAACTAACTGAGTCAATTCGTTGATTGACTCAAGTAATCATTTATGCCCAACGACATGGGAGTATGTTGCATGTTGCATGTTCCATGGATAAGAGTAGTGTAATACGGGTACAATATGGCATGGGTATTGGAGATATAGATTTTTTATTTTTTTTTAAGAATTAGGTAAAATACGGTAGGAGTATGAATATAATTTCTAAAATTATTATATTTTTCTTTCATATATAAATATTTCTATATTTTTTTCCTGAAAATCTGTGTCTTTGTAATTTATGCAGCTTTTTTGTAACACCTAAATAATATAAAATCAAAACAAGAAAAAGCGTCGTAATAAAACATGTAAACGATGAACAATCTAACAGTAATGCTACGGTGTGATCAATATAGAGAATTAATATTTTATTTAATTATTTGTGGGTCAAGGTTAACTTAATATAAGAACACGAATTGAAGTACAAGCGGAATGATATCATCTGTTCCACTTTTTTTGTTTCATTACATGTTTCATAATACAGATGAATTGCACGTGATATGTTTAAAAAAATCAACGAGCCACCACGATTCTAGATTCATGTGTTAAAGATCCAAAAGGTGAAATAAAATTGGAACATGAAAAAGTGGCACAGAGGAATACATCCGAGTACAAACTAGCATTGAATTGCAGGAAATAACACGAATTGTAGCAAAGAAGATGCACTCAACCGCAAAGCAACCCAAAACACTAAATAAATTATGAAGTAAACAATGAAGCAACACAACCCATGAATTGCAGTAGATAAATATATCAAATTCAGAACAAATACACAAACCCATAAAAATATCAAGCCAACAATCTCCTATACGAAAAAGTTGTAGAACTAATAGAACAGAGCACATACCAGCATTGAGTTGTAGAACAATCCAATGAACTGAATATGCTTTTTTTAATCTTCATTTTTCCCGGCCAACAAAAAAAATTGAAGAACAATTGAAATTACAGAGTCAATTGAAATTCAATAAAACACCAAATAAAATAAAATAAAAAGACAATTGAAATTACAGAATTCATCAAAGTTACACATAATCAAACTGCAAGAATCATCATTTCCACAGTACATTGAACAAAATATGAAAAATCAATAGTCCCACATCCATGCCAATCCAAAATCCACTGTAATGAATTGAACAAAATTCGCTCACCTATAAGCCCACATCCATGCCAACCCAATAGCATAAAATCTTAATTACAACCAAAGCATAGGGTTGATGGAAGTCAAATTTTATGTTGTTCATGCATTTTTTGACAGAAATATGACTCAAATAAACTCTTAATTTCGTACTGAAAAATGAAAATTGCTCGTGCCCGGAATTTCTTTTCAAATAAACACTTAAATATTTTTGCCCAAACCTGATTACAATTGCTCGTGTCGACATTTTTTATCTTCTCAAATTTCTGTATGATAGCAGCACATTACTATAACTCAAATTTCATGAAAGTATGATACATGGCAAGATTAAATTGAAAACAACATGTAAGCATATTAAACTCTCTGTAAGTATATAGAGTATGCAAAAGAGTAAGTGGTAAGAGTTAGGGCACGCTTGGAATGAGTTGGGAATAGAAATGCGAATGGTAATGGGTTGCACAGTTAGAACCTCTAAAATTAGCAAGCAATATTAATGGGAATGATTCTTATTACCCACTCTCATTACCCTCAACTAAGTGGGTCCTAAAACTAACCTCCACATCAAAAGGGAGAGTGACTGAGGTACAGAGCGATTTACATAAACAACAGTGTGAATAGAAGTCCCCAGGAGGCACATATATGAACATATTTTTTTTCAAATTTAGTGCATTGTAGCTCATTTTTTCTTTTCAAGTTGTCTACTGGGGCCTAGGGGGTGGGGATCAGCATTCAAATTATTAAACCAATGCAAGAGGGGTTTATGATAGAAACATATGAAACAAATCATTTACCTTTTATCATTAAAAGCCAATCAAGAACACAGTGAAACATTGCATGCAGCAAAAATATAATGGGAATGAGAAACCATCAAAGCAATCACCAAATTACTGCTTTTCTTCTACCACTAGAAAAATCATAAGCAAAATAAAAGAAAAAAACTGTGGTAGGCAGCTTGCAGAACCACGAGGAAAACCAACAAACCAAGAAAACTCAAACTCGGCAACAAGGTCATACCTTCAGCTCCGTCTTTTTAACCAAGCTGAGTGCATTTTCAAAACTGCAAAAGCATTCCTGATTAAGAAAGAAAGATGCATGTCAACAATTATTATAAGCATAAACACAGAAAAAGCCTATGAGAAGCAAATGTAAAGATACACAATTCACACCTAAAGGCAGCACTATACAAGCAGAGCAAATGCAAGCTAGCACAAGACACTGTATTTGTTCACAAGTGTGCGGGAGAGATAGGTTGAAACATGCTACAGGTTATGAAATGTGTTTTAACATTTGTTACTACAACAAAAGCTTCCCGCTCGTGCTGGGTGTTAACTGGCTCTGGCTGTAAAATTCAGTGAAGTCCAGTCGAAACATTAGGAACTTCAAGTCAACATGTTGTTGCCTGGGTAATTGAGAAATAAAACCCTCGAAAACAGATGAATATTCCTTTGCAATTGCATCTATATCGTGCCCCATATTTCTAAGAAACTCCCCAGCACGCCTTGTTATGTCTTTCCTGCCTTCACCAAGCCATGACCCAGAGTTTGAAGATCTGTTACTTGATGGTCTCACAACTCTGGCTTTATCCCTAGAAGAGTCCGTCGTTCTACAATGTTTTACAAATATCACATATCAATCAAAAGGATTATTTTTCTTATTTTTATTGGAGAAATAAAGGTACAGAAATAATTTAGTACCTTGACTGCAACTCGTATATGCCTTCATACAGTCGATCTGCATGACTTCGGAAGCGCATTATGAGATCAAATAAAGTAAAGAGAGCCATGTTTAGATTTTGTGACCGTTTCCCAAGGAGAGACTTTTCAACGATTGAATATAGATATTTCTCATGAGCTCCAAGTAAGTCATCAAGATCTTTAGCTGCTTCCAATTCCTTAGAGAATTCAGACCACGACTCCTCCAAGACTTCAAACATGATGTAGTACTGCAGATTCGAAACGAAATGATTCAACTCATCCCAGAGGACTTGACACTTCCTTGATGTCAATATCAGCTGCAGTTTAACAGCATGTGGCAACTTAGAGAAGAACCGAGATGTGACACAATTCGGTTTCATCATTTTCCAAACACCTATGAGTGCATGCTCTATCCTTCTAAGCTTCCACAAGAAGTTAAAGATTCTCAGATAACTAGACATAACAGATTCTGTAAAAACAGTATTCAGTGGAACTCCAGCATCATATTCCAAAGAAAATACATCCCAGCCTTTATCCCCCGTGTTATGTGGCATCATTTTCACCCTTAACCTATCGAGTATATCTGGATCATCATATTGGGCATTCGATGATCTAATTGCGCTCTCCAACAACCCAGCTAGCTTGAATGAGCTTATCGTGTTGGCAGCCTCATTCAGCTCTGGACCAACAATATCCATTAGGTACTGAACAAAATCGCCTTGCCCAAGAAGTAAGTATCTCTTGATAGCAAGGCAATGTTCCTTGAACTTATACTGTTTATACATGACATCCAACAAATGCCTATCTATCCTTTTGGCAGCTTCTGTAACCAAAGATTCAAGTGCATCAGTTTCACCATATCCAAGACCGCCTCTTCTGGTACTGGTCCCAGCTGCTGCTGCTGCTTCTGTTGCAGCATCAGCCCAACCCTGATCTTCACAACAAACTCGAAGGAAGTTAATTGACTTTCCTGTCCTCAAGATTCGCTGAGCAAGAGACTGAGAGATGAAGGTAGGAAGCATTGCTGCGTGGAGACGATAACCTTCCCTCCAAAGAGACTCTGCTTTCACTGGTTGACCCAAGACAAAAAACTCTGCAAAAATATCCTCAAGCTCTCCCTCCAAAACCCAACTCCTCACCATTTCAAAGAGTGGGGAACATACACGACGAAGTAGCCTCTTCATAAAATCATTGACAAGAGGATCACCGTGTTGAGCATGCATATGAATAGCCCCAGCCATGGCCCCACCTTTTAAGATCTTACAGCTGTCAACTAAAACAGCCATAAGCCTCATCTTCACTGTGGGTTCGGTAAACCAAACTGATAGCCTCCTCAATGAAAGATAGTTACCAGAGGTTGCAGTTTCTGAAACCAATGGAATTGGATTCATTGTCTGTGCTTCAAGCACAGCTAGTAACTTATAGTACTCAGATAATTCATCTTGTAATGCAGCACAAAATGCCTGCCCAACAGTCCCAACATCTTCAGCTGGAAACCGGTCCATACTTACCGTTATATACCCCTTCACTTTCCTAAACAGCCAGCCAAGTTCACAGAGCTTCCGGACCATAATCCTAGTAGCCCTTGGAACCTTAACTATGTCTGGCAGAACATATGCATCTGCCTTTTCATCAAATTTTACGTATTTTCCATCGATCCCTTGACACGCATACAGCACATCTCTGACCAAAATCAGTTCTGAAACCTCATTTTCCTCCTTTATCAAGTCCGCAAATTCCTTATAGGCCATATCACGAATATTTTCAGGGTCCTTTGACACCATCAATATGCCTCCACTGTATTGTTTCCCCAAATGTTCCCTTGTCCTCAGACCCCTGGAATTGTCCCCTAAACCCTTCAATTTCTTCATTGTATCACTTAAACCACTTATATTATCCGTATTAGCACCTAAATTCCAGTCCCCTCTAGTGTTCTCCAAGTTACTCAAACCCCTCAAATTCCTAACATTGTCAGGCAAAACCCTAACATCATCAAAACCACTATTAAACCCTTCAGCACTCGAATTCTTGCTCAATTTCCCAAATGCCCCAGAACTACCACTCCGCTCATCACTCTCAAATAATGTGGGTAACCCCCCAGACACCGCAGAATCCAAGAACCCATTAGAAATTGTCCTTGGAAACTGATTTTCCCTTATTTTCCGATCGTCAGATATAGTCTTAAGCAAGTAGAGCACAGCCCACTTATTCTTTATGCTTCCAGGCCCATTTTTCAGCGAAAACTTTGAGTAAAGATCAGCAAAGGTTAGGGCATCGGAGGACTTACCCGCAGTAGCAAGACGTCGCTTGATAGATTCCGCCATGGCGGAGTCGTCAGCCGCAATTGAGGGCGTCATGCGGCTGGAGAGTATCCGGATTGAGTATTTTACGGCTTGATTGTACTCTTGCTGAGTAGGGGCGGAGGCGTTAGGGTTTTGAATGTTGGAGTGAGGGGAGGTGTACAGCAAGCGCTGCACTAGTTCCTTGACTAGATCTACCACTCTCTGGTCATCGTCTTCCATGGAGGTGCCGGAGGCGGCGGCGGTGGTGATGTTGTGGCGGAGCTGCGGAGGCGACGGTGCACGTGGGAGTGTATTTTGGGGTGGTTTTTTTTTTTAGTTTTAATATTGGGCGGGTAAATGAAAATGTTTTTGATGAAAATACTGATACATACAACTAGGTCCTCTTCCTATCTCCTTCATTTCTTTTTCTAATTCCAAATTCCAATTTCATGTTTTTCATATTTCAAAATTTTTATAAATCCACTTTGTCTTAAGTTGATGTTGGAAGATCCACAATCAATTGTCTAGTAATGTTTCATCATTATTTTGGGTTTTGGGAAGAATATCTATCATATTATGCGGATGCTTTGATTTTATTATTAAATTCTCAAATTCATAACTTTGAATGGTGTATAATTAATGTATTTAGTTCTTGGATCCAAATACCATGAAGGAGAATAGAGAACTGATATTCATTGAACTCACACAAACTTTATTATTTTAAGAAGTGATATTTGTGTGCACCAATTACACCGTGTGCACTTTGTGCAATTGAATTTAATTTTAATTTATATTAACCACATACTAAAATTTGGGTCATCTAACCATGAACCCTAAATAGGGGTTGTAATAGACCAGGCTACCCGACAGAGCCTACAGTCCGGCCTATTAAAGTTTCGGTTCGTTTAATAATCAAGTCAGACTTAGGTATTCTTAAAAATCTATTTAGTTTTTTTTTACCAATAAAGGCTTATTTACTTAAATATGTCAGTCTTGAGCTTTTTTGTAGGTCTTTTAAGCCAATAGACCGACTATTTAACTATATATATATATATATAATTATATAATTGTAAATAATATATTCATAAAATAAATAATATTTAATATCAATAACTAGTAGTAGTATTAGCAAATGCAAGTAACACAACACTATAATTATTAATTTAAATGCAAGTATAATATTATTATTATTTTTTATGATTTGATGAAGCATTTAGTATTGTTATTTGTACATTTAATTTTTTTATAGGTGCGATTTTGAATTTTTTATGATGAATAGTAGCTATAATAAGATTGTACATAAAATATATACTTTATATAAGCTTTTAAAATGGATTTCAGGCCCAGCCTATTTAATAAAAAATCAAACTTAGACTCTTTAAAAAATGATAGATAACAAGTCAGACTTGAGTTCAAAATTAAATATCATGCCTAAATTTTTTTAATGTGAGACCTAGCTCGACCGGACTATTCCCACCCTAGAGTCACCATCTCCCTTCACCCTTGCGCGTCGCCTCGCATCGCAGCTTCGTGCAAATCTGAAAACAGTAAGCAACTGGAATCATAAAAAAAATTCACGTTACACTTTTTTCAAAAAAAATAAAATAAAATCACGTTACAACTATATTAATTGAACAATAAGCAAGTGGAATTACTAGCATAAAATATAGATGCTGTTGTTGAATTTTCTTTGTTGTAAAATCGTGCCTAATTCATTTGCAAACATTTTGGGGAAAAAATAAATAAATCAGCAGCACAAGTAATATCTAATTATTTTGGGTTCTCGACATATTTTTTTTGATCAGGGTGTTCTCGACTTATATTATGCGTCTATATAGATTTAGATACACTGACATACATACTTTATATGGGCAATGTTTCTTGTAATTATTTTAGCAAACAATCGGTGTTGTGTATGGTTTAAGTTTGTTATTTGAAATTTGAGTCACACTTGCATCTCATGGTGGGACGGGACATAATTTGGGCATTCACGCTTTAACACTTTGGGAGAGATGAGTGTGGTTTGTGGAGATAATTTCATTTTTAGTCCTGTAAGTTTGGACGATTCTATTTTTAGTCCCGTAACTTCTTACTTTTTCAATTTTAGTCCGGAATATGTCCATCTCAGTCATTTTTGGTCGAAAATATTAAAATATCGCCAGAAATTCGTCGGAATAAGCATATGCACCTCACGTGACACTTCAAAATTGATCCTTTTTTTTTTGTTACATGATAGTCCCTCCTGTATAGGTCTCCGAAAAATTTAAAAAAATTCCCGTGCCATAGGCAGGCTGTCCGGGAAATCCCAAGTCTGCCATTGAGAATACCACGAAAACCAGGATTGTTATTCGCGCATCAAGATGGCCAGCCATTGTCTTTGCAGTCTCATATTGGGGTCTCCGGCTGCTAAAGTTTACTCAAAAAGACTGGTTATGGAGAATCTATATTACTAACTGCTATTTATGTGGTTGCTTCAACATATGTAACCCGGCTGATTTTGAAGATGGTATAATAATCTTAGCTTTTACTTGTGTGTTTCAAGTTTCTGTTGGGATTGCTTATCATGCTTCAATATTTAGCTAAAATAGTGTTAAATCCTTGGTTTTTATCTTTTTGCTAATTTTATACAAGTTTATTACCCCTACCAAGTATCATACTTCCTGTGTCCTATTTTTTATTATTCGGTTACTGTAGATACAAAATTAAGAAAAAATAGGAGATAATAATATTAAATGGTGTAAAGTGAGTAAAGTGGGTTTGGTGGAGGAAAATAATAGTATTAAATGGTGTAAAATGGGTTTGATGGAGAGAAATAATAGTATTAAATAGTATTGAAAATTAATTTATTTCCTTTTTAGGAAATGACCAAACAAAATTAGGACGAGCTATTTACGGAAGGTGAACAATTAAAATTAAGACAGAGGGAGTACTAATTTGTACTCTCTCCTTTTTTATTTACATGTCGTTTTAGCCTTTTGAATTATTTGTGAAATAGATGTCATTCTGACATTTTATCTTCCTTTATCTCATATTTACCCTTAATATTTTCAAATTTCAAATTTCCTACAAATGTGTTGTGTGTTTAATTTTTCAACCAATAGTATTTATTGTTAAAAATATTTAAATAATATTAATTAAGGTTAATTTTGAAAAAAAAAATATGTCCTTAATCTATCTTAAAAACTCAAGAATAACATCTATTAAAAAAATGAGGGAGTACATGTTTATTACCTTCTACCAAGTAAAATACTAATTTTATATTGTCACTCATATTACGTCGTATCAAATGACATAATACTACCAACTTATATTATATTATACGAATTTTCTTTATCTCATACTAATTCCATACTCGTGTCAAATGAGGTCTTAAAGGAAATACATATTACAAGTAATGGATAATGTCATACAGGCTGTTGTGTGGGCTCATCCTATCTGTAAGGCCCAATAGTTTAGCCCAATTACAACTTTCAGTTGGCCCATCCAGGTCATCTTACCCGATCATTCTGCCAAATTATTGCATATATATAATTTGTCGTTACTTCTCACGATAAAAACAAGTCAAAGTTGATCAAACTACCTTTAAGAATGAAACTAAAAATTTTGTTTCAATTTTAGAAATATGCTTCACTGATTTATGCTATTGAAAATTAATGTTGATTTATATATAATTATTTAATTCGTGATATTAATTTAATCTTTAATTAGATTTGGGCAAAAAATGAAGCAGTCTATCCTAAATTATAATTTTAAATTGGAATGGACTAATCGTGACTTGTGAATTATTGGCAAAACTCTAATCCTGTGTTTTATTTAATGATTATAGAATAATTCGACAATTTTAAAGCCAATTCAAGAGTCTCTCTATTAAATCGATTTTTTTGGAGTTCTAATTAAATCTACAAGTAATTAAAATGGAATTATTTTAAAACAAATATGTAACATATTGCACCTGAAATCGTGTATTGTGCAATCTTGCATCTTGCAAATAATATTAGAGTTGGTATGTTATGAAACTTGTTCACGGAAAAATTGATTTTTTTTTATAAATATATTCTTTAGTAATATAATTTACATCATTTATAATATAAGTCACACTCTTGATTATCATCACTTATTACATTTTTTTATAATATAAGTCACACCCTTCACAGGGTGACTTAAATTTATTTTACCGGCCACCTGGGCCCTAAATTGAGTGGGAGACAGGGTTCGATTTCTTTGGAAACAAATTGGAGTATGTGAGTTATAATGCCTTGGTGAATTTGTGGAGTGTTTGAGTGCTTGATGTACTAACTACTAACATCTAACAACTAACTTTGTCCGATCAAAAAAAAAAGTCACACCCTTCACTTTTATGAGTAACACTCTTTATAATAAAAAGTCACACACTTTACAGTAAAAAGTCACACTCTTTAGTAATATAAGTCACACTCCTTAACCAATTTCACTGTGAACCTTGTTCACACTATACTTTGACATAATATTAAAGTTAACAAATAAAACCTGTCAAAAAAAAAGTTAAAAAAAAAAATTAACGGGACAATTCGATTCTAGTTGAGTTCAAATAGATTGAATTGAATTAAGTATTTAATAATGTGTATGGGGTCTTAATCACTAATATTGATCAATTGATATATTTTAGTAACATCATTTAAGAACACACTTAAATTGCAAGGTGTAACTTATAAATATAAATGTTTGCCATTTATATTCATGAATTTTAATGGTTGTGTTCACTTGGCTCTTTTGAACACCTCATGAAGGTAAATCCACATATTTGAAATTTTGAACAAAAAAATAAATACGAGTATTATTTCAAATTTAGAATAGTATTTTCCTTATTGGGAACAAAAAAAGCACAAAACAGAGATCAGTGGGCTAGAACTTCAAACTGACAAACTTATTTGAGTTAAACTTCAAACTTTCAAAGATTTGAGTGGGTGCCAAATTCCACCAACAATTAAAACTGCAATTCCTTCTGTTTCTGTTCATAACCCCATAACCAAATTAAAACTTTTCTCCTATTAGTCGCCACAGAGATGACAAAACAAAAACAAGTAATTTAAATTGAGATGACTACACTGTGTGGTCCATTTCAATATCATCTAACCCATGTATTGGACGTTGATTCTTGCAAATATTTGTCTTGTTTTTTGTTTTTTAGGCTTTGCTGTCGTTTTGTAGAACTTAAATTGTATTGGTGGTTGCTTGATTTTGAGCAAAAAGGTGTCAATCTGGACACTGTTCTTGAAAATCTCGAGTTGTTTTGTTCTGCTCAAGGTATGTTTTATTCTTGATAGACAAATAAAGATCGGGTCTTTTTTTGTTTCTATTGTTGACTGGAAACTGGAAACGACATGTTTGGATAAAATCTGTAATGGGTTTCTATCTTTTCTTGATATCTTCCCATCTTTTCTGGTTGAATAATTTTTCCATTATTGGCATTTTAAAATGTCTGGGAATGCGAGATAGGCTTGTTTTTTGTTGTTGTTCTTTTCTCCTGTATGGATTTTCATTGGCTTAACTATTGCTGCACATGGGAAATGATTGTTTATGGGAATTTAGAGTGAGGCAATTGGGGATTCAAATTTGATCATGTTTTTTTTTTTAAACTATGACTTCTGTGTGACATTTCTACATACATATACTGTGGGGTATACAGAATGCTTAGAGGTTACTGTAATGATTGATGTTTAGTTGCTCCAACGAAGTACCTTTCTTCCAATTCTCATTTCGTTAAATCTCTTTTCATCTCTTTTCAAAGGTGGATGGATATCATCATTTTGGTGATTAAGATCGTTTTGTTGCTATGCTAATTGGTGGTAGTCAACAACTAATCATATCAATTTGAAATTCGAATTCATCTAATTTTTAAAAATTAATAGGGTACAGAATATTAGTTGTGGATGGTGAAGAAAATTCCTGAAAATGGTAGTTCAGCTATCAGTTCAAATGTACTTATTTTTATAGTAGCTTGAGTATGATTCCTTGTGTCATTAATATTTGCATCTTCATAAGTGTGACAATTTGTCGATTTATCTGTCGATTATAATGTCATAGCTTTTAAACATGGCAATAGAAAAGAGTTGTTCCATATGATAATATTTACATATGCAAGTTATGATGGAGTCTTTTTGATTACATATCATGGAAGCAACATATATGTATTCTTGAAAAGGAAAGCTCTATATGTTTCTGATTTTGTATTGAGTTTGGTGGTGGAATCTATTCTGATATATGTTAGTTTTATAATCTACCAAACCCCACCAATTGATTTGTGTAAATTGGTGCTATACGATAAATTTACAACATAGGGTACCAACTGTATTAAATACGAACTTTAGTGTTGGTCATTTCTGTCTGTTCACATTATTCATAATTGACAATCTACCTAGTTATTGAATATGTAGTATTCTCCAATCTTGATGTTCGGTTCGATATCCATTTTCTATTGCAGGCTATAGATAACTAATTTACTTAGTTCAGAGTCGAATTTCTTCGTTTCGAGTAGAATACTTTTGGACTAATGGCTCCTGGGAGCAGTGCTTGCAAAGAGGCGGTTGAATCGCGTTCAAAATTCACGAATTATGACGTATCGACAATGAAGGCAGATAGTGGTGGCATTCCTGTAAAATCTAATGTTTCACAGACAGAAAAGCATGGCATACATGGCGTTCACGAGCTTCTTCAGTGTCCCACTTGTGAAAATTCGATGTATCCTCCCATTCATCAGGTTTATGGTCCAAATCTTCTGCTTAAATCGATCGATTTTGAACATTTGAAACATGTAACTTCTTCATTTTAAAGACACTTGATCATACCATTTCTGAATTTGTTTCCTTTCACCTTAGCTTGTCAATATCACAATATGTTGTACTATTCTTTTTAGTACCCTTTGCCTTGAAACATGTTTTTTTATCTAACTTTTGGATTTAATGCAGTGTCCAAATGGCCACACTTTGTGCGCAAACTGCAAACGAGTTAATAAATGCTGCCCGACTTGTCGGTTTGAGCTTGGGAACATAAGGTGTTTAGCTTTGGAGAAAGTGGCTGAATCTTTGGAACTTCACTGCAGATATCAAAGTCTTGGCTGTCATGATTTATTTCCGTATTACAGTAAGGTTAAGCATGAAAAACATTGCCCGTTTCGACCCTACACCTGTCCTTATGCTAGTTCTGAGTGCTGCGTAACTGGTGACATTCCGTTCCTCATGGCTCACCTAAAGGAGGATCATTCGGTCGATATGCATGATGGATGCACTTTCAACCATAGATATGTCAAATCAAATCCTGATGAAGTAGAAAACGCAACATGGATGCTAACTGTAAGTTGTTTATGCTTCTGTTTTGAGAATACTTGTGTACATTTCCAAATTTCTTCAACTGATGCGTATGAGTACGATGCAATTGGTGCACAACTATCATTTTTTAGTAAAGCAGCTATTACTTTTAAGAAATACAACTAATACATTTTAGTGAAACAACCAATGCTTATGGTTTACACTCTTGCAAACTTACAAGTCAAACCTTGACCTCGCATTTCCTTGCAGGTATTCAATTGCTATGGACGACAATTCTGTTTGCACTTCGAGGCTTTCTTATTAGGAACATCGCCCGTCTATATGGCTTTCCTTCGTTTCATGGGTGAAGACAATGAGGCCAGAAAGTTCAGCTACACTTTGGAAGTTGGTGCAAATGGCCGTAAATTAGTATGGCAAGGCATTCCAAGGAGCATCCGCGATAGTCACAGGAAAGTTCGCGACAGCCAGGATGGACTTATCATTCCTAGGAGCTTGGCACTCTTCTTCTCTTCTGGGAACGGTCAAGAACTCAAACTTAGGGTTACGGGACGGATATGGAAAGTGTAAGTCCGTCGATTGTACGTTTTGTTACTAACGGTTGTTCAGCTCGGGTGACTTCTGCGCCCGCCTTTTGGATCTCACATGGCCATAGAGTTATAGGCTTGAGGATGCTTAATTAATATTCATTTTATTTAAGGTACTTAGTTTATGCTTTTTTTGTCGGCCCGGAGAATCATGGGGGCAGGTTTCATGTACGAAATGCATGTTTCCTTATGAATGGCAAACGTGATGGATGTTGTTGAAATGCATAGATGTGGCAAACATGATGGATGTTCTTGAAATGCATATAATAGGGATCTTATTTTTAAAGGTTAAATTAAATGAATCGATGTTTTTGAAGTGAAAAATGATATAAAATACTATTTGGAGCTTGGTCTACCTCCTCAACATTCTTATATTTCAAATCTCTTGATCCAAATATTAATGAAATAACATTATTTTTTAAGCTTAATTATAAAAATAATAACAAGTATGCGAAACAGAGAAGAAAGTGATGAACCAAGAATTATTTAATTGAAATGTATCCATTGCCATGTATATAGAGATATGAAAGGTTAAGATTTGAGATGATACAATATGAGTAATGAGTTATGAATTAATGTGTAGCGTAATACAATTAATTAGAGGAAAGTAAGGTGTATTAATTAAATGGTGAAGTGGAATTAGAATATTATTATAATTGGGAGAAAGTAAAGTATAGTGAATTATGGAGGGCCAAAATTAGTGTTAGGAAAGGTGGAAAATGAGGCGAGGGTAGCACGTAGGTTGGTTGGTTGGTTGTTTTGTGTGGGTTAAAAACAGGCTTGCATGCGTCTTTCTCGTAAACAGAACAAGTCTTCATTCCTCCATTTTCTGATCCTTCTCTTTCTCTCTCTCTCTTTACAGGTTCCCGTTTGCTTTCTGTCTCTCGTTTGATATGTTAATTTACGATTGATAGTAATAGTAATATATATTGTTTGAATGTAGGATTTGGCTCTCAAGCAATTGCAAATGTGAGTGTCGATCCTGCTGCTAATTTCATTGGTGTGATTGCTGTACCCTTAAGAGATTTGAACAACAATGTTGTGTTGCGGAGGTGCTGAAGAGGAACCTTACGGCGCTCCTCCGCCAAACCAATATGCTGCTCCTCCTAAGGCCGGCAATCCTTATTCTGGCGCCGCCGGAGGTACCACCAATCTCATCTCATCTCATTATATATTTCTACATTCATATAAACTCATTTCATGATTCCAGGCAACGAAAGAGGAGAACCAAGATCCGGTGCAAGAAATGGACCACCTCAGAAAGTTTTGCCTATTGAGCTACCAGCCTTGTCATTGGATGAGCTCAATGGTCTCCGGGGGCGCGTTTTGGGACTAAGGCTTTGATCGGAGAGGGATCTTACGGTCGTGTTTTTTACGCCAAGCTCAAAGATGGTCAAGAAGCAGCAATCAAGAGGCTAGACACCAGTTCATCACCTGAACCAGATTCTGATTTTGCAGCACAGGTAATTCAAAACATCTTTTTTTATCACGACAATTTGTGGTGATACGATTGGATTTTTCGTCTAAATGATGTCGTGTTACAGTTATCTATGGTTTCGAGGCTAAAGAACGAGTATTTCGTGGGGTTGCTTGGATATTGCCTTGAATCAAACAATCGAATTTTGGCCTATGAGTATGCTACAATGGGTTCTTTGCATGATGTCTTGCATGGTATGTATGTGTAATCAATCAAAGTAGCTGTAAATGTAATGAAATCCTTGCTTTTAGATTTCTGAATTCTGATTGTGTATGTATATTTTAAAGGAAGGAAAGGGGTGCAAGGGGCAGAACCTGGTCCAGTTCTTACATGGAGTCAAAGAGTAAAGGTTGCTTATGGTGCTGCTAAAGGTCTCGAATTTCTGCACGAAAAATGTCAGCCGTCCATAGTCCATCGCGATATTAGATCAAGCAACGTCCTTCTGTTCGATGATTTTGTTGCAAAAATTGCTGATTTCAGCTTGACAAACCAGTCTTCAGACACAGCAGCTCGGTTGCATTCAACAAGAGTGCTTGGAACATTCGGCTATCATGCTCCAGAGTAAGCTCATGTCCCCCCTTCAATTACACGCAAAGTTTGTAATAGAAAAAAACACGGATTAAAATTTGGGGTGTGATTTAGGTACGCGATGACAGGACAGATAACTCAGAAGAGCGATGTTTACAGTTTTGGGGTTGTTCTTTTAGAACTTCTCACAGGAAGGAAGCCAGTAGACCACACTATGCCCAAAGGACAGCAAAGTCTTGTTACTTGGGTAAGACTTTTGTCTTTCGGTAATTAAATTGTGAGTATTCGGTACTAAAAAGTCACGATTTTTTCACCAGGCAACTCCAAGATTGAGTGAAGATAAAGTGAAGCAATGTGTGGATCCTAAGCTAAATGAAGATTATCCACCAAAGGCTGTTGCAAAGGTTGTCCCTTTAACAAAAAAACATAATTTCTAGCTTATGAAATTAGTTTCTAGTACCACATTTTGACTATGTTGTTTTGTGTATATCAGATGGCTGCAGTGGCAGCACTTTGCGTGCAATACGAAGCAGATTTTAGGCCAAACATGACTATTGTGGTGAAGGCTTTGCAGCCGCTTCTAAACTCTAAACCAGCTGGACCTGAGTCTCACGCGTAAGCTGTACTAACGCAACAGCAGAAGCCCTTGTATGTAATATTAAGGCATATTTTTGAAAGAATCGTATTTAACATAGGCGGGCTTTCTGCACTTGTTCTTTCAGCATGTTATTCCTTGTCTGTAACAAAGATCTGCAACCAAAAATTTTAGAAGCATAGAGTTTTATCTATGATAGTGGATTCACTATGTAATCTCGTATTATTTTTGCCATTTAACGTGAGTTGGCCGAAGTTAGAGCCATCATTTTGAATCTTTTTCTTCACACAGACTTTTACTGACAAAGATTGTAACTCGAAAAAACAGATGGTGTGTCTTAACACATTATTATTCCTAACATACATCACTGGTGTATTTAATTTTGCTTAGAACATCAAATGATTGCTGAATTAAAATCAAGGTTGAGAGAAACCAAAGTCAAGAGTCCAATAATGATTGCTTTTCTAAGTCCTTTCACACACAACTTGGTGCTTGAGCTTGGTACTCTCTCTGCAATAATCAACACTAAAACTGGTTAATATGAGAAAGAAACGGAGACTAATATTCAAGAGAAATTGAGGGGGTCGGATAAACGCTACCTCCAGCACTAGTACCATAGCTAACTCCTGATATGTTGCCAAACTGCTCAAAAACCCGAGCCTCAGATGAGTTTGGAGAAAGGTGCAGAAGTTCTACCCACGGTATGAAAGAAAGAAACAACCACCACCAAATTAATCACATTGTCCGAAGTGAAATGTGTAAAATAGCTATGCAGTACTAAATGCAAAACCAGAATACACAAAAAATCTCAAAAGGCATACCAGGACAGGCTGTTGCATTCGTGTGAACATGACAAATGGGAAGGAGAGCCACAGCTAGGGTGGCGTTGAGTTTGAAGCCAATGTCAGGCTCGTCACGGTCCTTAATAAGTACACAGAGACAGTAGATGGATTTTTCTGCTTCTTTTCTTAGATCAGTGCAACAAGTTGGTGTCGGAGCTTTAGCATCTCCTGTCACAAAAGTGATGCATCGTGAGATACTGATCAACTCGTCTTTGCATACTTTTTGGTCTTCAGCAAAATCCGATTTCGCACCACAAATCACTAGTATTATCAAACATGAGATTAAGCTTTTGTTATACTTTTTCATGATGTGTAAGCTCTCTAAATAGGAGTTTGCAGAGTTGTATTTATGCAGCATTGTTTCTAGATTGTGTTTTCTTGCCGCTTTAACCAAAAATACAAAATACTCTAGTAGCTTGTGAACTAAGACACAAGTTTGATCTGCACAGGATTATTGTTCAGGAAAAACAACAATCATATTTGATGACATTAAGGGCACAACAAAGATCACAACCTATATTTGTATTTCGAGTAGAGAGGAGAAAAGTAACACCAAATCACTATCATAATTTTTTCTTTCTATGAGACAAAGGTTGCATGATACAGAGGATCCCACAAGAGAAGGAGGAGTACAACTGGAAAATCAAGTAATGCAGAATGACATTTTATCAATACAATCACTTCTCTTTGTTCTTCAATGGTAAAATCCACCCTCAGGAAGCGCTCTTTTAAAATTCTTCATTGGGGAATCTGCACAAAAGTCACAAGAATAAGACCACCGATCAGACACCAGAGACATAAGACGGAAGATACTTTTAGCAGGCAAATAAGAACTAATAGGGGATAACTGCTAAGAAATAGAAGACTATGCCTTGTTCATCTTCATCTTCTACAAATATAATAAAGATTAACGAGTCTCTTCACATTACCCACATAATGAATTGTTGTTTATAGATCTATATATGATCGCTATTTGTGAACAACAAAATATACAGAGGATGTACTGAGATATGCAAAAGAGGACAAAGAAACACTGTACCCCTTGTTAACGTCTAGTCCTAGGTTTGCAGCGGAATTCAGCTAAGAGTGCTATGTGATCCGATGACCATTCCGGAGATGGAAGAGCAGTATCTTTTCGCAAACTATCCTCATCCACAAGCTCCAACAATGATTCCACAGTTAAGGAGTTGGCTAGAAGGAGAAAGCAAACAATGCTCTTAATCAGATTGAGGGAGAGAAAGAGGAGTAAATAAAAGGATAGCAGCTACAGTTAAAGGAGCACAATGGGAAATATAATGAGTATACCTGAATAAAATATATAATCATGAGTACCAATAAAATCCCTAGTGCAGTTGGTAAAAAGGGGTTCATTTGTAGTAGAATCCATTTTCATTCTCTGCTCCAGAGCAAGACCAGCCCCAGCTCTAGCAAAGGATGAGTAAGCACTAACCTAAAGAGTAAAATGCCAAAAAACTGATAAAAAAATAGCTTATACAATATATGGACAGAATATTTGAAGGAAGTTTACTGATTATACCAATGGGAGATGATGTGTTAGTTTCGAAGTGGGGCGAAGAACTCCGAGTGGGTCAACAGCTAAATCAGGATGAAGTTGATCAACTTTCCCCATAGCAAGGAGGGCATGAGGAGCACTGTATATTAAAACAGAAAGAATTAACCCTTCTGGTGATATAAACTACCATAAACTGGAAAACTTTGAAACCACGTGATCATATTATTGAAAGAGACAAACTACAGCACCTTCCAGGTACTGAATTGAAATCCCCACACACCAACATTGGGATATCTGCACTTTGAGCAATTTTTTCGAGGCCTTTCAACAGTGTGTGGACCTGATATCAACAAAAGCAAAAGCAGTTTCAACAAGTGATCTCCAATAAAGCAAATAATCAATAGAGAAGATAGCCATAGGCAGAAACCTGCCAAAGCCGAACATCCTTCAAATCATGGTGCATATTTACATGTGTGTTTGCCTGTGTTCAAACATTAAAAAGAAGAGTCTATTACAAGAAATTCCATCAAGTAGACATCATATATTATAGGTCTAGTGAAGAAGCTACACATAAAAAATGCATGAAAGGAGGAAATACAATTGTGTTTGAAGATCCTGAGGACAATTGTCATTTGGCATGATAAGAAAAACATCTGGCCCAAAGAGACAAGTAAGTAAATCTATTATGTACTAATATGTGTTCTACATGCAATTGCACTGATCAAACAACCAAATATTTTAAGCTAATGGCAAAGGTCAGGGATCGGATGACATGATTTTGAAGCATAATGCCATAGTTGCTCATCTGTATGAAAAATCTTACCACACAAACCAACTGTCGTTTCCCAGGGGTATCAATGCCTTGGTTACTGAACTTGGCTTCAAGAACTAATATCAGCGCAACATTATCCTGTATGCATGAAAATTATATCAAATGATTGTGACGAGAAAAAAATCGCCTGAAAATAAGAAACCAAATCATAGTCAACATAAACTTAAAATATTTGTAAATACCTGGACCAATCGATTTAAGGCATTTTTCTTCTGTGGAATGGGAAGCAAAGCATCAGTCAAAGATTGCGCTGCTTTATTAAACTCAACCTACATTCAGAGATACCAATTATTAGAACAATAAGAAAGTAGTTCCAAGCATGTTAGGTGTAGTTAATGCACTATAATCACCTCATATTTTTTTACATGTGAAAACCTATCACGACGGAAGAAAGTAGCACAGCCGTCAAGTGTATTAATGTTCCCTGCAAAAACCTGCACAATAACAGGGAATGCATGAACAACAGCACTAGTTTCTCATCAGATTCTAAAGATGTTGTAACAACCTCTGCCGTTTTCCTTTTGAAAAGAGCCTGATAGCCATGTTTATCCAGTTCGGATGCAAAGAATTCCTCGAAATGATCACTTTGAACCTGGCAGGAATAATAAAGATAAGAAAAGAAAACAAGACAAAGTTTTAAGAAGGTTTCACATGAATGCTGCATCTTAAATTCACATAGTCATTGTCATCTTCAAACATCCCATCTAAAAGCAACACGACTAACATCAAACATATTTCATGATTCAGGAAAATTTGTATAATGGTTCCAATCCAACAGCCCAATAAAAAATTATCTAATTTCAACTATTAACAATTGGTAAAACAGTTTGATGAAGGAAAGAAAAGGCATTCACAGCCAAATGATACAAACAGCTGCAAATATCAACTTGTTCTGCCCAAGAAAAATACCTTCTTAATTGAAATATAAGTTTCCCATGACTGATCAAAGGGATACAACAAAGTTATTCCCCTGATACATCAATCTCAACTCATTTGAACAAATTATGCTACTGACCAAAGCAGAACAGATTTTATGAAGGCTTCACATACAGGCTAATAAGTATCACCTCAACTGGTTCATGCTAACCTACATCTGTAGACAGTAAACCAACTACCATCTAAATCTTTTCTTATGTTAAGAAAAAGCAGTAAACCAAATTAGATTCTAAGGCTTTATAAAGCACAATTCAATCTTCCATTAGGTTGTGTACCTCTTGAAGACAAACAATGTCTGCACGGTAGCCAACTATTTCTCGTAAAAGGTTCTGTCTGCGGTAGGTCCAAGAAAGGGCCCAAGTAGGGCAGTAACCGTATTGTTCATTTGTAGCATATGCATCAGATAAGATGTTGTATGAAAGCACAGTAAATGTCCCTCCAGAAGACATCCGACCATCCATATCTAGATGCCTGGACACATCCATTCCATTCACAGAAATCAAGTGTCTTGGAATGGGTGATGGAGCTGGAATCACACGGGAAGTTGACAAGGAAACAGGAGCCCCGACAGCTAACTTTGTTTCAGCATCTACCACAACGCACTCAAATCTAAGGACGTGACCAATATCATCTGCTGTAGGCGTGTATGTCTTAGAGCGTCCCACTTCGAACCATGTTTCACCACCACTCTTACTAATTGCAGCAGGATAAAGCGTACTGGCACCATTTGGAAAGACAGGATTTGTCTGAGACGTACTCATAGTAGCCATACTCGTTGCTGTATTACCAGCATTGTTGAAGCGCCCAAAAATTTCTTCCTCCTCGTTTCCATTTTCATTCACCGCACTAGCAGCACGCTCATGCAAAACACGGTGATGTTGCCAGGCATCAGAGAAACACTTGGGAGAACAGTGGTAACTCTTTGAAACAGGTAATTTGACCTTAATACACCCAAGACACTGTAATGTAGCTTGCTCTGTTGGGTGAACACTACAAACTGCAACTTTCTTGTCACTTTGTACGCGATACCTGCATAGAATACCAAATAATTGAACATGATGACTACGCCTCTTACCACAAATTTAAAAGCTAGCTAAAACTAAAAAAAATTAACTCATTAAGGGAAGAGTAAAAGCCTCAAATGTACAGCAATCAGATGTTAACTAACATGGAACAAGTTGCAGCTGGTTTGCAGCAGTAACTAATATTTATCTCCGGGAATCAATGCATAAAGTTTGCTACCAAACACGAGATATGAACAGTAGAGAAAACAAAGCAACAACTAAGCATTTACACAAGGCAAATCAACAATCTAGAAACAAAGCAATAGATACTAACAGGAGGCAAAGTCGCACACTGAAGACAAAATACAAGAGATATTAACAGCAGAGAGAGCCCACTGTGCAGCAGTTATTAACGGAAGGCAGACACTAGCTTCTAGCTACTCACACAAGAATGGGGAAAACGAAAACATAATGTACTGGAAATTAGTAACAAGTTTCAACAGCATGCATCAAAGCTAGCATTGAAACACGTGACACATACTCAGAAGACTAAATAATAGTAGCTATCCTATTCATTAGCCACCATTTTCAAAAGTGAATTACAACATATAGTACTAGATATGAACTAGTATCAACAACTCAGTTTACAAACTCCTCACTTCATAGTAACACAAGAACAAGAGCAAAACATTCAACATTACTAACAGCACAGCAAGGAATCAAATTAACAGTAGAAAAAAATAATTTCAATCACCAAAACAGCGAGAAATCATATCAATAAATTAATGCTGAGAAAAGCTCACCATCTATATCTCAAGAAATAACCATCAACAGGGTTTAACTCAGTAACATCCTCAGTAATAATAGATTTATCAGGGCGCCTCAAAAGCACATAGGGCGTCAACTCGCACCCTACAATCGGTATATCAGATGGCAGGTGCACCCGCCCCACACTCAGCATTTTCTTGTAACCTCTCGAAAATTAAACTTCAGTCTCTCTTCTTCCAACTGCGTTTCTAACACTATATCTGCAGAAATCCAAGATTCTTGAAACAAGTGTCGGCGGACTTGTGGCGGATCCGCCATCACCAGTGCCCAGCGCCACTCGCCAGCCTTGCTCTCTTAAAACCCTAGTTAATTATAAAAATCGGGAGATCAATTCGTTCAAAATTCAACGGAAAATGAATTTCTTGAAGATCTTGTGACAACTTTTAATCGATGAAAATCGAGTGAATTAAAGATGATTGATTGTTTGGGGATAAGAGCGCAACTTTGCATGTGAATGCGGAGATAGAAACGATGGAATGGTGGGATTTCTAGGGCGAGAAAGTAGAGATGGGATCGATTGATTAGAGAGTTAGGGTTTTACAGAAAAACGGGAGAAAATGTAAAGAAGAACACAAAGCAAAGCGTCGTCCAAACACATATTAATAGGAGCGGGCCGAGTCTGCGAACTTTGATAATTGCTACTTCATTTTACTAGTATTACAGTATTACTCTGTAATTTGTAAAAATTGAAAAGGGGGAAACACTCAATTTACCCTTAATTTTGTTAGCAACATCCAATAAACTATTTTGACTATAATAAAAGAAAAGAAATAATAAAATAAATACTTATTTCAAAGTTCAAACTTGCTTTGTTGTTTTAATTGTTTCATTGAGTTAGTAAATATTTCAAAAAATTCAGCCCCCGATTTATCAGTGAAAATATCACATAGGCAACTTAACTATTTCTTTTACATTTGAACTATATTTATTTTCAATTGAGATCAAATAGGTTTTTTTTTTTGAATTGATTGTCTCTTATGCACCAACGGCACCATTCAACTCAAGATAAAAAATAAAATAAGTACTTTAAAATACACTTAAATTGCATAGTGCACTTATTACCATCAATATATTATAATGTTGTCAATATTAATATTAAACTTAACATATCATAAATTAATTTATGCCTTATTTACACAACCATTTTGGGCAAACCTTTCATTTCCTATCTCCTTTAAAATATGATTATATTGATTAGTTATATAATAGAAAAAATGAGATATATTTGTATTATTTTTTATCTTTACCATGTAACTATTTCAAATTAATATTCCTAAACTTAAATGCATTTAGTTTATGCATATTATTATATAAAGGACTACTCCTCCCGTCTCGGGATAACGTGCACCCCAAAATGAGCACAAATGTTGAGAAAGTAAAATGATGAGTAGAGTTTTGAGGGGTAATTTTGTAAATTTTTATGTATAAAATAAATAAAGGAGGTGAATTGTGTGTATGTCTGGCCAAAAGTAATGGCATTTTTTGTAATATTATGGATATTGTGAGAATGAAGATTTTGGAGAGTTTGTCATTTTAGTAATGTGCACGTATTTTAGAATGGATAAAAAAAAAAATTTGCGTGACGTTATCTCGGAAATGATGGAGTATGATTTTTAGATTTGGATCAATTGTTTGGAACAAATACTCATTTGGGAGGGAGACCAACTCAATTATGTGGGCTTTCATCCCAACATTAATTTTGATAAGAGTGACTCATTAACAACTCACATATTTCATATTCAACAAGTTATTTATTACACTTTTTTAGAACAATCAGAAACCAAATCTTGTTTGTTGATCGATAAAATTCAGTCAAAATCAAGTGGGTTGATTTGACTGAACCTAGTTCGATTTTTTTCTTTCTTTCTTCAAAACATGATTGTGCAAGTGTTAGGGAAACTTAATTCCTTATTTATAATATATTCTATAAGATTTTAGTTTTTAATGAATACGTATTTTGCAATTATTCATTAATAAGTAGAACAAACTTGGTACTGATAATTAATTATATTATTATTTGTTAATTTAGTAACTTAAAAAAGTATATAGCGGAATCACTTGAAGCCGAAATTCACAATAAACTATGGTATTTATTGTTTTACTTTTACAATAAAAATATTAATTGGTCTCGTTCACAAATTGCACACAGACAAAGGTTATAAGAATTATACATGACTAATTAATAAAATTATATGAAACGACGCAATAGTATATAGCAATAATTTCAAAAAAATAATAAAAATAGAACAAACCCCATCATGTTTTAATAAAAAATTGCAAACTCTCGATTGAAGAGAGATGAAACTTGTTCATAATATTACACTTATAAACTAATACCAATAACATTTAAAGCTGTGATATTAGATTATAAGTATAATTGCATTATTAATGAGCATAGTAATATTAATGTGCAAGTTTTATGATATACATTTCATAAAATAAATAAATAAACAAATTACATGAGAAACCTAATCATAAAACAAATACTAAATTGGATATCTGTAGCATGCAAGAGACTATGAAACAAGACTATAATGCAAAAACAATCTCGAAGTAACTACTACTACAACAAACACATAAAACATTGAATATAGGGTACTGATTAACATGAAACATAAAAATGCAAAACACAATATTAAGAAACGATTAGCATAAGGTCAACTCAAACAGGTTCTCCAAACAAAATATTAAAAGCAAAAATTAATATAGGTCCAATATACCATTCTTCCAAAACTGATCCAAGTAATCATCACTTCCAAAATAATCCAAGACAAAGCACAAGTCTAAGAAACAACATAAGAAAGGAAAGGAACAAAAGGACTCGAGAGAGCCCAACTTGAAGCGACAACACCTAATACCCACCCTTGAGATCATTGACCACATCATATGGAATGGGAGTGACGGTTTCTAGTGTGGCACCTTCCACCATGAAACCGGGTTTGGGTCCCTCCGGCTGCCTCTTGGTGCTAATGATTTTGCCCTGTGCCTTTGCCTCTGCCTTCAACAGGTCATTCTTCTTCACCCTGTTAAGGAAGTCCTCATGGCACCTCGAGGGCTGAACGTGTTCCACACGAACATGAATCCTCTTCCTTATGATCCTGTTACCAACCTTAATTCATACACAAAAGGCAACCCATTATAAGTATGATCAAGAATTAGATGAAAGCAAAACAAATTCAAAAAATGGGAAGAAATGTGAGATGGTGCACAAAGATCCAGTAGGTGTGTTTTCTAGTGTATTGCAGTCAAGTAAATCCAAGTTAGGTGAAAATAAAGAAGAAACTAACTAGGTTTACATGTGTATTAAAGTTGTGCAAATCCCAGTTCAGTATTATCAACCAAGGCACTAATTACATTTATAAGTTTACAACAGTAAAACAAATCCGGTAAAGAAACACTAGAACAGGGCACTAATTATCCCGCAGCCAAATAAATCGAAATTCATTAGTCTAGTCTTACAGCATAAAATGAAACAACATCATTATTATTTAGAAAAACATAAACATATTGACCAAGAAATATCTGAGTAAAACAAAAGCAGTGCTCAGCAAAAGCTAAATTAACATACAACACATACATATATTGAACTATCTATTCCTCCAGTATTCAGGGCTTGAAAAAGTTAATTAACCTAGAAATCTAGAAATATACCACTGAGGAAAGAACTATCATCCTAATCCTTTCAATTTAAAACATTAAAATGCTCGTACACAAGTAATTTCATCAAATACATACAATATCACAGAAACATTTACTCGTTAAAAAAATTAACAGAAAAGGAAAAATAAACACGCGATTAGAGAAACGTAATTTCAGATCGAGAAAGTTTAGATTAATTATACCTGTTTGTTGACTTCAACGCCGACAGCTCGCTTAGTAACGTTCCAGACTCGACCAGTTCGTCCATGGTAGAACTTGTGGGGCATACCTTTGTGGATAGAGCCATTAACCTTAACATCGACGTAATCGCCGATTTTGTAGATCCGAAGGTAGGTCGAAAGGTGAGTCGGACCCTTCTTCCTGAATGCGCGAGAGAATGAATCTCTGGTACGCGACCTTAAACCGTGACCCGCCGGCATTTTGTCTTTCTAGTGCTTCTGACGGCGTCTGGTGCGGTGTGTGAGAAAAAGAGGTACAGAGGAGGAATGAAGAAGGGGAACGGATTATATATGAAGGAACATAGGGTTTCTGAATGGGCCGAGGGTTTAAAAGTCTGAATGGGCCGAAGTAGATTGTTTTCAGTATGGGCTTTAATTATTGGGCTAAAATTAAATGTCCAAATGAAAAGTAAGGAGTTATTTGTTGGAGTTATTATCGAGCTTGTTGGTGCCCAAATTCGCACAGAAAAGAATCGAATTGAAAATGTTAGTTAATTGAATCGAATATAATTAAAAATAAGTTTAAAAGGTAACAATAACATATTGCATATATTAAAAAAAATGCGTCTGTAATTGAATTGAATTAATAGAATCCAGAATATTTAATATAAAAATTAATAATATAAGCTTTTCAACACACGTAGGTAGCCATATATGAGAATAAAATGTGCAGATTGTTTTGCTCCCTTAATAAACTATTAATCGACATTTACGTTCGAACTTTTGCTCAATCTACTACCCCACGCATATAATACTTTTAGAACAATGTAATGTTACATATAACTATAACGTGTGTGTCTTAAGCAAATGTGGATGTGTGTCAACACCCAAATAAATGTAGTAGTAGTTGGTCATGTGGGCAAGAGTGAGTGCCAGTTGAAGAGCTAGTTGTCGTGTCGACACATCTTAATACCTAATTTCACTGCTGTGTTTGCAAGAGTACATGAAATATTCAAAGAGATGTCTATCCATTGTTATGAAAATTAAATAAACGAATTAATTATACATCTATTTATAAGTTTGAACTTTTAGATTAGATGAAATTCTTTTGTGGTATCAGAGTTTTCGGGCTCACGTCCACGTTCTGGGTTCGATTCTCGTTTAAAAGCAACTTCATCCAAATTAAATTGTCCACTCGACGGGCCTCCTCCCAATAGTAGAGTTCGATTTCCATTGAAAGCAACTCCACCCAAATTATGGAGTTTTCTCCTAATAATGGAGTAAGAAAATTCAGCTCACCCGCCCACGAGTGAGGAAGAGTGTTAGAAAAATTAAATAAACGAATTAATTTCACAACTCTTTATAAGTTCGGACTTTTGGATGAAATAAATGTTGGGTTATGGAGCCTGAGTGAAACGGGATGCAGAGCGCGGGAGGCGCTCGACCAGTGCTCGAGGTCGAGCACTATTGCTCGGTCGAGCGCCCCCTTATCCAGCGCCACCATGAGTATTTCGAGCTAGATAGTTGATCGAGCAGAACCGCTCGACCAAATGCCCTGGTCAAGCGGTTCCGGAGGCCGAGACACGGATTAGGACTTCGGCCCAGTTTCATCTTTTAGGGTTTCGGTTTTTTGTATAAATACCCCCCTGACTCCCCTATTGTATCTTGCACTACTTACACTATCTTATACGATATAGTAGATCTCTCCTGACTTGGTAGTGCCACCAGACGTAGTCATTCCTGACGAACTGGATAGCCAAATTGTTTGTTCCTTAATTCGTTGTTTCCATTATTTTCTCCTATAATTGCTTGCTTTAATTCCTAACAACTGGTATCAGAGCATCAGGCTCAAGGGATCTGGTGGGAGCAATTATGGTGGCTGGAGGGAAATCGCCTGTTGAGAAGTTTAATGGAACGAATTTTGGATTCTGGATCTTGCAAGATCAAGATGGGCGTTGACACGTGGCTGAGATCGTTGTATCAGGTTGGATGCAAGATCAAGATGGGCGTTGACATGTGGCTGAGATCGTTGTATCAGGTTGGATGCAAGATCAAGATGGGCGTTAAAACGGTTCGAGATCGTTGTATCCAGGTTCATGCAAGATCAAGATGGACGTTTGACACGTGCACGAGATCGTCTTGAAATCGGTGGCGAATGATTCAAGGGAATGTTGTGGGACGTTGTTTGGTTCTGGTGCGAATCAAAAACGTTGAGGGGCATTGCTTGGATCGAATGGACGTGAGGGTCCAGGTTGGGGTCTTGTGGGCCGCAGTGATGCAGGTTCGAGAAGGATGTTGTGGGACGTTGCTTGGACCAAGTGTGAATTCGAAGTCGAACGTTGAGGGACATTGCTTTCGGCGCGTGGTTTTTTTGTCGATGAGAGATTGGGAAGGCGAGTTCTGTTAGTCGATCTCGGTGGTGGAATGCAGGTTCGGAATAGTCAGGGGAGGGACAAGGCGTTTGAGCCTAGTTGAGGTCGTGCACTTCGCTCGATGTCGGTCTCCATGTTCGATCTCGGGTGGGAGATTGTTGGGTTATGGAGCTTGAGTGAAAGCGGGATCTTGGCGGGAGAATTTCGACTAGTACTTTCGGTCGAAACCTATTGCTTTCGGTCGGCGCCCCATCGGCGCCATGGCGCTCGAGCTAGATAGTTGATCGGCCGAGAACCGCTCGACCAAATGCCCTGGTCGGCGATTCCGGAGGAGGCCAGGCAGCGGATTAGGGCTTCGGCCCGGTTTCATCTTTAGGGTTTGGTTTTTTGTATAAATACCTCCGACTCCTCTATTGTATCTTACCTTTTTCTTGCTATTTTATCTTATCACGATATAGTAGATCTCTCAGCTTGGTAGTGCCCCGGGCGTAGTAATTCTGGCCCCCGGGTAACCAAATTGTTTGTTCCTTAATTCGTTGTTTCCATTATTTTCTCCTATAATTGCTTGCTTTAATTCCTAACAATAAAATTCTTTCATCCAACATTTTAATTAATTCCATCTTTCCCTCATAGCACACCCACACACAAACAAATGTGACCACTTTCTTGACATATATGTACATACATACACATATAAATCATTAAACCAGTTTGGGTCCTTTAGAACTATACATGGGAAAGAGGAAACTGAAAGTATGAATTTTTTCGAGGAACAACCTTTGGATATGTGTGTGATCGTGTCAGTATAATTCATTACTTACAAATTAATATACTTATTTATGATGTACGTATCTATTTTCATATTTATAATTTTGTATGATTTTAATTTTGAAATTTAATTTATGTCGAGCCTTGAATTGAGACAAGAGAATTTAAATTAAAAATAAATAAATAATTGAACTTTAAATTGACGCTGTTGAAATGAGTATTTGTGTTGTGATTCAAACTAAAACTGAATTGCCATTTACCCTATATTTACTGGGCCAGACGAAAATATAAAATAATGAAGACTATATATTGGACCTATTGGGCCTTGTTAAACCATCCTAAAAATCGAAGTCCAATCCAAATGACTTTCCAAACATACTGAAAATCTGCATGAAAGAAAGGGCATGACCAAAAACATGAATTAATGAACTAATTAGAGAAACGGTGTATCTGAAGAAAGAAAAAAAAAAGGGGACTCGGGAAGATTCGGAGTGTGAAGATCACACCATTAAACCCGGCATCGGATCGTTTATTGCTGCCTCATGAACCCCAGCGAAGTATGAATTTATGTATATGTGTTTTAGTTTTTACGCATATCAGCTGTTTGATAATAAGTTTCTTCGGTAATCTTAATCCGCTCCCGTTGATGTTTTATGCACCTGGTTTTGGATTTTTGAAATAGTAAAACTCAGAATGGAAAATCGCTCCAGTTTTACACGATGCAACCTGTGGACCTGGGGTCTGCACGTTTCAGTGTGTGATATATAGTTTTAAATTGGAGCTGTATGTGGAGTTTATTAGCTTAATAGTGGTGAACATTGCGGTGCATAAGATACTGGCGTTTGTCTCGATTATCTGTTTGCTTTTCGGATTGTCTATAATGTTTTAGTGGTTTCTAATGGATTTTTCTGATTCTAGAGATATTTGTGTTGGTTTTTAAAAGTTTTTTGTGTTGTAGAATCTTAATATGTGCAGGTGGTTTTAATTTTATGATAGTTTTGGTGAACGATCTTCTCTATAAACATTAAACAACTGTACAACTGAATGAATTTGATGAAGCTCTTCTCAATCACAAGGTTGCTTCATAGAAGGCTGCATTGTTTGTGTTCTAGTTTTCTGCGGACTAGCTAGCTAATTGCTTGTTCCAATCATCAATCATACTATTTCTGCTTTCCTAGTTTCCTACTGAGTTTGTATGTGTCTCTTCAATCCTTTGAGGAGAAGAATTTAAATGTTAGTAGTATATGTGATTCACATCCTGTATCTGTTTTCCTTATAGGTGGTTTTGGGATAAATGGTTTTCCAAAGTGATTCTATATTTGGCTGCAGTTAGCAGAAGATGAACATCAATGGTAGCACGAAGCAACACTATTCCAATACAGATGTTTTATTCTATCAAGTTTTAGAATTATCCACACATTGCCTTATTGGATAGTAGATCATTAGTACGACAAACAATCTCCCTTTACCCCTTGTTTGAAAGCTGTTTTGATTATAAACCTGTTATTTTTAATTGACACATCAACTAAAACTGAGTGCACCTAGCTTGCTACATCTGTCTTCGTAGCTTTCTGAAATCACAAATTGATCGACCCTATCCTGTTTGACCTCTTCTTTTACTTTGTCTCACATTCATTGTTTTCCCGTATATTATAATACTGGAACTTGTTTGTGGGTGACTTTTTACTTCAGGAGACAACTGAATTTTGCCCGTAGTAGTAAACAATTTATATTCATATTTGTGATATCTGCTGTGTCAGTGTTACTAAATTTCTATTGTGATAATGAATAAGATGGCTCTGGAATTGGAAGTGAAGTTCATTGTTTCAACACAGGTATCATGATGAATTACTTCCCTTTGCTTCTCAATACACATTTTCTAGTTCTGTTTTAGTGTTGGCTTGCAATGATAAAAGAAAAATTGTTCAAGAATTCCTTACGTCCAGAAGCACATGAAGGGAGCGAAGTGGCTTCCATTTGTTATTGGGGTATGTATCCTCTTGTTGATTTCTTAAACCTCTTGTATCTTAAATCTTTGATTGAACTACATGAATGGGTTTTTGCGAGAAAAAAAATCCGCTTGCTACAAATGCCTCATTATTAATTTGGCAGCTCCACCCCCACCCCGAAATGTCTTCCGCTGCTAGTGCTGCTTTTGGAGGTAGGCATCTTCTGATACAGATTATCTGTCTTTTATCTACCAAAGAAAATAGGTTTCAAGACGACCTGAATTCAAGAATTAAAACCTTTCAGGCTATAATATATATCTCAGCTCATACATGTACATTGACAAATATATCAATCATTTTGAAGAAATACATACTACTTTGCTGAAAGGTGGGAAGAGAAGCTAATCAAGAGAATTTGGTAAGCGGCAAATTCTTGCATGAACAGCACAAATTAAATCCCACCCCTTCTAAAGTATTAAGACACCATTCCAATATTATGATCCATCTCACTGTGAGATTGTCTCACGCAAGACCTACTCTTGGTATGCTGGAGTACCAACTGAGATGTAGTATATTGAACGTGAAATGTAATTGTCTTGTTCACATGGATGCAAATTGTCATGGATGTGAACATGATAGTCCAACTGATCTTTTTTTCCTGAGCAATAGTTTGCATGATGATATTGGTATTCAAAGCCTGTTATTTTGTGAAGTTTATTTTCTGGAAGCTTTAGTCTCCTGCATCTCTGATTGAATTTAATAAAATGTAATTTATAGATTATTCCCATAGTTCACGCTGTTCACTTTGACATTCTATTATTCTGCTTCAAGCGCATCACATTACAGCATTTCATTGCTACTAGACAAGTTAACGAGTGCCATGATTCCAGAGTTCAGCATACACAGCTCAGATGATTAGTTGCAGGTGCTTGAGTTTAATGTACTTCATTTGCCATTCTTTTCGGGTTTTTTCTTTAATCTATTCCACCTCAAATACTTATATGTGTATATGATGAAACCTCTTCCGAGGCGCGCTAGGAATCTCGAATGAATGCACGAAATATACTAGCAAAACACAGCAAACCGCTGCTAAGTTTCGATATCAGATTTCAACGTAAAAAAGAGAAGAACAATAGTCTGAAACCCTAACTAATAACACGTCCGGCAAACAAGCTCATGGGCTGGGCCGATCAAAAGTCCAATTAAAACAAATATGGAAAGAATTGAAGTAATGAAACAATTATGGAAAGAACTGAAATAAAGAAACAAATAAAAGTCGCCTTCAATTCTTCGTCTCTCTTCTCCTGCGACGCTCGTATGTGTTGCCAAAACGCCTCAACGGCTCAACAGGGGTTCCATCAGTATATCTGAATAAGATGTTTTCCTTTTCCCTTTTCTCTTTTCTGAAAACTTTATATGTGTTTCTCCTTGAATAGTTCAAAGTTACTACTACTAGCGTGCGAGGCATATAATACGATAGTGCACTGTCAATGTGTAATGTAGGATTCACTAAATTAATGCCTGAATTACTTTTCGATCAAGCTGATTTCATTTGCTTTTGGTCTAAACTTGTTCAAATCTCCAGTCTCTCATGCAGGATAAATGAATTGCTTTATGTTAAGTTGTTTTATGCATGTTGTGTTAATGTTTCAAGACTGATTCTAATATCTATGGTTAATGATTCCTGCACTTCCATTTTATGTTTATAAAAATGCATATCTAGCCATTCTTTTTTAAATGAAGTCTTGCCTCTTGTACTTCTTTTATTTTAATTTTTCCCCTTGAACTTTTTTTTCTTGACTTTTTCACGTGCACTTTATTTGTCGACTTCTTTTCGCCCTCTATACTTTCTAATTCTCTCTGTCTTTTTCCTTCAAAATCGACATCAAAGGTGTGAAGCAGCAAGTCGAAAAGAAAAAAATAAGTGCATGGGGCAAAATGGTACAAAAAAAAGAGTACAGGGGTTAATAAAAAATACAAGAGACAAATTGTAGAAAATAAAGTACTGGTGGGCAAAGTAAAAAATTAAATGAAAGTGAAGGGTGGGATTAAAAAAAAAAAGGTGCAGGGGGCAAATATGTGTTTTTCCTTGTATATGTTTCCATATTGCATTTCCAATGAATGACTTTTGCAGAGCTCGTTGAGGCTGTATCTGTCACTGAAAGATATTGAACCATGGTTACTCTTTATTTCCATAATGCAATTTTAAATGTCTTCACTCTAATCCTGGAGACGAGTAGAAATTTCTCTAGATCATCTTCGAATATAAATGCTCACAACAAATCGAAAAATTGTTTCCGTTTAAAGAATGCCTAGAATTAACTCATGGTAGATGATACATGAAGATTTGATTAATACTTTTATTTAATGTTATCACCTTTTATGCTGCATCCATCATCCATGATATAGACCTAAAAAGATGCCTAGCTTATAATTATTCATGAGAAAAGAAAGATCATGTTAAGAACATGAAGGTCCTATTTCAGTATTTATGAGTTGATTTGGTGTAATGACATTAATCAGGTGAAGCATTGATCAGCTGGATGGATGGATGCATTCAAGTGAGTTATTAAGGCGCTCTGTCTGGCCTTTCCAAGTAATGATCCTATTGATGACAATTTATGGACCATATGCCAGAAGGTTTCTTATCATTTAGTAAATGCAATCACCTATATTTTTTGAGTCACTTTGTCTTTCTTTCTCTATTACTTTGCATATCAGAATACAACTTCTTATAATATGTTTACTGTATCACTTTGGTAAATGGGGATTAAGAAATATTTGCTAGACATGATTAATATGCTGTACTAACTCTCTGGCTTTGTATAACTACAGGGCCTGATTTTTGGAAGCCAATATTGTTTTCTTGCATACCAGGATCACAAATTCATACTCCCTCCGTCACTAACTCGATTGAACATTTGCAAAAAAAAGGTTCGTTCCAAATTAAATTGAATATTTCTATAAATGGTGATATAGCATCTTTTTGTCTTTTATGTATACCTCTCAAACACTTCAATATTACACCCAATGCTACTACTTTTTCAACACTAAAATCAATTTTATCTCATTTAATTTATGCAAGTGTCACTACTTTTACCATTTAACTTCCACCAAAAAGAAACTTTATACCTTAATATTAATAAAAAACCATTTTCTTAAAATCCATATACAAAATAAATGTTTAATCGAGTTAGGGAAGAAAAGGGTATAATATGCTCATGCTGCTTTCAGTTGAACATTAGATTATAGATTATAATAGTACAGGTGGTACCATGATAGATGTTCGGATAAAAAGAGCTATTCTAAGAGCATCTCTCATAAAAATAGTATTACTAACTTTTTTTTTTTAAATATTATCAATTTTTCTTTGAATTTTTTGACGCACACTATCAATTTCTACTATTAATCAATTTTCTCATAATCACTAATTTTAATCACTTCTTCAAAAGAATAATTTTTTGCAAACACCCCTTAAAATGCTCATAAGTTACCAAAAACACCACTCTTTCAACTTTAGCTTACAACTTTTGAGAGTTTATTTAATAAAAGAGAAATAAAACACTTCAAATTGTTTATACACAATATTATGCGACTATAATGACTTTATGATTTCTTAGCAAACATCCCCTATATTCCATTGTCTTTGAGTCACTTTGGTCCTAAGTTCTTAGATATGATGTGAGACTAGTCTAATAGTCTTCATGCTATATTCCATTGTCATTGAGTCACAGTGGTCCTAAGTTCTTAGATATGATGTGAGACTAGTCTAATAGTCTTCATGCTATATTCCATTGTCTTTGAGTCACAGTGGTCCTAAGTTCTTAGATATGATGTGAGACTAGTCTAACAGTCTTCACATACATGTCTCATGTTTCCACTTGTGATCTTCATATATACTAGTACATGTCTTTCATGTTGCCACTTGTCATCTCCTTTGAGCGTCAACTTTTGCTGTACATTTGTTTCTGTAGTAGTCTCACCCGAGTGTGTTAATTAATTGTTGTACCTACAAATGGTTGGCCTGTCCTATCACTGTCACCTTGTTACTCCCAATGCGATTTGGTAACACTCTTCCATTCTGCTTTTATTTCTTATACTGGTAACACTGTTTATGTCAGTTTCATCTGTTTATCTTGCATGACTTTAAAAGTTGGTTTTTTTGTTTTTATCTTGGTAAGGAAATTGCGCATATCTCCTCGGTGTTGATTGGTGCTGCTAAATGGTAAGAATCACCCCGGGTTGAAAAATGGTAAAATGACTTAATTATCCTTAATGAAATCGTGATAATTTCAATTTTGACGAATCAACTACACCCTAAACATTAAATAATGAACCCATAAATCTTGATCTATTCGAGCCGGGTGAACCATGAACCAATCGGTCCGGATATAAAATATTTCATTAAGGGTACTACGGTAAATTTACACATCTAAAGGGTGTTCACCCCGGGATGAATCACCCCATTTAGCAATAGCGTTGAACATTTGCATCACTTGCTTTCATCCAACGGTTAGCTTATATTTTCAACTTTTTCTTGACTTTGGAGAATTTGGTATAAAGTATATAAACTACCTGAGTTCCTCAACCTTACTTTTTTTCCTTTCATTACTATATATTTGAAATGAATTCTCTTAATTATGACTTGTATCCAACTCTATGAAATGTGTACATACAGCTCCAGTGATCGTTACATTAGTAGAATTCATGTTTCACTCGGGAGTCGGGTCTTTCTTTTATAATCTTTGTGGACATTCACTATCTATCTAATGATATGGTTAGGATTTATTATTCCAATTTGAGATTAAATTAATATCCATGTAATCAGTGACTGAGTTGGGATTTTCATTCAGGGCCAATTTATAGTAATAAAAGAATATGATAATAAAAGTTAAATAGAAATTTAGATCAATACCTATATTTATATAATTAAAATGTTACAAGTAATTATGTACACATTTTAAGATAAATAATAATAAAATATAAATTATAATATGCATTTTTAACTCTTCATGATTTGGAAATATTATATGCTAGCTTTGTTATTAACTTTCTAAAAAAAAAAAAATTCAATGTATATAACCAAATAATTATTCAAAAATATGTCTTTCATTCGGTTATGTATAGGGACAGACTTGAAAGATTTTATGGATCAAATACTTAATAATCAATTTCGACAATAATTTATAGAAAAAAGTGTACTAAATATAATTATATAATATAATAATAGATAATTATACTCAATTTAATAAAATTAATATTAGAAAACTTCATTAATAAAAATTAGTACTAATACTTTTTAAAAAAAAATTGGGGACAAGTGACCCCATTTTGGTGAGCGTAGTTATATTGTGAACTCTTAATGAGTTCCATTGCTAAGAATGCTATGTCCACTTTAATTATGGCAACAGGTAAAATTAATGATACCTTAATAAACATGTAAACTAGTGGGAATGCAATTTCATTTCTTGTAACAATCATCTTTAGAGCAAGATCTCTTATTCCAACAGTTGTAGAGAAATTTTCATTCGAACGCACGTCAACAATAAATTTCCCTAGTTAACTGTCAAGTTCAAGTAGAGCGATTCATATTTATTCAAAATATGTGCTTAAATATTATTTTATTTTAATATAAATGTGAAATTTATGGGCAGGCCAGTGCCCCTTGTATCCTACCTCAATTCGCCCTTGCATGTGATATATAATTACTTAATTAGTGATATATGTCAATTGTAGTGATTATTTTTTGAATACTAGATGAAATGTTAAATTATAAAGAAATCTCACCCTGAACTTCTCCACAATAATTCATTTTTCCCTCTTCCCATATACCAACTTACTACTTAATTCCTTCTCATTTTTTTTACATACTTTATCAACAATTCAACATAATCTAAAATATTTTTTACCGTTATTTAATAATTAAATTTATTTATAATGAATTTTTATTATATTTATAAGATGTAGCAAATATTATAAATTACTTGAGAAAAAATATATTATATATTCAATATATATTTATTCGATTGAAAAAAAAGGAGATTTAATATAAATTTGGTGAGAAAATATAGAATATTAGAATATGAAATTGTGATTCAAAATATATTTCTCATGAGATTGACGTGTTCTCAAAATGCCTTTATTTCTATTTATGTACTCATGGGTAGTTTGAGTATTATTGGACGAGAAATATTATAATTTGGAGGCACACTCGCATGACACCGTCTCATGATGAGATGAGGTATAAGTTGATTATTGACGCTTTAACGCTTTAGAAAGGGTGAGTGTAATTTGTGTTTGGTTGAACTCCGTCTCGTAAGAACCATCTCATATGAGCTTTTGTTTATAATTTAAGGTACTCATGGGTAGTTTGAGTATTATTGGATGAGAAATATTGTAATTTAAGGGAAAAAAATTTTTGATGTGGCCCAGTTTAAAAAAGAAAAATCATTTTTATCTTTTTAGTTGTGTCTCAAAACATACACTTAATTAATTTGATGAATCGTTAATTTGGACATTTAATCCAATTTATTTTAATCTAAATTAAATTAAATCAATAGAAAATGTTCATCAACCATATCGTGATCTCTAATATGTATAGATTATATCATATTGACATTGGACGCCGCGTGAATAAGTAAACTTCTGATCAACTATATCAACAATAAATTAATAAACTTCATTACCTATTGAAGCTCAAAAAGAATTATGTCCACTTATTTTGAAGCTCGTAAGTTTTTCGGCTTGAAGCTCGTAATTGTGAGCTCATTCTTCTATTATTATCAACGACTAATTTTTAAAATTCGACATACTAAAAAAAAATATGAGGCACACTTGTATAAGACATTTTCACGGTAAAACGGGTTATAAGTTGGATATTAACGCTTTAACAGTCTTGAAGGAATGAGTGTAATTTTTGTTAAGTTGTACCCCGTCTCATGAATGAAACCATCTCATATGAATTTTTGTCAAAATATATTACTATGAAAGATTTGTGTAGGTGAGGGTGGGTGGGTGCGTTACAGCGAGTAAGGGCATGTTCAGCTCAACTTATAAGCTATTTAAAACAAGTTAGGGAGTGTTTTCAATTTCTACTCATTAATTAGAATAGAAGTGTTTTTTATTTTTTAAGTTGGTGTGACTCAATTTTTTTAAAAAATAAGCACTTTTAAACTTTAATTTGAGTTCTAAAATATACCCTTATAATATTGTCTTTTGTAACTTATAAGTTCTTCAAATTTATTTGGTAAAATAAGATGTCTAACATCTTATAAGATCTTCAAATTAATAAGTTCTTAATAATAGGTTGGATATCTCAACTTATTTTACTAAAACTAAATAAGATATACCCCATTCCCACCACACCAACCCGTACCCGACCCGTTCTCAGCCCGACCATCTCAATATAAAAAAAAATTATATTAGTTTTTTTTTTTAAAATTATTAAAGAATTTATAAGCTTTATTAGTCAAACACTAACAATTTATAAGCTACTTAAAAATTAGGGATAAGTTTTTTTGTAGTCCAGTAACTTTGCTTTGTTTTGAAATTGATCCCAATTATTTTGATTTTTTTTTATTTTAGTCCTGTAAGTTATTAAAAAATTTGAAATTGGTCATATGACCTGCTATAGCAGGTCACCAAACAGGTAACCGCTACCTATGTAATTATTTTATTTTTCTTTAACTTCGAAAAAATATAAACTTTTTTAATCATAATAATTATGGGTGGAGATTTTCTTGCGTAGTTTTTCGGGAGAAAGAGTGGTTTTCTGCGTATTTTTATTTATTTTTGAATTTTTTGATCAGCTTAGATCCAGTAAACTGACACGATTTGCTTTGTATTTTAATATACAAATTATTTTTAAACCCGACTCAAAATCCGACCAAAGTTATTATGATTAAAAAAAAATCAAAATTTATTATAAGATCAAAATCAAAAAGTCAAACAATCGGGACCAATTTCAAAACGATGCAATTTTACTGAACTGCAAAAACCTTAATCCCTAAAAATTACATTTTATAAGCTTTTAAAATAACTTATAAGATATTAATGTTTATAAAATATTTAAAAAAAGCTTAGTCAAACGAGCTCTTACTATTTCCAAAATATTTTTATAATGTAACCGATAGTTTTTTTCTAACAATTTTATCAAATACTACACATATTATGTTGGGCTTTGTTAGGAAAATAATATAACCAAATTTGTTTTCCTGTGTTTATGTTGATGTTTTTGGTGGGTTCCTCCCCACTATTTCCGCTCATGCAATCGTTTGCAGGGCATTCCTGATGCTCTATTATTTAATAAAATTTTGCCTTCTCTTAAAAAGAATAATTGAATTTATTTCACACTTTTTTTATAAATTTGAACTTTTAGATAAAATGGAATTCTATTATGTTTCATATGTTATATATTTTAAAACTCGTTGATTTTTAGCATTTGTGCACATCAATTGTACAATGCAATTTTACACAAATTGTTCATTGATAGTAATATTTTTCAATGAAAACTTCAATTCTTTTAACAACATGAATTTGGAATAAGAGGAGGAAATTTGAATATTTTTATTTCATCAGGTCTCCTATTTTCTAGTACTTCTACTACATTGTCAAAACAACATGTGAGACTTATTTTTAATATGTATATTTTAGGATTATAATTTATTAATAGGTACAAAATAATTACATATATGTAAGTATATTTGTACTTTTGCATGCAGCTTTGACTATATATATATATATACAATCTCAGTTTGTAACTATTAATAATTTGCATAAAAAATTTATATTTATATTAGTATAATATTACCAAAGAGTGAATCGCCTTTTGGATGTTGTTTTCTGTGGAAACTAGTAAAAATCTGTTGGATTTGTTTAGAAAGATGCAAAGATAGTTTTTACAAGCATGCATGAAACATATATATAGCCTTTTGAAAATCCAGGGAGCACCTTTCTTGGATCTGCAAAAGCCAAAAGTTCCATTCCAGACCCCCCGGTACCTTATTAATTAATTATATATATATATTCGTTGCATTATGTATGCTTATATATCTTGGCCTTTACCGTTACTGCTTCTTTAATTTCTTGAATAGACCAATTAGGCAAGTGTTTGTTTTAATTTACTAGCTTCTTGGCCAAGAAATTAAAAAAATTCACTGATCGATGCCTTACATATATATATTCTAGTCTGATACATACATACATCACATGAAATGTAGGTCCATATGGATATATAACATGTTTACACACAAACATAAATTGAACTGATCGAAGAGTATATAGATAGTGGGATCGAACTCATTCTCTTATTAATGCTTGGACAAATACATAGTATATATATATATATATATGATCCTCACCTGATCAGACAATATATATATATATGTTTGTCCCAGAAAGAAAGGATTAATAAATAGGTAGGGAGACAGGGATTGATCAAATTAGTTAAAGATGTAAATCCAAACTGAGTGCAGCTGGATCTTGCATGGTAGCCGTTGATTCATACCTGAAGCCGCCACGTGGAGGGATTGAAGGAGTAAACGAGGTGGATGGATTATGAGCCGTTGATATTGATCTCCACAATGGCACTTGATGACCAAGGTGGCCGCGGCTACTATTCCAAGAATATTGGTTGATGAGGGCATAATGGTAATTGTCACGACGACGATGATTAGCTTGTTTAGCGTGTTGGCGTTCCCTCTTATGAGCGTTTTGATGGCCTCCTAGAGCTTGCGAACTAGGGAACTTTTTGTAGCAGTAATGGCATTCAAATTTCCTCCTCAAGGAGAATATCTCCCTACTATTACCCGCGGTCGTGCCTCCACATAATTTCCCGAAAAGCCTGATAGGGCCGCCACAGTTTTCTTTGGTAAACGGAGGAAGCTGAGAGAAAGACTCGATGTTCATGAAATTTCGAGTCTCTCTCTCAGACTCCATGATTGGTCCCTTTTTAATTTGTTTATAAGATCAAACAAGAAAAAGGGGACAAGAAAATTTTGAGGATTGAGGATGAGATTTTGTGTTGTATATGAGGAGGGATTGGTGCGTAGGACCTACAACAACTAAAATGGAGTGGTCAGATATCAATGGGAAACATGTGTTGTTACGGATAAACCCTAAATTCTTATGATAAATTGGGGACAGAGATAAATATCTAACTTTATTTTGATGCGTGTGTTTTGCTTTTTTATGAGAGAACCTGTACATATATATAATATAGGGAAAATTGATTTTTTTCGTTCTGTAAGTTCGATCAATTTTGATCTTGGTCCTAGTAATTTTGGCTGTTTGATTTTCGTTCTATAACTTTGTAAAATTCAACTTTTTGGTCCTATGACCTGCTACCAAAGGTGAGCTTTCAGGTAAATCCGACGTGGGATTTTTTTTAAAAAAAAAAAATTAAAATGAATACAAATGTGGCAAAAAAAAAACACTTAAAAGTCCTATTTTGGAAGCCTGTTTTTATATAATTCCTGATGCCTGTTTTAATTTAATTCCTGATGCCTGCAAACACGAAAAAAATGGTGTATTAATCAGACCCCAATTCACTGAAAACAACGCTAATCCTAATCTATACGAGCAGATTACACAATTAATCTCCACCCCCAAAATCCTAATATATTTGGATAATTTTTCTAAATGTTCTCTGAGAATTTGTAGTTGGGGGTGGTTGGTGTTTGATCAAAGTAATTAGGTTGGTAAATAGCTTATAAGTGTTCTGTATTTGTTTATAATATTATGATTTTTGTCTAAAGCTTGGATCTTTGCCTGCTCTTGTTTGATTCTTGTTTGATGTTGGTGGTTGTTTATTAAGGTTCTTGTGCGAGTTTGGTTAATAACATTTGAGAAAAATAGATTTTTGCTTGAAGAAACACTGAATTATTCTAATCCTGGAAAAGTAGCAGAAAAGACTATTCTACTGTGATATTAGAAAGAAAAAAGTCGTCCAATATGCCATTTTGGGGGTGGGGATTGTGTAATCTGCTCGCAAATATTAGGATTAGGGTTGTTTTCAGCGAATTGGGATCGGGTTAATACGCCGCTTTTTTGTTTGCGAGCTTCAGGAATTAAGAAAAAACAGGCTTGAAGAATTATTCAAAAAGGCTTCCAAAATAGGACTTTAAGTATTTTTTTTGCCACATATGTATTTATTTTAATTTAAAAAAAAAGAAAAAAAATCCACGTCATATTTACCTGAAAGCTCACCTTTGATAGCAGGTCATAGGACCAAAAAGTTGAATTTTATAAAGTTATAGGACGAAAATCAAACAAGCAAAGTTAATGCCTGAATTACTTTTCGATCAAGCTGATTTCATTTGCTTTTGGTCTAAACTTGTTCAAATCTCCAGTCTCTCATGCAGGATAAATGAATTGCTTTATGTTAAGTTGTTTTATGCATGTTGTGTTAATGTTTCAAGACTGATTCTAATATCTATGGTTAATGATTCCTGCACTTCCATTTTATGTTTATAAAAATGCATATCTAGCCATTCTTTTTTAAATGAAGTCTTGCCTCTTGTACTTCTTTTATTTTAATTTTTCCCCTTGAACTTTTTTTTCTTGACTTTTTCACGTGCACTTTATTTGTCGACTTCTTTTCGCCCTCTATACTTTCTAATTCTCTCTGTCTTTTTCCTTCAAAATCGACATCAAAGGTGTGAAGCAGCAAGTCGAAAAGAAAAAAATAAGTGCATGGGGCAAAATGGTACAAAAAAAAGAGTACAGGGGTTAATAAAAAATACAAGAGACAAATTGTAGAAAATAAAGTACCGGTGGGCAAAGTAAAAAATAAAATGAAAGTGAAGGGTGGGATTAAAAAAAAAAAAAAAAAAAAAAAAGGTGCAGGGGGCAAATATGTGTTTTTCCTTGTATATGTTTCCATATTGCATTTCCAATGAATGACTTTTGCAGAGCTCGTTGAGGCTGTAGATATTGAACCATGGTTACTCTTATTTCCATAATGCAATTTTAAATGTCTTCACTCTAATCCTGGAGACTAGAGTAGAAATTTCTCTAGATCATCTTCGAATATAAATGCTCACAACAAATTGAAAAATTGTTTCCGTTTAAAGAATGCCTAGAATTAACTCATGGTAGATGATACATGAAGATTTGATTAATAGTTTTATTTAATGTTATCACCTTTTATGCTGCATCCATCATCCATGATATAGACCTAAAAAGATGCCTAGCTTATAATTATTCATGAGAAAAGAAAGATCATGTTAAGAACATGAAGGTCCTATTTCAGTATTTATGAGTTGATTTGGTGTATTAATGACATTAATCAGGTGAAGCATTGATCAGCTGGATGGATGGATGCATTCAAGTGAGTTATTAAGGCTCTGTCTGGCCTTTCCAAGTAATGATCCTATTGATGACAATTTATGGACCATATGCCAGAAGGTTTCTTATCATTTAGTAAATGTCATCACCTATATTTTTTGAGTCACTTTGACTTTCTTTCTCTATTACTTTGCATATCAGAATACAACTTCTTATAATATGTTTACTGTATCACTTTGGTAAATGGGGATTAAGAAATATTTGCTAGACATGATTAATATGCTGTACTAACTCTCTGGCTTTGTATAACTACAGGGCCTGATTTTTGGAAGCCAATATTGTTTTCTTGCATACCAGGATCACAAATTCATACTCCCTCCGTCACTAACTCGATTGAACATTTGCAAAAAAGGTTCGTTCCAAATTCAATTGAATATTTCTATACATGGTGATATAGCATCTTTTTGTCTTTTATGTATACCTCTCAAACACTTCAATATTACACCCAATGCTACTACTTTTTCAACACTAAAATCAATTTTATCTCATTTAATTTCACTAATACACATTTGGGCTTGGACAACTGTTAAAAATGACCTTGGAGAGCGGTTATAACCGCTCTCCAAGCATCAGCTGTCCAAGCTTGGACAGCTGATAAAAAACCGTTGTCCAAGAAAAGCACTTGGACAACGGTTTTTAACCGCTTTTCAAGTTTAAGATTGGACAGCGGTTGATAACCGTTGTCCAAGCTGATTTTTTTTAATTCGTTTATTATTTTACATAGACAGCGGTTGAAAACCGCTGTCCAATATCTATTTTTTTTTAATTATTAATTTACATTTTAAAAATCCTATAATAAAACTATAAACCAAAACTTATATATACGTCCATTACCATATAAATAAACCAAAAATCCTATAATAAAACCATAAACCACATATATATACCAAAACATCGAAATATATAAACATACAATCATAAACATACGTCCAATACACCAAAAACATGAAATATATATCATCACAAATATATAATTTAATTACATGCTACCAATATTTCAAACAACATTCTCTCAATATTGATCGTATGAATATAAGAAACGATTGTAAAGGTACCCCGTCCAATCGTTTTTCCATTTCTCCAGTCTTTTCTTAGAGTAAGACTTGAGCTCACGTTCATAGACAAACTGCAAACAATGAATCAATCAATATAGTATGAATTTTTATTCAATCAATAATAATTTAAATAAATCAATAATTGACTTACATTTGGAGGAATGTTCGTTATAGAAGCGCGGATTACATCTTCTATAAAGCAACAAACAAAATGTCCACAATGGTCATTATCTCGTTGCCTCGGAACCGTTGATTAACAATATAATCACGTATTACAATTATGATTTCTTTCTATTAATTAGTTTGATAATTTACTAAATTAAAGTTACCTTAATGTTAATCCAGGTTCACTTTATTTAACCTCGGATCTTGAGCCCGACGACGAAGGGCGACTCTTCGATACATCGTCATCACACTATTATTATTATAATTAAAAAATAAAAATAGATTAAATATGCATAATTTTAAAAGTAAAACAAATCATTGTATAGAATATTAAAAATGAACTTACGCTTCCATATATGAAACGAGATCAGGGCGATTTGAATAAACTCCATCATGAATTTGGGTCCATAAAATACACACTTAATGTATTCATGTGTATGGCGACCAAAGACCCAATGGTTCCTATATTATATTGAGAGTATTAAAATTAACTGCAAATTTAGCATATATATGTGCAAATATTATAAACATGAATACAAATTTTAACGAAATGTTTATCACTCACCCCACATTTGTTGGCCAAAAAATGAGATGATCGCTCCCAGTTAGATTCAAAGCATGTGATTAACGAACCCATCCATGGTCATGCCCTATCACCCATTATGCAAGACACTTGGGGAGACGAATGAGTACATTCCACTTTTTCGGTTATCTCGGAGAGATATAGCTCACCCAAATATCTTTAACCAACATATATACGCTTAATTAATATTTAAAAAGAAAAATTAAACTATACAGAAAGTGAATATTGAGAATTAGTAAAACACACACGAGGTAAAGGGCTATGGTGGTTGCACTCAACCACTGGTCATTCAAGACTTCGTGCACATGTTCCTCACCCATTTAATTCTTGGAAAGTATTCTCGATGAAAGTGAGCAAGCATGGGAACCGTGACGATATCGAAAAGCATTAGACGATACCATCGGCACCCTAGACTATAAATGATCATCGTGATCTAAGTCTCCAGTCATGGGATAACCAAGTCTTAGCGCAGTGGAGTCCCTCGATTTAGCCTCATGTGGGGTTGGCAGATTTTACAATTAATTTGCAATATTATTTAGAACCACAAATAAGATAATGAACTTTAATAACAAATATTTTACCCTCATGGTGCTAGAGACCAAGTTGCTTCTCAACCGGATCTCGTGTGTTACTCCTCAACCAAGTCCAGAAATTCTTGGCCATTACTTCAGCTTGCGACAATATTTGCTTCTTCTTTGTGAGGTCAAGACCTCTGAAGGTAGTCTATACGCATATAACATAACAATTTAGTAAATTTAAGGGTCATACTACAACTTTCAATAAATATATAATTAACATACCGTAAGCTCGTCCCATAATCTTTCCTTCAAAGGAGTCAGTTTGGGGCTACGTGTGGGGAATGATTTTTGCACAGATCTATTCGGGGTGAATATTTAAATACAAATTTAATTCATTAATTATTACTAGCATGAATTAATCCTATATTAATTCAAATAATAATTGCAACAACATATCATGCATATAAAAAGCCACGTAAAACCCACGACGCGGAATCTACTTAAGTTTACGTGAACGCACCTCTCGGGATGGCAAAGTGACTTGGTCGGACGGACTAACCAAAAGGACTTCCCAAGTATTCCCTTAGCCCTTGCTCAACTATCCGGTGGAAGGACACTTGTCGAACAATTAACAAAAGGAAAAAAAATAAATTTTGTTGCACCACTTTTGTGGATTTGCTAATATTTCCAGCACATGGAATTGTACTTGGGAATGAACTAATCATCCCCTATTTATAGGAGAGGGGGTGTCGAAATTTTTAGTGAAATATCAATGTGGGAAAAGACTTTTCTTGGTCACCAAGAAATCTTTAATATATCTCCTATATTCTTTTTCCCATAATTAAAATATTCCACAAAAATTCCACCTCCTCATATATATGGATTTTTCGAAAATATGCCTGGCAAGAATCCAAGATTTGGATGTTCTTGAATTTATGAGATATTCTTGTATTTCAAGAAATACATATCTTCCATAATATCTTTTCAAGAAAATCAAGAAAATCTTTCTTGCCCTATATTTTCATCTTTTTCGAAAATTTCATATGAATAAACCATGTGGGAGATTTCTTGAATTTAATGAGATAATCTTGTATTCCAAGAATACATATCTTCATTCCATAACAAAATTCAAAGAAAATCTTTCTCCCAACTTCATCCATAAATTTCGAAATAATTAGGAAAATTAAGCAACAATATTTATTTTATTTTAATCACCTTTTCAGTTATTGGACTATTTGTTGGGCTACTCAGGGGGCCTTTAGGAGAATTAAGATTGGACCTTCTAATGGATCTTGAATATCTAATATTGAGCCACAATATAATTCAAGCCCATAAATATTAATTAATCCCACTACATAATTAATATTGCACTATCCATCTTAACCCATATTACAGTCAATATGGCTCCCGGTCATTATTTCCCGTGTTTAAGATTATCTAGCCCATTAATTAATTCAAGCCACTGAAATAGCTTTCCGTTAATTAATATCTTTTGTCCTTGGTCGAGGAACGGTTCAACATTATTATCCATCTAGGAAACTAATTCCACTTGCAAGATTTGGTATGATAAAACTTATGAACCTCCCAAGGGGCAAATCAAGCAAAGCGATTGCTTGCAATACGATTCTTCAGATTAAATCTTAGCAATCACATGTGACCAATAATATTGCCCAAGATAAAAGTATTGAATCTCTCTGATTCGCTAGCCATGATAAGTCAAAGCAATAGTTACCAATCCCACGTGATCCTATTTAAGGGATGAAGATTAAGAAACAACGAACCACTGAGGTCTAATTCTTCCTTGTTCGGGCTCAAGAATTTATCCTCATGTAGAGGTCCTATTCAACAAGATCGGTCATGCACTAGTGTAATCTCTTGGTCAAGACAAACCAATCTGAGCCTTACACCTCAACCTTTCGTGATGGATTGTTCATTTCCATCTAGGTCGTGAATGGCGTACTTTTAGTTACAAGGGACTGTTAATTTAATCTTCTGTGATCTGGTATCACTAAATTAACTACAATGTAACACGTACGAATTATAAACGATTATGCAAAGAAATATATGTAACATTCAATCATATTTAAAGCATCGGTGATAAACAATTTATTTCAAATAAATAAAGTCGAAAATCTGGTTTTCGATTATACAAAGTAAAAACATACTTTTTAGTATAATCCCAACACTACGATCCTTGGTCGTCGGCGAAAGACGATAGAGATCACGCTCCCGATTGCGGCTCCAATGTAGAAGGACAACGACTCACTCTCTTTTCCTATTGCATGTCAAACTCATTGAATGATAATCGCAATAACATAGTATTTAATTAGGTTAAACGATCAATCAATATATTTATCGATTTCAAATCGCTCAATTGTAATAAAATTACGAAGTGTTTTCCCTTGCTAATGAGCTCTCTTAATAGATGACATTGTGACTATACCCGAGTGTGCTTCTCCCCTGAGTTCTTTAGTGGTGGTGGGAACATCGGTGTCACACTCTCTCAAGTCATCATATGCACCATGATCATATGCGCCATGATCTCCATCGAGAATCTCCATCATCTAGGGATATGGCAAAGCGAGACATGATCCCAAAGCATAAGAAACAACATTTAATAAACAAAAAACAAACAATATTCACAACCGGATGTTTCATGTATTAACAACATTTCTATGTGGCATAGCCAGATTGGTCAACCGGATGTTTCATCTCTTCTGACCGATTCTTTGGACCAAAATATCGAACTCTGTTTTCTACAAGGTACAATCATACATAGCGTGGCGGGGATGTGAGAATGGTGTGTGATTTTTACAACACTAGGCGTTCTAGGAGAAAGACCTTGTATAGAAACCATAACATGGTGGGATAAGAACCTAAATCTGCTTGCGGACATTACATGAATATCCCCTTTGTTTCTACCGGGCACAATAATCATGCATCACATTAAAACGAAAAAAAAAGAACCGTGAATTACTTCATAGAGAAAGCATTCTAGGCCATAGACCTAAAAAGAACATTAACACTTTCCGATAAGAACTATCTATGCATGCATACATGATACATCTACTTATAAGTTACATCTGCATCATCATAGTCATGGGAGGTACACGTAGATGGTAAATTAAAATTTCGGTTGATAGCAGACTCTTTATACTATGAACACATGTGTATTAGGCTTGAATGACATTGTCTTCAAGTAGATCGACCAAGAAATTAATTCTTATACCATGAAAAGACACAATTCGGAAATGATACCAATCCAATTGTAAAAAAACAACAAGAGCAACATAATATAAACCAACAAGAGCAACATAATATAAACAAAATAACAACAAGAGCAAACATATATAATATAAACAAAACTAAGATTGAAGCAAAATATATAATTTAAATTTAAAAATAACGGACAAATAAGAAAAAATGAACACATGAATCGGGATACATCGATATTACTAAGATTGAAGCAAAAATGAACACATGAATACATGAACACATAAAAATAACGGACAAATAAGAAAAAATGAACACATAAATACTGATAATACTAAGTGTTATGGAGGCGAATTTGCCAGGGAGGGGGATGGCGACGGGGGGTAGTAGGGGGGGAGGGCAGGGGCTGTGAGGAGAGGGGAGGAGGAGGGGCGACGATTTGGGGGGGGAGAAGCGAATAATGACTAAGAAGGTCAACTACGACGATTTGGTTGAAGGAAACCCAGACCGGTACTGCGATTTGGGGGAGAGGAAATTGTGGAGAGAAAGAAATGAAAGAAATATGAGAGCTAGGTCTCGGTTCTGGATTGATATATATTAGATATATAAAAAAAAAAAATTATTAACATTTGCCAAGTCTTTATTTAGGTTGATAACATTGCTATGCAAAGTGATCTTAGACAGCGGTTTGAAATTGTCCAAGATAAATGTTTCAAACATTTGTCAAGATAGCGGTTTCAAACCGCTGTCTTTTTTTTTTTTAATAAAACCGCTCTCCAAGCTGTTACTTGGAGAGCTGTTTGAAAAAAGGGTTGTCCAAGTGCAGCTGTGCAAGCTCAAAATGTGTAGTAGTGTTTATGCAAGTGTCACTACTTTTACCATTTAACTTCCACCAAAAAGAAACTTTATACCTTAATAATAATAAACAACTATTTTCTTAAAATCCATATACACAATAAATGTTTAATCGAGTTAGGGAAGGAAAGGGTATAATATGCTCATGCTGCTTTCAGTTGAACATTAGATTATAGATTATAATAGTACAGGTGGTACCATGATAGATGTTCGGATAAAAAGAGCTATTCTAAGAGCATCTCTCATAAAAATAGTATTATTAACTTCTTTTTTTAAACATTATCAACTTTTCTTTGAATTTTTTGACGCACACTATCAACTTTTACTATTAATCAATTTTCTCATAATCACTAATTTTAATCACTTTTCAAAAGAATAATTTTTTGCAAACACCCCTTAAAATGCTCATAAGTTACCAAAAACACCACTCTTTCAACTTTAGCTTACAACTTTTGAGAGTTTATTTAATAAAAGAGAAATAAAACACTTCAAATTGTTTATACACAATATTATGTACAATATTATGTGACTATAATGACTTTATGATTTCTTAGCAAACATCCCCTATATTCCATTGTCTTTGAGTCACAGTGGTCCTAAGTTCTTAGATATGATGTGAGACTAGTCTAATAGTCTTCATGCTATATTCCATTGTCTTTGAGTCACAGTGGTCCTAAGTTCTTAGATATGATGTGAGACTAGTCTAATAGTCTTCATATACATGTCTTTCATGTTTCCACTTGTGATCTTCATATATACTAGTACATGTCTTTCATGTTGCCACACTTGTCATCTCCTTTGAGCGTCAACTTTTGCTGTACATTTGTTTCTGTAGTAGTCTCACCCGAGTGTGTTAATTAATTGTTGTACCTACAAATGGTTGGCCTGTCCTATCACTGTCACCGTGTTACTCCCAATGCGATTTGGTAACACTCTTCCATTCTGCGTTTATTTCTTATACTGGTAACACTGTTTATGTCAGTTTCATCTGTTTATCTTGCATGACTTTAAAAGTTGGTTTTTTTGTTTTTATCTTGGCAAGGAAATTGCGCATATCTCCTCGGCGTTGATTGGTGCTGCTAAATGGTAGGAATCACCCCGGGTTGAAAAATGGTAAAATGATTAATTACCCTTAATGAAATCGTGATAATTTCAATTTTGACGAATCAACTACACCCTAAACATTAAATAAATAACCCTAAATCTTGATCTATTCGAGCCGAGTGAACCATGAACCAATCGGTCCGGGTATAAAATATTTCATTAAGGATACTACGGTAAATTTACACATCTAAAGGGTGTTCACCCCGGGATGAATCTCCCCATTTAGCAATAGCGTTGAACATTTGCATCACTTGCTTTCATCCAACGGTTAGCTTATATTTTCAACTTTTTCTTGACTTTGGAGAAATTGGTATAAAGTATATAAACTACCTGAGTTCCTCAACCTTACTTTTTTTCCTTTCATTACTATATATTTGACATGAATTCTCTTAATTATGACTTGTATCCAACTCTATGAAATGTGTACACACAGCTCCAGTGATCGTTACATTAGTAGAATTCATGTTTCACTCGGGAGTCGGGTCTTTCTTTTATAATCTTTGTGGACATTCACTATCTATCTAATGATATGGTTAGGATTTATTATTCCAATTTGAGATTAAATTAATATCCATGTAATCAGTGACTGAGTTGGGATTTTCATTCAGGGCCAATTTATAGTAATAAAAGAATATGATAATAAAAGTTAAATAGAAATTTAGATCAATACCTATATTTATATAATTAAAATGTTACAAGTAATTATAATTTAAGTAATAAAAGAAATATTATAATTTAAGGGAAAAAAATTGATGTGGCCCAGTTTAAAAAAAAAATCACTTTTATCTTTTTAGTTGTGTCTCAAAACATACACTTAATTAATTTGATGAATCGTTTGGACAATTAATCCAAGTTATTTTAATCTAAAAGTAAATTAAATCAATAGAAAATGTTCATCAACCATATCGTGATCTCTAATATGTATAGATTATATCATATTGACATTGGACGCCGCGTGAATAAGTAAACTTCTGATCAACTATATCAACAATAAATTAATAAACTTCATTACCTATTGAAGCTCAAAAAGAATTATGTCCACTTATTTTGAAGCTCGTAAGTTTTTCGGCTTGAAGCTCGTAATTGTGAGCTCATTCTTCTATTATTATCAACGACTAATTTTTAAAATTCGACATACTAAAAAAAAATATGAGGCACACTTGTATGAGACATTTTCACGGTAAAACGGGTTATAAGTTGGATATTAACGCTTTTTACTTGATCTTGAAGGAATGAGTGTAATTTTTGTTAAGTTGTACCCCTTCTCATGAATGAAACCATCTCATATGAATTTTTGTCAAAATATATTACTATGAAAGATTTGTGTGGGTGAGGGAGGGTGGGTGGGTGCGTTACAGCGAGTAAGGGCATGTTCAGCTCAGCTTATAAGCTATTTAACACAAGTTAGGGAGTGTTTTCAATTTCTATTCATTAATTAGAATAGAAGTGTTTTTTATTTTTTAAGTTGGTGTGACTCAATTTTTTTAAAAAATAAGCACTTTTAAACTTTAATTTGAGTTCTAAAATATACCCTTATAATATTGTCTTTTGTAACTTATATGTTCTTCAAATTTATTTGGTAAAATAAGATGTCTAACATCTTATAAGATCTTCAAATTAATAAGTTCTTAATAATAGGTTGGATATCTCAACTTATTTTACTAAAACTAAATAAGCTATACCCCATTCCCACCACACCAACCCGTACCCGACCCGTTCTCAGCCCGACCATCTCAATATAAAAAAAATTATATTAAATTATTATTTTTTTTTAAAAATTTATTAAAGAATTTATAAGTTTTATTAGTAAAACACTAACAATTTATAAGCTACTTAAAAATTAGGGATAAGTTTTTTGTAGTTTAGTAACTTTGCTTTGTTTTGAAATTGATCCCAATTATTTTGATTTTTTTATTTTAGTCCTATAAGTTAATAAAAATTTTGAAATTGGTCATATGACCTGCTATAGCAGGTCACCAAACAGGTAACCCCTACCTATGTAATTATTTTATTTTTTCTTTAACTTCGAAAAAATATAAACTTTTTTAATCCTAATAATTATGGGTGGAGATTTTCTTGCATAGTTTTTCGGGAGAAAGAGTGGTTTTCTGCGTATTTTTATTTATTTTTGAATTTTTCGATCAGCTTAGATCCAGTAATCCGACACGATTTGCTTTGTATTTTAATATACAAATTATTTTTAAACCCGACTCAAAATCCGACCAAAGTTATTATGATTAAAAAAAATCAAAATTTATTATAAGATCAAAATCAAAAAGTCAAACAATCGGGACCAATTTCAAAACGATGCAATTTTACTGAACTGCAAAAAACTTAATCCCTAAAAATTACATTTTATAAGCTTTTAAAATAACTTATAAGATACTAGTGTTTATAAAATATTTAAAAAAAGCTTAGTCAAACGAGCTCTTACTATTTCCAAAATATTTTTAAAATGTAACCGATAGTTTTTTTCTAACAATTTTATCAAATACTACACATATTATGTTGGGCTTTGTTATGAAAATAATATAACCGAATTTGTTTTCCTGTGTTTATGTTGATGTTTTTGGTGGGTTCCTCCCCACTATTTCCGCTCATGCTATCGTTTGCAGGGCATTCCTGATGCTCTATTATTTAATAAAATTTTGCCTTCTCTTAAAAAGAATAATTGAATTTATTTCACATTTTTTTTTATAAATTTGAACTTTTAGATAAAATGGAATTCTATTATATTTCATATGTTATATATTTTAAAACTCGTTGATTTTTAGCATTTGTGCACATCAATTGTACAATGCAATTTTACACAAACTGTTCATTGATAGTAATATTTTTCAATGAAAACTTCAATTCTTTTAACAACATGACTTTGGAATAAGAGGAGGAAATTTGAATATTTTTATTTCATCAGGTCTCCTATTTTCTAGTACTTCTACTACATTGTCAAAACAACATGTGAGACTTATTGTTGATATATATATTTCAGGATTATAATTTATTAATAGGTACAAAATAATTACATATATGTGAGCATATTTGTACTTTTGAGTGCAGCTTTGACTATATATATATATATACAATCTCGTTTGTAACTATTAATAATTTGCATAAAAAATTTATATTTATATTAGTATAATATTACCAAAGAGTGAATCGCCTTTTGGATGTTGTTTTCTGTGGAAACTAGTAAAAATCTGTTGGATTTGTTTAGAAAGATGCAAAGATAGTTTTTACAAGCATGCATGAATCATATATATAGCCTTTTGAAAATCCAGGGAGCACCTTTCTTGGATCTGCAAAAGCCAAAAGTTCCATTCCAGACCCCCCCGGTACCTTATTAATTATATATACATATTCGTTGCATTATGTATGCTTATATATCTTGGCCTTTACCGTTACTGCTTCTTTAATTTCTTGAATAGACCAATTAGGCAAGTGTTTGTTTTAATTTACTAGCTTCTTGGCCAAGAAATTAAAAAAATTCACTGATCGATGTCTTACATATATATATTCTAGTCTGATACATACATACATCACATGAAATGTAGGTCCATATGGATATATAACATGTTTACACACAAACATAAATTGAACTGATCGAAGAGTATATAGATAGTGGGATCGAACTCATTCTCTTATTAATGCTTGGACAAATACATAGTATATATATATATGATCCTCACCTGATCAGACAATATATATATATGTTTGTCCCATTCTGAAAGGATTAATAAATAGGTAGGGAGACAGGGATTGATCAAATTAGTTAAAGATGTAAATCCAAACTGAGTGCAGCTGGATCTTGCATGGTAGCCGTTGATTCATACCTGAAGCCGCCACGTGGAGGGATTGAAGGAGTAAACGAGGTGGATGGATTATGAGCCGTTGATATTGATCTCCACAATGGCACTTGGTGACCACTATAATAGAGGTGGCCGCGGCTACTATTCCAAGAATATTGGTTGATGAGGGCATAATGGTAATTGTCACGACGACGATGATTAGCTTGTTTAGCGTGTTGGCGTTCCCTCTTATGAGCGTTTTGATGGCCTCCTAGAGCTTGCGAACTAGGGAACTTTTTGTAGCAGTAATGGCATTCAAATTTCCTCCTCAAGGAGAATATCTCCCTACTATTACCCGCGGTCGTGCCTCCACATAATTTCCCGAAAAGCCTGATAGGGCCGCCACAGTTTTCTTTGGTAAACGGAGGAAGCTGAGAGAAAGACTCGATGTTCATGAAATTTCGAGTCTCTCTCTCAGACTCCATGATTGGTCCCTTTTTAATTTGTTTATAAGATCAAACAAGAAAAAGGGGACAAGAAAATTTTGAGGATTGAGGATGAGATTTTGTGTTGTATATGAGGAGGGATTGGTGCGTGGACCTACAACAATTAAAATGGAGTGGTCAGATATCAATGGGAAACATGTGTTGTTACGGATAAACCCTAAATTCTTATGATAAATTGGGGACAGAGATAAATATCTAACTTACCAAATTTTGATGCGTGTGTTTTGCTTTTTTATGACAGAACCTGTACATATATATAATATAGGGAAAATTGATTTTTTTCGTCCTGTAAGTTCGACCAATTTTGGTCTCGGTCCTAATAATTTTGGCTGTTTGATTTTCGTCCTATAACTTTGTAAAATTCAACTTTTTGGTCCTATGACCTGCTATCAAAGGTGAGCTTTCAGGTAAATCCGACGTGGATTTTTCTTTTTAAAAAAAAAATTAAAATGAATACACATGTGGCAAAAAAAAACACTTAAAGTCCTATTTTGGAAGCCTGTTTTTATATAATTCCTGATGCCTGTTTTAATTTAATTCCTGATGCCTGCAAACACGAAAAAAATGGTGTATTAATCAGACCCCAATTCACTGAAAACAACCCTAATCCTAATCTATGCGAGCAGATTACACAATTAATCTCCACCCCCAAAATCCTAATATATTTGGATAATTTTTCTAAATGTTCTCTGAGAATTTGTAGTTGGGGGTGGTTGGTGTTTGATCAAAGTAATTAGGTTGGTAAATAGCTTATAAGTGTTCTGTATTTGTTTATAATATTATGATTTTTGTCTAAAGCTTGGATCTTTGCCTGCTCTTGTTTGATTCTTGTTTGATGTTGGTGGTTGTTTATTAAGGTTCTTGTGCGAGTTTGGTTAATAACATTTGAGAAAAATAGATTTTTGCTTGAAGAAACACTGAATTATTCTAATCCTGGAAAAGTAGCAGAAAAGACTATTCTACTGTGATATTAGAAAGAAAAAAGTCGTCCAATATGCCATTTTGGGGGTGGGGATTGTGTAATCTGCTCGCAAATATTAGGATTAGGGTTGTTTTCAGCGAATTGGGATCGGGTTAATACGCCGCTTTTTTGTTTGCGAGCTTCAGGAATTAAGAAAAAACAGGCTTGAAGAATTATTCAAAAAGGCTTCCAAAATAGGACTTTAAGTATTTTTTTTGCCACATATGTATTTATTTTAATTTAAAAAAAAAGAAAAAAAATCCACGTCATATTTACCTGAAAGCTCACCTTTGATAAAAAATAGGACCAAAAAGTTGAATTTTATAAAGTTATAGGGGCGAAAAATCAAACAAGCAAAAGTTAATGCCTGAATTACTTTTCGATCAAGCTGATTTCATTTGCTTTTGGTCTAAACTTGTTCAAATCTCCAGTCTCTCATGCAGGATAAATGAATTGCTTTATGTTAAGTTGTTTTATGCATGTTGTGTTAATGTTTCAAGACTGATTCTAATATCTATGGTTAATGATTCCTGCACTTCCATTTTATGTTTATAAAAATGCATATCTAGCCATTCTTTTTTAAATGAAGTCTTGCCTCTTGTACTTCTTTTATTTTAATTTTTCCCCTTGAACTTTTTTTTCTTGACTTTTTCACGTGCACTTTATTTGTCGACTTCTTTTCGCCCTCTATACTTTCTAATTCTCTCTGTCTTTTTCCTTCAAAATCGACATCAAAGGTGTGAAGCAGCAAGTCGAAAAGAAAAAAATAAGTGCATGGGGCAAAAAAATGGTAAAAAAAAAGAGTACAGGGTTAATAAAAAATACAAGAGACAAATTGTAGAAAATAAAGTACCGGTGGGCAAAGTAAAAAATAAAATGAAAGTGAAGGGTGGGATTAAAAAAAAAAAAAAAAAAAGGGTGCAGGGGGCAAATATGTGTTTTTCCTTGTATATGTTTCCATATTGCATTTCCAATGAATGACTTTTGCAGAGCTCGTTGAGGCTGTAGATATTGAACCATGGTTACTCTTATTTCCATAATGCAATTTTAAATGTCTTCACTCTAATCCTGGAGACTAGAGTAGAAATTTCTCTAGATCATCTTCGAATATAAATGCTCACAACAAATTGAAAAATTGTTTCCGTTTAAAGAATGCCTAGAATTAACTCATGGTAGATGATACATGAAGATTTGATTAATAGTTTTATTTAATGTTATCACCTTTTATGCTGCATCCATCATCCATGATATAGACCTAAAAAGATGCCTAGCTTATAATTATTCATGAGAAAAGAAAGATCATGTTAAGAACATGAAGGTCCTATTTCAGTATTTATGAGTTGATTTGGTGTATTAATGACATTAATCAGGTGAAGCATTGATCAGCTGGATGGATGGATGCATTCAAGTGAGTTATTAAGGCTCTGTCTGGCCTTTCCAAGTAATGATCCTATTGATGACAATTTATGGACCATATGCCAGAAGGTTTCTTATCATTTAGTAAATGTCATCACCTATATTTTTTGAGTCACTTTGACTTTCTTTCTCTATTACTTTGCATATCAGAATACAACTTCTTATAATATGTTTACTGTATCACTTTGGTAAATGGGGATTAAGAAATATTTGCTAGACATGATTAATATGCTGTACTAACTCTCTGGCTTTGTATAACTACAGGGCCTGATTTTTGGAAGCCAATATTGTTTTCTTGCATACCAGGATCACAAATTCATACTCCCTCCGTCACTAACTCGATTGAACATTTGCAAAAAAAGGTTAATTTCCAAATTCAATTGAATATTTCTATACATGGTGATATAGCATCTTTTTGTCTTTTATGTATACCTCTCAAACACTTCAATATTACACCCAATGCTACTACTTTTTCAACACTAAAATCAATTTTATCTCATTTAATTTCACTAATACACATTTGGGCTTGGACAACTGTGAAAAATGACCTTGGAGAGCGGTTATAACTTTCTAAAAAATATTTTTTTCAATGTATATAACCAAATAATTATTCAAAAATATGTCTTTCATTCAGTTATGTATAGGGACAGACTTGAAAGATTTTATGGATCAAATACTTAATAATCAATTTCGACAATAATTCATGGTCATCCCATCACTTCTAGTTTCGTGAGTGTCACACTCGATGTAATTAATCGGACTGCGTTAAAACCAATCGATGAAGATCACACATCGAATGTTATCGGGCACTTCATCGAATGGCCGAGCAACTTGGTCTCTAGCCCCATGAGGGTAAAATATATGTTATTAAAGTTCATTATCTTATTTGTGGTTCTAAATAATATTGCAAATTAATTGTAGAATCTGCCGACACCACAAAAAGGCTAGAGGGGAAAACGAGGGAAAACTTGGTTATCCCATGATCGAGACTTAGATCACGATGATCATGCATGTCTAGGTTTGCACGGATGGTATCGTCTAATACTTTCGAGATAATCCACGGTTCCCATGCTTGCTCACTTTCATCGCAATACTTTCCAAGAATTCGTCAGTGAGGAACATGTGCTTGAAGTCTTGAATGACGAGTGGTTGAGTGCAACCACCATAGCCCTTTACCTCAGGTATGTGTTTACTAATTCTCAATATTCACTTTCTGTATAGTTTAATTTTCTTTTTAAATATTAATTAGCGTATATATGTTGGTTAAAGATATTTGGGTGAGCAAGTGGAATGTACTCCTTCGTCTCCCCCCAAGTGTCTTGCATAATGGGTGATAGGGTACAGACCATGGATGGGTTAGTTAATCATATGCTGAATCTAACTGGGAGCGATCATCTCATTTTTTGGCCAACAAATGTGGGGTGAGTGATAAACATTTCGTTAAAATTTGTATTCATGTTTATAATATTTGCACATATATATGCTAAATTTGCAGTTAATTTTAATATTCTCAATATAATATAGGAACCATTGGGTGCTGGTCGCCATACACATGAATACATTAAGTGTGTATTTTATGGACCCAGCTCATGATGGAGTTTATTCAAATCACCCTGATCTCGTTTCATATATGGAAGCGTAAGTTCATTTTTAATATTCTATACAATGATTTGTTTTACTTTTAAAATTATGCATATTTAATCTATTTTTATTTTTTAATTATAATAATAATAGTGTGATGACGATGTATCGGAGTTTTCAGAGTCAAGGTTCAAGATCTAAGTTAAATTCGGATTAACATTAAGGTAAATTTAATTTAGTAAATTATCAAACTAATTAATAGAAAGAAATCATAATTGTAATACGTGATTATAATTGTTAATCAACAGGTTCGAGGCAACGAGATAATGACCATTGTGGACATTTTGTGTGTTGCTTTATAGAAGATATAATCCGCGCTTCTCTAAACGAACATTCCTCTCAATGTAAGTCAATTTATCGATTTATTTAAATTATTATTGATTGAATAAAAATTCATACTATATTGATTGATTCGTTGTTTGCAGTTTGTCTATGAACGTGAGCTCAAGTCTTACTCTAAGAAAAGACTGGAGAAATGGAAAAAACGATTGGACGGGTACCTTTACAATCGATTCTTATATTCATACGATATTGGGTGAATGTTGTTTGAAATATTGGTAGCATGTAATTAAATTATATATTTGTGATGATATATATTTCATGTTTTTGGTGTATTGGACGTATGTTTATGATTGTATGTTTATTTATTTCATGATGTGTATGTTTATTAATTTATTTGATGTTTTGGTATATATATATGTGGTTTATGATTTTATTATAGGATTTTTGGTTTATGGTATATGATATTGGACGTATATATAAGTTTTGGTTTATAGTTTTATTATAGGATTTTTAAAATATAAATTAATAATTAAAAAAAAAGATATTGGACAACGGTTAATAACCGCTGTCTATGTAACATTTAAACGAAATAAAAAAAAAATATATTAACTTAGGCGGTTATCAACCATTTGTCCAAGCAAAAAATCTTACAAAAGCGGTTTGTAAAATTGTCCGTCAAATCTTGATTTCTTGGACAACGGTTTTTATCATTTATCCAAGCTTGGACAATTTATTCTTTGGAGAGCGGTTTAAGGTCAAGGTAATTTTTTCAAATTGCCCAAGCTCAAATGTGTATTAGTGAATTATTCAAAATAGAACCGTGCAACTATTTCAAACAAAAACATGCAACTATGTTCCCATATTAATAGTTGCACTTTTCTATGTAAATAAATCACACTTTTCAGCATAACAAGTTGCACGCTTCTAAAATACATTATGAGTGCAAGGTGCACCCGGGTGCATACAAAACCTAGCCATCCGGATTGTGGGGGATGGATTTGTGGGTGGGGATTTAAAAATTGTACTATATATTATAAATTTTTATATTTATATTTAAAATCATAAAATATTGTCACTTAGCTCTCTTTAAAATATTAAAATTTTACCGCCCTTACTTATATAATGGAAAATTTCACCTCTCTTGATATGAAATTCTGGATCCGTTCCCGCCGAATTGTATAATGTTTGAGTTTAATATAGAATATCTTATATTCATGTTGGTTTTATAAAACTACTCAAGGGCATCTTTAAATTCTTTTTTCCTTTTCTACTAAGTAATATTTTTTTTAACTTTCACCCCTTCTTTATCATATATGTTAGGAAAATTAAATAAATAATTTGGTATCATTTGGTCGTCTCTGTTCTGATATCATGAAAAAATTATATTTTATCTGAAAGTCCAAACTTATTGAGAGATGTACAATTAATTTGTTTATTTAATTTTCCAAACTTGCACTGCGACTCGACATTGCAACAGTTTTTTTTTCTTTAAAGTAAGACATTTCCAGAATTTTGCAGATTGCAATTTACTTAAACTCGGTTTTACTTTTTGGGAGAGAGTGACTGGCCTTCTTTCAGTACTTTACCTATTCATTTTGAAACACACTTACATGAAAAGACCTCACGATAAAACGGAGTATAATGTAAGCATGACATTCTTACACTTTGAAAAGGGTTAGTATTAAGTATGCTAATTTATATTTTATATCATATATTAGATCGTCTCATATGCATTTTTATTATTTATTTATTACACTCCTCGTTTTTAGCATTACCTGAATTGGTCCCTAAATTGGTAGATCAAAATATACCTCCAAAAAATTATACTCACTCCATTTTAAGAAAATTTACACAATATATTTTTCATTGGTACCACGAAAATTTGCATACCTAAAAAAGAGAAGCTCTTAATTAAGAGTGGGTCTCTTGTGCACCCTTATGCAACTGAATGACCCATTTAAAAAAAATATTTGACCCATTAAATATATTAGACATGTTCCGTGGATACATGAGTAGGGTTGGAGCGAGAAGATCCATGCACCAATTACACATGAGACTTTATCCTTAATTAATGTTCATTTTAACAATATTCATATCATTATTTTTTGAGTCCACACGATTTCCTCAATACTCGCTTCATTAGATTAATTACATACTTTTTTCTAAAAAAAATTGTGTCCAGTATATGATATACTCTCATCTATCTCTTACTTTTCTCTCACTTCCTCTACGAAAATACACCTTTATAAATTATATTTTAATTATGTGTAGGCTAATGAACAAAGCAATTGCAACTACTGGAGATGGTGACACATCTTTGTGATTGATTATTATGTGATAAAAGTACACACATTAGAGACAAGTACTAACAAATTATGGTAAAGCCAGGACCATGTTATATTGTTTCGTCTCTAATATTATTATATGATGATTGTCCCATCTTTGTTACACTTTGGATTTTTTGTTCTTTGTACGAATTAAGTATTCTGAATATTGGGATAGTACTTCAAACTTGAAAGAAGCTAATTTAGGGTACGTTAGCCTTTATATTTTTTAAAAGTGCATTTTAAAGTCGCGTCAATGTCCTTTTATGGGATTTATTGAATTTTCTTCAAAACAAAGATTTAATGGATTTGATATAAACAAAGATTTAATGGATTTGATATACGAGAGAAATGGCAATATCTACATGAGACAGTTTCACGTAAGACATAATATAATTTCATGGTAAGACGGAATATATTAACACTTTGGAAATAATATGTGTTGATTTGTAATATGTCTCATGTATGAGATCGTTTTATATGACTATGAGCGATATTATTTGAAAAAATAAAATAAAATAAAAATTAACATATTGTTGTAGGATATGCAGAAATAAAGGACACAGATTTGGTGACCCAGTTCGTCAGGAATGACTACATCTGGGGGCATACCAAGCCAGGAGGTTTTCACTATTCTTCTTATACGGTTAATACATCAGAGATCCCTTTATATAGGATATAATCTAGGGTTACACATAATATAAGGAATTACCTAAACTACCCTTCCATCAGTTACTTCTTGATGAAGGAGCATAAATATATTTTCCTTCAACACTCCCCCTTGTGCCAAATCAAGAGGGTAGATGGTGCATGAATGTTGCCTCACTAATGCCCTTGCCAAATAACAAAAGCTAAGTGGGAAAAATAAATCTTGGTCGAAGGGAAAAGAGTTAAAATTCACCTATGTCGAGACTCCCCCTGAAGTCTACACCTCTCACTTGATAAGTACGTTTATCATGTGAGCTACAAATCTCAATTCTTGTCATATACTTCTCAAGAATTTTTCTTGGCAATAATTATGTAAACAAATCAAACACAATTACTTTAGAGCTCACTTGAGTTACTTGTAATTGAGTAAAACTTGTTGTTTCCCATGGTAAATACATAAACCATTTTGGGAATGATATTTATGTGGATTAGAAGGATAATCAACATAAACAAAACCATCTAACACATTATTTAGTCTATAGGTGTAAGGGGTAGCTTCAACATTTCTTAAAGGTTACAATTTCATATGTTGTCCCTTTCCAAATTTCATTAAGGGTCACAATGTCATCAATGGTCCCTATAGCATTTACAAATAAAGACATAGCAAGCCCATTCAAAGGTTTCTTTTTAGGTATCAGAGCGTATCAATGACATCATTCCGATGATACTGCGTTTGGTCCTGAATTAAATCTAGCTAACAAGTTCATTGAGAAAGTAATAATCAATCGAGTGTATTGAGCTAAGTACAATAATGTGCATACTGAACTTATATAGGGAATTTCAGATCTCAATAGCTCTTTGTCATCTTTCTTTAGACGAAATGGATCTTTCTTTAAATCCATACTTCGATCGATCATGGGAGTGCTAACCAGATGCATCTTGTCCATGTTAAATCGCCTGAACATATTTTGGACATATGCAGACTGGTGGATAAGTTTCCCACCAGCTCAATGTTCTAGTTCAAGGCCTAGACAAACTGAGTTTTCCCAAGATTCTTTATCTCAATTTTGGATTGCAAGTAGCTCGTGGTTCTCTTATTCCGTTAAAAGTACCTACTATTGTTGGTTTCTCTTATTTCGTTAAGAGTACCTACTATGTTCATCCATCAACATAAACTGTAAATCTGAGACTCGTTTCTTATAAAACGCAGGGGCACTTTTCATTATTCTTGTAATACTTCCCAATCAAGTAGTCACTTAGACGGGTATACCACATCTGTCTAGATTGTTTCAATCTAAAGTGAGCATTTTAAGTTTATTACAAACACACTCCGTGATTTAGAGTCACTTGACTTGGGTAATGGAAAGACCATCAGACACTTCCATATATCTCTAAATTAAGATCCCCGTAGAGATATGCAGTAACCACTTTCATTTGCTGCATTTCCAGTTCTTTGAAAACTATTAGGCTAACTAAGTAGCGGAACATTATAACATCAGTGATGTCAATCCAAGGCGTAGTGAGAAACATATCAGGACTTTATATTTCTCATTACACTTTTTAACAAAGACTCATTTATGTCCTACAGGCTTTACACTTGGTCAGGCTAGCACTACCGGACCAAATACCTGTGTCTTTGTCAAGTAGTCAAGTTCTTCCTGAATTGCTTATTTCATTTAGGCCAATATGCTCTTTGTTGTCATTATACAATTGAGCGTGGTTCGATATCATCGTGCTCTATAATTCCTTGAGAAATAATATAATCAAATACATCATCAATCTGTGTGCAATGTCTATCCATCGACTTATATGCACTTTAATATATTGAGATTTCTTTATCTATTGAATCATATAAAACTTAGGAGCGTCCTCCAGTAATGATTCATGGACATAACTATAATCAGAGATAATCTCACAAGATGTATTCTCGAAATTGATGATCAATAAATTGAATTGTGTCACACCTATATTTTCTTCCTTTGGATGGTGTCAATCGAACCAGGTGGCTTCCCCCATTTACTTTTGAGAGCCACGACCTCAACCACACTTCCACCAAGTTTGGTTGCAACACCTTTTCTACGGTATTGTGCCCCTTATTGGGGACTTCTACCTTACAAACATTTGCAGTTGGTGTATGGGACCTAGTCACTATAGCAATATCAGTAAACGTATCTCACATCGAATCTGCTACGTTCTGAATATCAACTATTCTTTTTACTCCATGTTCACGTTGTGAAGTTGGGGGATCAAAATGAGACATAGTGGGGATAGACCAAGATACTTCTAGTCGTTCCCTTAGAAAATTTTTTTTCTTATCTCCCCCTAACGACGGGAAGATTGTCTCATTAAAGTGACAATCCGCAAATTTAGCGGTGATTAGGTCGTCTGTCAAGAGTTATGAATAGCGGATAATTGTTGGGGATTCATATACAACATATATACTTAATCGTCTCTGAGAACCCATCTTAGTACGCTGTGGGAGCGCAATAGACACGTATATTGCACAATCAAATATGCGTAAATGTGAAATATCAGGCTTATATCCAGTTACCAACTGGTACGCACAATGATTGGTCAATAGTGGGTTTGAAACGAATAAGTAAAGTTGCATGCAATATTGCATAACCCCATGTAGAAATAGGCATGTTGATGAGCATAAACAGTGCCCTAGCCACCATTTATTTTCTTTTGATGGTGGTCTCTGCGAGACCATTTGTGTAGCACAAGGGGTGCAGGATGTTTCACATTGATCCCAATAAATATGCAATAATCATCAAATGCTTTTGAAGATGATAAGAGTGGTGAGCTCTTAAACATATAATATGTGCTAAGAGTTTGCAATGCAGAATTAATTGTGGATAGTAGAACGACATGTGATCATATGTCGAAGAATCAACAAGAACCATAAAATACTTGAATGGTCAGCATTCTGGATGAATTGTTCCACAAATATCATCTTGTGTTCTTTGTGAGAAAATGAAATATTTTATTTTGAATCTTTAGCATAAGTAGGTCTCATTGTTACTTTTGCTAAAGAGCAGGCTTTGTAAAATGAGTGATGTACCTTTGAGATTTATAAAATGAGGTAGAGTGCAATGTAAATAGTGTTTCTGGTACTTCAGAAAACAGAGGTTGCAGGAAAGCAGCAACATGACCAATATTGTGCATTATATCAAAATTTTATCTCATTTTATGCAACACTCAAAAAACAGATGTCTATATTAGTTATTCAAAATATGGATCATCATGTCACAACTTGGATATCCAAGATTGTCATGACAAATTCTATATTAATCAGTATCCCATAGTCCATTATTGGCGACAATATATAATTCGAGAATCCATATAATATTGAGATACAATTCACTAGATTGACTCATTAATTTCTCTAAGATGTGTTTTCTTCCACATTCACTAGAGGTAATTAAATTTCATTCTCATTATGATCTTTCAAATGATAATGTTGGCACAAACATCTTTAAAATTAAACAAGAAATATTGATGCACAATATATTGAAATAAATTTTTACTTTTAGAATAAGCCAACATCACTAAAAGATCTTAATCCAAAAATCAAACTAAGAAATCATCGATCTAAATAACTTTAAGACCCAAAGTACTTGTTCAAATAAAAGGAGACACTAGACCTTAGCAACATTCTTGAAAAATGAGAAATTGATAAAGTAAAGCAGTTAAAATCATGAATACCTATTGGTTGAGCAAAGTCCTTGTTGCCATTGAAATCTGCAATCGTGAGGTTAACATCTTTACGATGGTTCTCGTCTTCCATATAGTGGATTTCACATTCTTTAGATTTTCCATGTCTTTTATAGTTAACTGCTACTTTGTGCTTGCATAACAATGGTGACCCTTGCCATGGGTCCCACAGCCCGTACCACGTGGTGCATTCATTATTTTCACGTTGGTAGGGATTAACACATCATGTCCACTTTCCTTTGGGACTCTTTCCATTGTTCCCTTAATAAAATTAAGGTCGGGAATTTTCTTTGTCCCCTCAGGTTTGACATTATTATTTAAAAGGATTTTGGTCATATTTTTCAATTACTTGTAACATGACCCACATCATCAAGGAACTTGTTGGCTGCTTACTATAACTTGTATAAGGACAAAAATCTAATTATGAAAACGTATAAGCCCAATATAAATTTGGGCAATTCACTAGAACAGATACCATTTTATTGAATTTATAAAAGGTGATAGTTCATAAAAATAAGAACTTGATTAATAAAATCATTCTTTGAAAAATGGTTAAAGAAGTATGCATACCGCAAAAAATTGTAAAATATGAAGCAGTTAAGAAGCTAAAGCTTATTAATGAAATCAAAACCGCTATGCATGAATAATAAGAGGAAAGTAAGGACAATTTTCTGTTATTTGCTTTTCACAAAGGGGGTAAGACGTGTTTTAACACATATCGGTATTAAGAAAATGATCTTTATCAAGAATTTGGAAGTTTTTCGCTCTTTTATAAATTGGAATGATCCAACCCTTGTAGTTACAAATGAAATTGTAAGGAATAAGTTGGAAAAATTAATTCTCATATCCTGTTGAGTTTCAATTGAGTAGAATGGGTTACTTTTCAATTTTGAGTAAAATAATTTATTTTTCCAATTGCGTAGATTGATTTACTTTTCGTTCAATATTTTCCTTTATTCCTTAGATGTGTCACTTTACATCGTGATAATATATATATATATATATTTTTTTTTTTTTTTTCATATTCAAGTCTATACTACTTTGCCAACCAGTGTAAACATTGAAGTAGGAAAGGTGGAGAGAGTTTTATTTTATCATATCATCTTCTATGATTTGCTTTTCATAGAAAGTACGACGTGTTTTAAGGCGCAACATATATTTATCAAAATTGTTGATCATTTAATTGAAAAGCAAGAGAATTTTATTCCACTAGACAATTAGTTCTGAAAGTAGAGTATTATGGATGTTTTTCAGGTGTTTTCAATTAAAGGTACTCCCAGTATAAACTAGGATCAATGTGTTGCCTCAATGATATTAGGGGATTGACTTTGACCTTGTCAGACAGTTCATTGTCATTGGTACCAGTGGATGGTTTGATGTAAAAAAAACACTTCCTGAATAAGGTATTTTCTACATCGAAAACCCAACAATGGTACTCAATTTCTTTTGAGTTCAATGTTTTAAATTTAGGTTAAGTTGACTAAGTCATTTATTGCAAGCAAGGCAGAAGATATATTGATTACGCAAACGTAACAATATAAGATATTTACTTTTCAAGAATGTGCATAAAAAAATAGATTTTTGAGAGTATGAGTCACACATTTTTCAATGCTCTGTGAAAATACTTTATCACATTAATTTATACTCATATGTATTACTCATGAATTTTCTTTATCATGGAAGTGTACAATAATGAATATGTATAACAATAAAGTATGACACAATATAAGTGAATAATAAAAAAAATTCAATTCACAAAATAATCATAACCTCACATACCCAAATACATCATGGGATAGGATATTTGAAAAAGAGTTTCATCAATATAATATCTTTGTGGGGCTTTACTTGCAAAAATATAATCGTCGTCACCTATTATTTTAGATGGAAACATATTCAATAAATTTCAGTGAATCAAATTAGCCACAAAAATAAGCAATAATTGGCAAGCAAGGATTTTACATAAATCCTAATTTCTACAGCAAATAATTCTCAAGCCTATTCTGCGGCAAGCAGTTCTAAATGTTGAAATTTAAAAGAGATTAAAACTTTTTACAGGAAGCGAGAACTCTCTTTGTAAGGGTTCCTAATCGTCTAATGAAAGATTTAGCATATCGCGTGTAGACTTAATTGGAGATTCATGTGTCTGCTTCCTCGTGTCATATATATGGGCAATTTCATCAGCCGTATGTTTATCTCGAATGGGTAGAGTAACAAATTGAGTCCAAAAGAAACTCAACAAAAAATGAGTTTGCCAAAAAAATAAAATAATAATGAATAAAAAAGCATGTATTTAAACATACATGTTCACAAACATCTTTACTTTGTGTTTGAGTGCATTAACGGAGCAAATACGTACAAAAATATTGCAAAGGAATATGCAAATACTTATGCAATATCTAGTACCCAAAGCACCGAGCTTGAAGCTGAAATTTGGCCATTTACTAATCTCAATTAATCCAAATTCAAATTGAAAGTCATATCATATACATGCCATTCCATTATGATATATATGTATATTAATATATGTAAATCACATATAAATTATGAACATAGCAGTATGGCAGCAAATACACAATCAATACGTTATAATCCATGAAAGTTAAAAGCATAATCGGAGGAAAAAGATTACCGCAACAATAGTCGGTGGCAATAGCAAAATAAGAAGCAAAAGTCGCTGATACTCCAATTATTGACATATATATTTCCATTGGAATATTCAATGAATTAACCCACACAGTTATATATAAATAAAATCAATACCCTGAAATAACTTATCTTCAATTTCACGAACTTAATTCGCATGTTGTCGATTCAAGGTTTTACGCAAAGAAAAAATAAGGAAAAATTGTACCGTATGTTTCTTGTTAAAGATTTCATCGGGGTAGAACATTCGTGCTAATAACGTGTTGTAGGATATGCAGAAATAAAGGATACAGATTTGGTGACCCAGGTTAAATCGGGAATGACTACATAAAAAAGATACCAAAGCAGGAGGTTTACTTATTCTTCTTAGGTTAATTCATCGAGATCCTTTTTATATAAGATATAATTTAGGGTTACACATAATATAAGGAATTACCTAAACTACCCTTCCATCAGTTACTTCTTGATGAAGACACATAAATATATTTTCCTTCAACACATATCTTATTGGTGTGTTTTTTTTTTGCCCATTTTACTAAATGGGCCAACGGTTAAGCCTAAAACTGTGTCCCTATGTAGAAAAAAAAATACTCAATTAGCCAAACTTAGAATTAGCCCAAATATAAATAGCTGATGTTCATACTGAACTATTTCGGGCCAAAGTAAGAAAGCCCACATCCATTTTTGCTGAACCCGGGTAAAGCGTCGTCGTTTGACGATTAGGTGAACTGTAGTCTGTTGAAGTATCGCACCCGGAAATCCCCCATTGTTATTATTAAGAGTTCGGATTCTGATTTTCGATTTACAGCGGCATAGAATACATATTGCCTTTGGGGATGGTCAAATCCTAAGGTGACGTCTTCTTCTTCTTCTTCATCTTTTTTTTTTAAGTTCTATTTATCCATCATTGTATTAGTTATTGATTTTATTGTTATGGTGTTTCAATTCCAGTTATGAAGGATAAGAATCATGCTACAACGTCTTTGCTAAAGAGGGTTTTGATCAATTGCTCAGCTCAGGTTTATTTGTATCAACTGTTGTTTATTCATCGGTTTGCTTTATATATGTGTGGGTGTGTTCTTCATTATAGGAATTGAAGAGAATCATTTAATGGCATACGCAGAATTTCCAATTTTTTGTGTGTTAAAATGGAATAGTATTATAGTAAGGAATAAAAGAATTGGAATGTCAGTTTGAAAACAATTAGGATTCCTTGACTGTGTTTCATTTGTTCAAAATCCTTGGATACTGAACCGACCGAGTATATGGAGTGGCAAGCACTTTCTTATCGAACTCTTGTATAATGAAGCTTGAATTATTGACAGATTTTGAGCCTCTTGCTGTCTGCTTGATGCAAAACACCAATGATCTGTCTTTAATGGGTTGTTATGGTTGGAAAAACAATGAGTTCTCTGATTATGACATGCATAGATTGGGTTGTTTCTCTTCCAGGATTTCTCGTATCTAGAACAGAACTCTTTGCATGGAATAACGCATGCTTTTCTATAAAATTCATTCTGATTGCTGTCCTTGCCAATACGTTAAATAGATTGGGTTACTCCATGAATTAAAGGTAACTTATATTTAACTGCATCCACATATTGTTCTAGGTCTCTAGTTCTGTTTAATTTTTTATTTCAGTGAGTTTAACTGGATCTAGGACAAATTTACAGTCTCTTATTGTTTTTCTCGTCCATCTCAAGGTTTCCTGTAGAATGCAAGCATGTACTGGAGATATCGGTACACATGACTTATGTTTACATTTTTCAGGCTAAACAATATGGTACTTGTGTTTCTTCAAGGGTTCCAGAAGTTGAGCGAGACATGTGTTCAAAAGAATTCATCGTTTTGAAGAATTGCATGCAGAACGTGGTATGGCAAGTCTAAATATCCAAGTGTCTGTGATGACAAATTTACCTTGATTTCCTATTTTCCCTTTTCCTTATCTTCCCCTTCATCCATTGAGTTTTCCGTGCTTCTCTTATATGACATAAAGGTTTTTTTTTTTTGTTTGCTTCAGCTGAGAGGTAAGATTTGACTTAAAGAAATACTTGCACTGGGCGCTGAAGGCTCCAATTCCTTGGTAAGGTTTATTTCGGTCCAGAATTTTGTTTTTACTCAATCAAGACATAATATTGATTGATGTTCTTGTTATATATTGCATCTATCTGTCTGATAACAACACCCCCCTCCCCGCCCAACATGCACAGAGAAGGTTTGTTTGTTACCACACATCTACTGCGCCTCACTCACCCCACTGAAGTCTTAGTTACTTAATTGAGAAGAGAAACAAAATAGCATGGTTGGAGAGGCATCTTCTTCTAGTCATTCTTGCTTTAGTGGATCTAATGCCCTATCACATGTTTACATTCAATACCCACCTCTAAGATGCCATGTTCCTGAAACAAGGAGTTTATTTTATGATGATGGGAATAAACTAATTCTCTCATTGACATCCAATCAGGTAATAATTAACAAAACATGCTCATATGATGCAGGGTTAGTTTTTTTTCAACTAAATATTATGTCATGCGTAGGTTTTTTCATGGAAGACTGCTCCATATGACCCTCATGTTGCTCCCTTATCTGATCCAATACGTGAAGGACCTGTGCTCTCTATTCGATATTCATTAGATCTCAAGCTTTTGGCTATCCAGCGATCTAGTCATGAGATCCAGGTCTGGAACAAAGAGTCAGGAGATACATTTAGTCAAAAGTGTAGGTCTGAGTCAGAAAGCATCCTGGGATTCTTTTGGACAGATTCTCCGACCTGCGATATTGTGTTTGTGAAAACCAGGTAACTACTTAAACCCATGTGGATCACTGTGGAATGCATCAATGCTGTAGGTAAGAACACATTAGACATTTTGAAATGCAGAACTGCAGAAATGCTTCCTTACCGTCAGATATATAATTTTTCTTATTCGTCCTACCACTGTATTTCCTTCTCATCTTTGGTCTTAAAAATTCTGATGTATACTGCCAAATAACAGACTCGTAAGTTTTTACACTCCCTAGAAGGAGCATACCTAGCATTTAACTGTTTCTGATATCAGCTCTGTACTTCTGAGTTTAGAGGCATTGTCTAGTTTGATTTTCTGGAGATGAGAAACTACAACTAATATTTACCTTATAATTGAAAATTTTCATGCCTATGTTTCTAAGTGCCGTCTCCAGGAATGATGTATTTATCCTGCTGCAAGTATGCTTGTGAGAAATCTATCTCCTATTTTAAGTTAATTAATGCTGTATGTGATTGCAGTGGGCTAGAGTTATACTCATACAATAAGGAGTCCCACAACCTTCATTTAGTTCAGACGAAGAAATTGAGCATTAGCTGGTACATTTACACTCATGAAAGCAGGTTGGTAGTCCTTGCCTCGGGAATTCAGTGCAAGACCTTTACTGGTTATCAGGTAGGAGTTTCTCACCTAAATCTGGACTCAACTTCTATCTTCATACCTAGCTTTTGCTGACAATTTGAGTGATAGTATGTATTTATGATGTTAGTAATGATGGTTTCTGTATTTAATTGAGATTTTAATTTCTCAGCTTATCCTAACATATTCTCTACCTGATTGCGCTCTAATGCTGGAAGTAATCTTTAATGACTGATTATGAATTTATTAAGCTGCATATAGAAGAACAGGCATTCTCTTGTTGGTTTCTTTAATGCCTCGGATGAGAACAAAGTTATTTTACCTATCTTTTATTAACTTGACATGTTATAGTATCTTTTAATCAAACTACACTAGTATCTTTCTTATGAGACCAATCTGCTATATTTTTTGTTAGCTGTCATCTGCTGGAATAGTCCGCCTGCCCAAGTTTGAGATGGTGATGGCCAAACCTCACGCAAATAATAATCCCTCTCTTGCTGCTGAAGATGTCCATATTATCACTGTGTATGTTCTTTTTTTTAACCTTTAGCTCACTGTTAACTAGTGGATTGAATTTGAGATGGCACTGTTTTATCATAATTCTCCATCATAAATTTACAGGTATGGCAGAATTTATTGCCTGCAGTTTGATAGAGTTGCGATGCTGCTTCACTCTTATAGGTTTTACAGAGATGCTGTAGTACAACAGGCAAGTTGATTTTTGAAAACCATGCTACTTGTTTAACCAATGGATTTTCTCTTTAGTGCAACCAACTATGTAAACTGAGTGTTTCATGGTTTTTCCCCAAATATGCCTGGGAGAATGTATGAACAATGGAGAAGTAAGATAAAAGCATAACTTGTACAAAACTACAAATAGATTTCCAAGAAAATTATTCTCCAAATTATCAAACTAAAAGATACTCCGTGTATCCAATTTGTTGTTCTATGTGAAGTGCATTCTTATTCTTTCCAACTGCTCAATCAATCAACCGGAGTTAATTATTAGATTATAAACATTTTCATTTGAACTTTGCTCTTTTCTCTTGGAATTAATATGCTGATATTGATAAACCTCAGTGCATCTTGAGAATTTGGCATCTAATCCCACTATCTTGGTACTCTGTTCCCATTTCTTCTTTATATTCTACAACAATGTTCTCCTTTTGTTTTCAGGGCTCTCTGCCAGTGTACTCAAATAGAATTGCTGTGAGTGTGGTTGACAATGTTTTACTAGTTCATCAAGTGGAAGCAAAAGTTGTCATTATATACGATCTATTTGCAGATTCACTATTGCCGATTTCTGCTCCGTTACCTCTATTTTTGAGAGGGTTTTCTAGAGCTAATGTTGTATCCACTCAAACTGCTTCTAAAGCTTCTGGAACTTCAGAATCAAAAAATCTGAGCGACACTGAAGTAACTATATATGGAGATCAGTGGAATTTTTTTGTCCCTGATCTAGTATGTGATGTTTCTAATGGATATCTTTGGAAAATCAGTTTGGATTTGGAGGCAAGTTCTGACAACTGAGAACATCATGCAGATTAATAACTGCTGGAGTTTTGCTTTTTCTCATTTTATCCATATTTGATCTTTTGCAGGCAATTTCAGCCAGTAGCTCAGAAGTTCAACTGATCCTTGAATTCTTACAGAGAAGAAAATTGGAAGCAGAAAAGGTAAGAGTACAACCATATAGATTTTTTATGGCTTCCGAATAGATGCCATCTGTACACTTACACCTCAAGGAAAGACATTTAGTTGTTGATCACATGGAACACTCCTAAATCCTTTTATCGTGGAAAGAGCCACTGAGGGAAGAACATTTAATGATGTGAAATGAGGCCAATACAACATTTCATTATTTTGCAATTGAATATTGTGCTTGTTTTCATTATTTTGTAGTTGACCATCATGATTTCAGTAATGAAAATGTGGCTACTGTTTTTATAATGTTTGGTTGATGACGACATTCTTCAGGTCATTATATCATCCCTTCAATATAAACATCTACCATCTTGGATCTTTTCAGGCAAAACTGTTGTGCTTGGCAATCACTCGCACTATTATATTGGAAAGGAGACCTGTTCCTGTGGTTGCTATGGCTATAGACGTTTTACTCACGGCATACTCTCATGCGATCAAAACAGGCAGCTATTACAAAAGAATCGAAACTTCACAATCAGGTGCTTCCAATGTAAATACGCCCAAGCCAGACTCTGCCACTGAAAGTGGCACTGCCAGATCTAATGTCCCAACCTCAGATCCTGATATGAACTCAAATCTTCCTGGTCCATTGATGGGTTCAGAGAGGGAAGATCTTCCAGCTGGACAATCTCATTTTCTTGGGTCTGGTAACAATCAATCAAATTCTAATGCTTCCGAACGGCAACAAAACCAAGTGACGTCTTCAGCTGCAACTTCACCTGCGGATTTACACAGCTGTGTGTTTGCTCAAGTTGAGGAAGAGATGGCAGGGGACGGATCTTACTTGGTGGCTATCATTGTTGAGTTTCTTCGAAGGTAATGTTACAAATGCGAGAGTATCATCCTTTTAAGCTTCTCGTATAGCTTCCTTTTCTCTTAGCTGAGGATGTTTTTGTCTTTTTTCTCAACATTGCAGTGCTAGTTTGGAAAAATTAGAGGTGCATCCCAGTACCTATGTATTAATAGTACAAATACTAGCCCGGGATGAGCGTTATACCCAACTTGGATCATTTATCATGAATAAGGTTACATTTTAGCTTGAATTTGTATGGATAATAGAAGGTTTACCCGAATAATATTGAAGACTTATAGCCGTATTCTATGCAATGCAGATTATTGAGCCTTCAAAAGAAGTAGCATTGCAATTACTGGAATCTGGCCGTCAGAACCTTCAGATAAGGAAGCTAGGCCTGGATATGCTTCGACAGCTTTTGTTGCATCATGACTATGTTTTGCTGCTTGTACAAGACGGTTTTTATCTTGAAGCTCTTCGCTATGCACGGAAGAATAAGGTACTAATTTAGTGCATATACTGTTTTTACCTGAGAACTTTTTCATGGTAATTGCCAGCTGCATGGCCATGAGCTAATCGATTTCATGTTTATTTTAGTGTGTTAATATCACTAAGAACTGTCTTCCTGACAAAATGAGCTAAAATATAACATTAAAGGAGCTATTAATATGAATTCACGAATTGTAAGTTTCAAACCAGTGATGCAGAATTTACTCATTGTTCTCTTTGATCTCTTCTTGATGCAATCATGAAAGGTAAATACATATATTGCCCAAACAGTGGAGAAACACCTTTATGCTGCTTATTTCTCTTTTGTTTCTCAGTTCCTTTACTCCTTTAACCTACTCTACCCTGATGCCTGCATCATCAATATATATTATAGGTAAATCTGAACCTAGGTCTCCCTTACCTGTACTACTTGCTCTTCCTAAAGATTGGTCAAGTGACAAAAGACATTATATGCTCCAGTTTATTAACATCTCTACAAATTCGGTTAGTCCTTCTGTTGGGTATCCTTAAAATCCGTCTTGTCTTCAACCCACTCATCCCATAACTATTTTAGTGAAGTCCCAAGTCCCAACTGTCTGTTGTGTATCTGTGAGAAATAGAGGGGGGGGAGAGAGAGAGTTGTAACATATAAATAAAATCCCATGTGTTGAAACTTTTGTTTTCAGGTAAAATTCGACTTCATATCCTAGGATAAATATGAGGATATATGCTACATATATACTTATGATTTAATTTCTAATATGATATGTTGAGTTATTTTATATTTTTTAATTATATATATATATATATATTTGTTACTTAATTGCTAATGTGGGTAGGGTACCCATTAGAATATCTGTTTAAATGTCCATAAAATAATAAAATATACACATAATAAATAATACATGGGTATTAGGCTGGCACGACCATACAGATAGTACGTACAAGGGTATGATGATTGGATTTAGGATGAATATCATGAGTAAGTTAATAAAATTTATAAATGGATTTAAGACGACTGTGAATGATATTACTTCTATCGTACACGGATACGAATATCTCTAATCATTTGAAAATTAAGAAATCAAACTGCAACAGGTGAAGTAATTTCCTGTTTCCACACAAATTTGGGTGAATTTTTCAGGTGAACACAGTTCAGCCATCGTTGTTTCTTGAAGCAGCTCAGTCTTCTAAGGATCCACAACATCTAGCTGCGGTTTTAAGATTCTTTTCTGATTTCATTCCTGGCTTTAATAGCAGTTCCGATCACCATATGTACCACCGCATTGCTGCTGAAATGACTTCCTGAAATTTCCACCTGAGTTGGTATGGTAAAGTGTGGCATGTGAGCATTGGCTCCTTGTTCTAAAGTAGCTCTTCTTTCTTGTTCGTTCTTCTCACTTCAACTTTTTCATTGATAAAGTGTATCTTGATAGTAAAGATAGTAAAATTTCGTATTCCAATATGCTTTCACTGCATTATATCCCTCCCAATATTTTGTCTTGTAACTGAACTTTACTCCTCTTTAACTGAACTTTTTTGCTTCTCAAGTTGCTTTTGCTACTTGATTGCATTGAATTTCGTCTGCTATATATTACCTAGTAAGAGAATGTAAGTTGCACCACATTCCCCGGACTTTGTCTTTCATTTTATTTTACATCCCTTTTTTAAATAAGCAGGGTGTTAGTTTATTTATTAGAAGCCTGTGAAATTATAGTCAGTGGACCATGACTGTGGATAACGTTCCTGGCTGTTCCTATGGTCCTATCCTACATTTCCATTTGTCCTCGAATAATACAGCTTTTATGTATTTAGGTAATTATCTCATTTCAAGCTTTAACAAAATAGAATTATGTAATTTGCTAATTCTTTATAAATCTGAGGATTGAGGATGACCTTTCTTAATTTATTGTATTATATTGTCGTCTTTTCATGAAATAGTCCAAAAAGTATAGTTGCAAATCATCAAATGTAGGCCCGTCAGCCATATATTTCTTTTGTTGTATCGGTGCATGAAATTATTATTATTTTTAGTTTAGAATCTTAGTCTTTTTTTATATATGTAGTATCATTGTTTGTTAAATGATTTTTGTCATACATGAATGCAATTACTATCTTGGTACATTATTATAAGTATGTATAGAATACCAAAAAAAGGTTGATTCTGGGGAATAAATCAAATTTAGGAAGAAACTCATGTCAACATCAAGACAGTTGGCTTTGATATTTTTCATATTATGAGCCTTTGCTCCAGGTAAATACATTCATATCATATGTTTTAATAAATTCAAATATCTATGCTTTCCAAAGTTCATCGAATATGACATGTTAACATCTGATACTAATAGTTTGCTTCTAAAATATTGTGTCCATTAACTGGTATGTTTTTCATTTAATTCTATTTACCTTTATTAATAATAGTAAAAGAATTTGAACCAGCTTAAGAGTATCAATATTTAATACATATTCGATCAAAAATTGGTGAAGTCACTAATTAAGTTATAATGAATAAAATAGGTATATTTGCTTAGTTTACGTGCTGTCAACAACTTAATATGCTTAGGGCATAATGAAATTGACTACCTAATAATAATTTTGGCACATTAGATTGTCATAGATATGGACGTTGTGCAATTGATACAGATCGTTAGGTGTGAAAAACCCCACCTTTACAAACCATTATATATATATATGTATATACATGTAGTTTTGATGGTTTGTGCAATTAATCAAGAAAGCATATTTTTGATAATTGGGTCCTACAGTCTCATCTTTTGTCCTCGTTACATGTACTATATACAACAGTCACTGATCAAATTTTAATTAAATAAATGTATGAATATTATTTTATTTATTAAAGAAAGTATATGTAAGGTTGTTTTATGCGAATGAAAATTCAAAGATTTAATGTTATAGATAAACGGCGACATGGACTAAAAAATAAAATTGGAAGTACGGAAGATTAAATATGAATTTTACATATTACTGATGATTGTAATAGATGCATTGTTCAAAGTTTATGGACTATGCCAGGTTGGTATTTGCAGTTGTTGAATCATTTTCTAGTGTTTTTTGTTAAAAAAAAAAGGTTGGTTGGATAAAGTATATAACCGGTCCCAATTATAATTACGGCACCTAATTCGTATTATTAGCTATCCACCTTATTCGATAAACTAGTATTAGTTAAAACGCTGATGGAACAAGTTCAGCTTAATTGCACATCTATCGGTTATTTCCCACTGCCATTTTATAAGTTAAATTAAATGAAATGTAGTTTAGTGTTGAGCTTCGTTTATACTTCCTGAAAAGCGTTGTTCAGATGCAATATTTTTATAAATATTTGTAAGATATATTTTTTTTAGATGAATATAAATATTTGTAAGATATAAATTTATTAAACTTGCCTCCCACGATCCTATAATAATTTGTTAACAAAAAATATATATTACAAATTTAGTTAGAATTTTAAATTAAATCGTGTAAATTTTGGGATATATACAAGAGTAAAGATTATTTCGCAGGCTAGACAATATATTATTGTGTGAAACCTGTCGATAAATTAACATAATAAACTTTTGGTACATCAACTTTCAAGAAATTCATCTTATGCATACAATTTTAGTGTAAAAACAGGATTAAAAAAAATTGTTTATGTAATGTAATCGAAATACCTGACAGTAATAACGTGCCTTATTGCAGCAACTGTTGTCTAGTGGGATCCATTTTTGGTCATTACCGTATATATTTGGGTTTACTGCATTCACCCACTTTGGATGGGTAAATGTTGCGAGAAACCAATGGAAATTTGCATGAAAAAATGTTGTGATTTACTTAAATAAAGCTTTTTTTTTTTAAGACATAAGTCAACATTTTAATCTATTTCTTCTATTTTTATTGTCCGCATAATATTGTCTCAAAATTTCAGGTATAGAAAATATAGAATATAAAATACGAAAGAATTAGATGTAATTGTCAACTCATTTCTAAAAAAAAAGAGGAAAGTTGACTTCATTTAATACTAAAAAAAATTATACAATATTTAAACCATAGTTGAATTTTGAGAAAATTCTTCAAACCACGAGAGAATTTCGTACATTTAATATTCTGCCTAAGTATTTATCTTTTCTTATACGATAATTTCCTTCAATTTCATTTTACTTTTTACATCGAATGTACATAGCCATTACCATAATATAGCTATGCCATAAAACTTGAACTATTAATTAGATCGTCTTAGATTTGCTTCAATGGAGGGAGTAACTAATTAAGTCGTACATTCAAACGATTTATTCGTTCAAATGATTTATTCATGATTGATCGATAAAATATTAAATTTTAAACAAGATCATTGAGTAGTTCTTGAATTCAAATTTAAAAATATACACGAATGTACAATTTTACATAACTAATAATATATAACTATATCTCTGCATAATAACTAGCGAAATCAGTTATTATATAATTTTGAGTCTTTTCTCGATTTGATGTTGGAAGGGTTTAATTTTTGTACCAAATGGTGCAAGTGGATAAGGGAGTGCGTTTCAAGTGCTTATGCCTCTGTACTTGTCAACGGCAGTTCGTCGAGAGAGTTCAAATTAGAGCGAGGGCTGAGACAAGGGGATCCTCTTTCCCCTTTCTTGTACCTCCTTGTGGCTAAAGGCCTTAGCTTGATGGTGACAAAGGCGACAAAAATCAACAGCTTCAAAGCAGCGGAAATTGGGGAAGTACAGTATGCGGATGACACAATTTTCTTGGGGACGGTCTGCCCTCAAAATGCTTGGGTAATGAAAAGAATTCTCAAAAATTTTGAATTACTCTCGGACCTCAAAATTAACTACAACAAATGTTGTCTAATGGGTATTGTTGCAAGTCGTTTTTTAATGAGAATACTATGTGGCTAATTTTAAAACAACTCACAAACAAAATAAGTACGTGTACAATATTTCAGTAAATAACAAGAAATTGTTGACTCAGTTCATCAATAAATGACTACTCTGGGGGCATTCCAAGCCAGGGATGTTATATTGCGAGGTTCAAGTATACAGTACACAATACTACTTGTGGTGAAAACTTCCTTTTATGAAAGATGGTGATTTGGAGAATATGTGTGAGTACTTAGGAATTTTTCTGAACCTTTCTTTTGTTATTTTTGGGCCTATTTATAGGCTTTGGATGAGCTGGTGGTGTCAAGACTTGAAATTTGGTGGTATCTGGCTAAGACGAATTTGGCGATTTCTTAACATGCTGCGAATCATGTGGTGTTGCCACGTTTTACATTTGTCTTCTTTGGTTGACATTTGTCTTTACTTGCTCGAGAAGTATTCAACTTGTCATCCAGGTGGTGATGGTGGCGTCGTGGGTGACACGATCCTGGTGCTCGCCTGGTGGTTATTCGCACTCATGAGGCTCGGCCCTTGTGGTCGTTCATTGGGCGTGGCCGCAAACCAAACACCACGGCCTTGATTCTTCTGCTCTCCACTCTTCGGACCTCTGTTAACCATGTATGTGTGCTCGCTCCCGATAGGTTGCTTTGCTTGCACAGAAAGCGTTATTTAAACCAAATGCTTTGGTTCTTCTTTCTGCTTTTCTTAGCCGGGCGGCGTGTCCTCCTCTCTGTTAAATGCAGGTTTAAATCTCTCTTCTGCATTCATAGGGCCGTCTTTCCTTCTCTATTAAATGCGGTTTTCGTCTTTCCTTCTCTGTTAAATCTAGGTTTTACGCAAACCATTACCCGTGTTACTTTGTCTTGTTGAATAGTCCTTTGGGTTCTTTGGGAGAGCACAACTTTTGCAGTATGATGGCTTCTGGCGCCCAGCACCCTCTGGTCGCCTAAACTGGCGTGCTCCTGGCGAGCACAGATGGATGAGCGGGATGTGTATCCAACCGTGAACAACATGCGATGGGCTAGCGGGCACCTTTATTTTACTGGTCCACGTGTTCGTCGTGTGAGCACGTGGTAGGAAAGATTATTTATGTGCACAACAATACCCCCCAGTCGGGCCGCTTTGCGTTCGTCATGGGGGCCCGACTGTTGAAGGCCTTAGAGAGGGAGATCGAGGCATCATTTCGTTCTCCGTAGGGCGTATCCCGAGGCAATCATTCCTTCTTCATCCGGCGATCTCCCATTTGCTCGTTGAGTGAGACATTACCATCACTCAATTGATGCCAAATCGAGAACACAAAGCTTGTTGTTGCTTATACCTCCTTGTTCTGGTCGTCATATTTCGGTGCTGGAGGGGTGGGTAAAAAGGATTGTCCGTAGATTCTTTGAATCGCTTGTGAGTCTCCGGGTTGAAGATCTTTCCTACGCTCGTCGTCAATTTTTTTTTTATGCTCGTACTTAGCGAGCCCTCTTGTACGAGTCTTTTCTATGCTCGTCGACGACCACTTCCGCGAAAGCACGCAATGCCACCTGGGGCAATCTCATCGCCGAGAAGGCGGAGAATACTTTTTCGCTTAAAACGGCGGATCGATATCGCCGAGGTAGCGGAAAGCCGACGCCGAGAAGGCGGGCTGGTCGCCGCCAGAAGGCCGATGTATCTCATCACCGAGAAATAATGCAGTGCCGCCACCAAAGTCCGAATCGGGAGGTCTGTGGTTCGCCCAAACTAAATATGGAGTCATTGGTCACCATCTCCCATCTACAGCATCTCCCGGAAATCAGCCTTTGATTTCTTTTGTTCTTGCCAGAGGGAGTCGAGATGGTCGAATTTCATCCGATGACGCAGGACACGGACAAAGCGAGTAATGGTGATACCGGAGGCTTATAGAGAGCGCCCAGCATAAGGTGAGCAAGGGGCTCCTGTCAGCGGCGATCGAGGTTCTCGATGACGATTTAACGGTAAGGCAAACAGATAAGACGGGACCGCCAAATTTTTCACTTTCGCCGACTCGATAATGAGCCCTTTTTCCTTAGACTTTTTCTTTATAAACTCGGTGTTAAGATGTTGAAGATGTTCTGAAGATTATTATAAGGAGACGATCAACTTCTCCTATGCCTGTGCTTTCGCGGATGTCGTGCGCACAACATGTCATGTCTTTCCGGTCGACCAGCTCGAGCCATTTAAAACCTATTTGAAAGAATGGTTGGTCGACTATCCTCCGGTCCCTGGTCGAGATCTTCCTTTTGCCGACCTTCAGGACATTGGTATGGACTTCTCATTTTTACCAGAAGGGGTTCTGGTAGTTGATCCTCCTGAGGATGAGGCGATCAGAGGCAGGAAGGAATAACCTCAATACGGGCGGCGGTGGAGACAAAATTCGGTGTGAGCGAGTGCTCGGGATGGTGGCGAGCATATTGATGCAGGTGGCGAGCATGGTACTCATGGTGGAGAGCAAGGCATTCAAGGATAGAAAACTCCTCTTACTACTCCTCCTCTGGTGACTTCGAAGTTTTTAAGCTTTTTCTGGTTTGTAGTTTGAAGTATCTTTGTGTTAGGCTAGGATTACCTTGTTTCTGTTTGTCCGGAATGTCCTTTTTGATGTTTGACTCTATTTGGTCTTCTTGTATGTTTGGCGTTAGCGCTTTGTTTTTAAAATATAAATTGAACCATCGATGTATACGTGTTTGACTTAACCCGGTTTATGATTGTCTTCGTTGGTGCAATCATGATGGTTGGCTTATTTAGGTGCAACCCGTTCTCGTTCGCGATCGACTTACGTGGCTGGCGATCGATCCTTACGCTCTGGTCGTCTTATTTATGGTGCGACCTATGTACTTTCGCGTGCTTTTTGTTGCGAGCATGGTAAGTACGCGTTCTTCGCCAAGCAAACACAAACTCGCGCTCTGTCCGATTCTTGTTGGATTCGGTCGTCTTATTGCGATCGACCCGATTGGGCATATGGCCAAACAAACTAGATAAATGAATAAACACCACGCATGATGTTTTTAATCTTTGAGGCTCTTGTCCACACTTGTTAAAACTCCTTTTTTGAAGACAAGACTTGCTTACAAATTTACACTCGTGTAATAACCTTATTGATGCCTTGATGTCTTTGCCTTTTTGCCGATTGAGCGAGAGGTTTTACGGTTATGTGTTCGACACCCCTTGCTTTTTTTTGTGGTCGGATGCCTTATCTTGAGCGCAAGAGGTTTTTCGACCATGTCTTTCGTGACCGGCGATCACGGGCTTGTGTTCGACCTTGGTTTTTCTTCATTGCGCTCACCACTTCTTGATAAAACACGGGCTTGTGCTCGATCTTAGTTTTTCTATCCGTTTCACCACTCTCGATAATATTTTTTCAAATTTGGCGCGATTCCATGAATAGGAAAGCGGAGTTCCATCCATCGTCTCCAAATCGTATGCTTCGCCCGTTTTAGCAAAGCGCTCGATATTCATATATGGGCCTTCCCCTTTCGGCGAACACACCACGGGACCCTCGTTGCTCGCTTCGAGGGCGAGCTCAACGATTTTGAATATGCGGATCCGAACTTTGGAGTTATAAAATTTTTTTCGACCTTTGTTTTATACATGGCATTCTTGAGGTCGGCCTCGTATTTTTTTTCCTCCAACAAGTCTCGTGTTAAAGGCGGCTTTGGTCATTGGTATGTTAGTCAAAACACATAGTTAAATTGGCTCAGATTTTGACTTGCCGGAATAACCACTTACCAAAAGCTAAAAGCGAAACGGAGTCTCACCCGTGGATGTTACGAAAGTGGTGCGGTATGCCCACAAAGTTTAGGGTAGTTCTCGGCCCGTCCCCCTTAGAATCACCAAGTTTAGCCTTGAGGGTATGCTTGATGATTTTATTGACCGCTTCAACTTCGGATTCATTTGGGGATAGTATGGAGTGGAATAGTGTTTTTGATTCCCCCCGAGCACAATTACGGCGGAACTCACTCCGTCGAATTGCTTGCCATTGTAAAATCACTAGCGATTGGGGTAGCGGCGACATATGATGTTTTTCGGACAAAATTTTTTTTTTGCTCGTGGCTTTCACAATGGCCGAACACGCCCATTTTGTATAGTAATCGTGGCGACCACAACAAATCTTACCCGATGTGCAAATGGGGAAAGGGCCGATCAAGTCGATCCCCACTTGGAAAATGGCCATGGGTCAGAGATTTTAAACAAGTTCTTGGCGGACTATGAATAAGCGGGGCATATACCGGACAATCATGACACGCGCGAGCATAGACGGCGAATCCTTTTTTAAGTGTGGGCCAATAATACCCTTTGTCGATCGCTTTTGTAGGTTTAGAAAGCATGTCCGCTTTGTATGATTCCCACACACCCGGAGTGAATTTGCATGAGAATTGTATGGCCTTCTTCCGGCGTTATACATTTTAACAACGGAAGAGAAAAACTTCGGCTTATACAAGTGCTCCGTCCAAAATGGTGTAGCGGCGAACAGCAAACGTGGGCGAGCGACTGTCTTTTGTTCTGCAGGAGGAGGACCCCTTTGTAAATAGCTTAAAATTGGGGTCATCCATGTCTCTTTTGTTAAAGCCTCTATTTGGGCGATCACAACTGTCGGGATGGATGGCGATGCGTTGTAGACGATCACAACATCTGTTAAATTAGATACATCTTCTGCGGTAGCTAATCGAGCTAAAAGCGTCCGCAAAATGAATTCTCCATCCAGGGAGGAATTTGTTTGATATACCGCTCAAATTGCTCGAACAATTCTTTGGCCAGTAATTGATATTGAGCCACCTGCTCACCCCGAGCCTCATATTCGCCCATAACCTGATAGACGATTAGCTGGGAATCACTGTAAATCATCAGTTTCCGAACACCCATTGCCATAGCCATGTGTAATCCATCGATCGAGCCGTACTCGGCCTCATTGTTGGTGGTAGGAAGTCGAAACGAATGGCCGTTGAGAAAGTTTGCCGAGTTGGACTGATGAGCACCACCCTTGCTCGACTTTTGTGCTCGTCGATGAACCATCGACGTTCATGTGCCATGGCTGGTCGATTTCTTTTTCGGGTTGTTGTGGATATGTTAACTCGACCATAAAATCGGCCATAGTTTGACCTTTTGATAAATTCGATTCGAGGCGTGCGACGTGATGCCAAACTGGCCTAGCTCCACAGCATTCTTTAGTAACCTCCCGTCCGTATCCGGCTGATGCAGAACTTGGCGTAGCGGGAAAGTGGTAAGAACTTCGATAGAGTGGTCGAAGAAATAAGGTCATAGTTTGCGAACACTCATAACAAGAGTGTATGCTAGATTCTCGAGAGGGGGTAGCGAAGTTCAAAGATCTTTCAATACTTGGTCGACATAATACCACGTGCAAGTGGGTAGATTCCCTCCTTTCGGGGAAGCACAACACTGATCGCGTGCTCGGAGGCGGCCAGGTACAAATATGGCTGCTCGCCCGGTATAGTTTTGGACAAAATCTGAGTGTCTGCCAGGTACAATTTTAAAGACTCGAAGGCACTTTGGCAATGGTCTTTCCATTGAAACCGTCCTTTCTTTAAAGCATCAGAGAAAGGCTTACATTTATCTCCGGTCCGTGATATGAATCGGTTCAGAGAAACCAGATATCCCGTCAAATTTTGAACTTGCTTCACATTTCTGGGAGCTTGCATGTCGAGCATAGTTTGGATCTTTGATGGATTTGCCTCGATTCCCCATTGGCTGACCATATGTCCGAGGAGTTTTCCCGAATGTACCCCAAAATTGCATTTCTTGGGTTTAACCGTATTATATTCGGGAGGATATCAAACGTATGTGTTAGGTGGGCGAGGTGGTCTTCTTTATGCTCGCTTTTGACCACAATGTCATCGATGTACACCTCGACCGTCCACCCTATGTGTTCGTCGAACCTCTTGTTCACCAGCCTTTGATATGTTGCTCCGGCATTCTTTAACCCGAAAGACATGCGCTTCCAACAGTACATGTTTTTTTTGTTGCAGAACGAGGTGCTTTCCTGATCGTCGGGATGCATAGGGATTTGATGATACCCGAAAAAAGCATCCATGAACGTCATAAGCTCATGCCCCTGGCGGTCTTATCGACTAGATAATCGATGTAGAGGTGGGGAAAATTATTTTTGGGGGCACGCCTTGTTTAAATCGGTAAAGTCTATGCACAACCTCGAGGTTCCGTTTAGTTTTGGACGAGCCACGGGGTTTGCTAGCCATTCCGGCATTTGACTTCCGGATGAACTTATTGTTGAGCGAACTTTTTAACCGGCATCAGAAGTCTGCGTCTTCTCCGGACGAACTTTCTTCGTTTACGAATTTTTGGGATTTTTGTTGGGTTGATATTGAGGTGGTGGCATACATGCTTAGGATCGATGTCGACCATGTCCTCATGTGACCCAGCGAACACATCAAATTTGTTCGGAATCTGAGATCATTTGGTCCGGGAGATTCCGGAGTTCCAGTGATAAAATTTCCAAATCCGGCTCCATTTGGGTCGGGCCATGATGGACTCTAGCTGCTCAACGGGTGTTGCTCATCTTTCTTTTTGTTTCCACGGGGATCTATGTTCGACCCGATGCTCATCTTCGACCTCCATAGGGTCGAATCTATCGCGAGGTTCTAAGTCCCGTAACCCAGGTCGATTGTTCTTTGGGCGGATCTATACTCGTGGGATCGGGGACTGTCCGGGTCGCCGCCGGGCTCCGTGTTTCGCCCAGGGAGTTATGTCGCTTGAGAACGATATATTCGGCTCGTTGGCTTGAATCTCCGACTTCCCATATTGGTTCTACCATGCCGTGATATTTTGTCTTTAATGCACGCACGATAGTAAGCAATCTCGAGCTTTTTACGATCGACGCCTTTATCTTTTAGTTCCATCAAGAGTAGGAAATTTAAAGATAAGTAGTAGTAAGTCGAACAAGGCATTTTAAATTTCGGATGAGCAGGCGACCTAAGAACCCGTTATAGGTAGATGGAGCATCGGCGATTACAAAGTCTAACATTCTAGTTCGTCGGATCTCCAGATTTAAAGTTGACTCTAGCTCGACTCCTAACCTGATCAGACCATAGGGCCGGGTTATAGATTCCCCGAAACCCATGATGGTGTGATCATATGGTTCTATATACATACTTAGATCCCCAACTTGCTTCTCCATTTAGTGCGAGTGTTAACGAAAGCGAATATTAGCGTATGCTCTGGTGTCGACCCGAGAGGCGATGCACCTTCAAACCTAGAAAAGGCCCGATGGTTAGAGAGTCATTGTGGGGATAATTATGCCATCGAGATCATCTTGAGAACATGATTTGGTGAGAGGGTGGCGTCTTGGTGATGTCTTGCTCGCCACATTCACGATGGATGTCTGCGTGGCGCGCGTGATCTCCATCTTCTTGCGTCGTTTGATAGGGAAGGCACTTGATAGCAACCCTTCGGGGTCGTGGTTCGGATGGATCATGTTAATTTCTTGCCCTCCATACCTTTGTTCGTGGTTGGGGCCCCTTTCTTGAGAAGTCCAATTTGTCGGCGAGAATTCCTCCCCGATTGTTGTCGGACACCTCTTCCCTTCACGCTTTTCTCTTCCGATCGCCCGACCTCTCGCGTCGGGTTTCTCTTCTTAGGAACTTCTTAATATATTGGGCAAGGCGATTTTTCCGTATAATTGCGGCACTTTCATGAGGTTGTGCAGATAAACTCATGGAATAAACTCATGGAACGAGAACTTGGAAGGATTTAGATGAGTTTTATCACGATAATCGCGGGGGTTTTTCAACATGTCTCGGTCCTTGATGCGGTTATATCTTGTCTCGGTCGAGACCCGAAAGCATACTCTGAAGCGCATGTTAGCCCGGCCCCGCCTTCAAATGGTTTGAAAGATCACGGGGGTTTGTACCTTAACCCGGCTTTCTTTGGTTTCTTTCCGTGCAATCATCTTCCCAGTCGCCACCTCTTGGCTTGCTCGACCGCGGCGGCGCGGTCTTCCATCGTTATAATCTTGGTTGCTCGCTCACGGAATTTGGCATATGTGTTTGGCCATTCTTGATGCATAGCCTTCCACATGTCCGTATTCAGGGTCAGGCCTCCGATCACCGTGAGGATCTTGGCATCCTCTTGGCGGGAGCCCCCATCATACAAACATTTATCGAACCTTTCCCGTATGCGTCGACTCTCCCTTGAGTTGGGAAAAATGTGTTTACCGTTGCCGGGGCTGGCGAGCACACATAGATGAGAAATGGGACGGGAATTTACATCCCCAGTGGGCGAAAAGATGTGATGGGCGGCGGGGCGAGTAGAAAAAGCCATCTGTGGTATGATCGCCCAACGTCATGGGGAATGATCGGCACTGCGTTGCGTCGGTGGCGCCCATGGCGATCATAAAATCTAAATATTTGCTGAGGTGAACATGTGGGTTAGCCTCAGCATCGAACATAAGGATTGGTGGTGGTTCTTTGCCACTTTTTCTTGTACTTAATTTTGTCATGATCGCCGGTGTTAGTGGTAACCGCGACATTGTGCCCTTCTGCGGGAATCCTTTCGTTTGCGGCGGTCGCCTGTAAACCCTCGATTGCTTTACGCATTTACGCAAATTTCATGGAATTGATAGACTTGGATCGGGGTTGTGTCATCATGAGGACCGGGGTCGGGCTCATGATAGGCGATCCCTTTCTATGTTCGTCCTTGACTACCCAATCGATGATGGATAGACAATTTAGTTCGGCCGATTTTTTGTTGTTCCCGCCGTCTTTTCGGGATCTTGGCGATCATGAGGAGTCAAGAAGGAGCCGGCATGTTCGTCCGGATGTTCCCTCCGGGATCTGGCGCCTTTTATGATCGCCGATTCGGTCTTTAATGAAGAGCCTCAAAGCGTCCAAACACCGATTATGCGGATCCTGAGGCTGCTTTCGTCGTCCGACATATCAACAACCTTTTTTGTTGGCCCGACAGCGCAACTTTCATCTTAACTTGCATTATCGGTGTATGCGGCGTCGATCATCATCATCTTGAACTTTCAACAGCAACTCCTTTTCGGCCCTCTCTTTCTGTGCTTTCGCAACAAGAAAGTGATGGCTTTGTTGTCAACCGTCGGATCGTTGGCGATATCTTCAGATTGATGGTTTCCACGGTCCGATTTTCATGAGGCCGATCTTTGAGCCTCTTTACGGCGTGAGGTCGGCTCTGTCGACCTCTCCATCTCGAAATATTCTAGATTGAGGCATCATATTTCTTTTTTCTGCCTCGGTTTTTTAGGATTGTGTATGGGGTGGTTTTTTCTACCCTCCTTCTGGCGCCCAATTGTTGCAAGTCGTTTTTAATGAGAATCTTATGTGGCTAATTTTAAAACAACTCACAAACAAAATAAATGCGTGTACAATATTACGATAAATAACAAGAAATTGTTTACCCGGTTCATCAATAAATGACTACTCTGGGGGCATTCAAGCCGGGGATGTTATATTGCGAGGTTCAAGTATCTGATACACAATACTACTCGTGGTGAAAACTTCATTTTATGAAAGATGGTGATTTGGAGAATATGTGTGAGAACTTAGGAATTTTTTTGAACCTTTCTTTTTGTTATTTTTGGGCCTATTTATAGGCTTTGGATGAAATTTGGTGGTGTCAAGGCTCGAAATTTGGTGGTATCTGGCTAGCACGAATTTGACGATTTTTAACATGCACGAATCATGTGGTGTTGCCCGTTTTACATTTGTCTTCTTTGGTTGACATTTGTCTTTACTTGCTTTCGATAAGTATTCGACTTGTCATCCGGTGGTGATGGTGGCGTCGTGGGTGACGATTCGGTGCTTTCTTTGGTGGTTATTCGCACTCATGAGGCTCGGCCCTTGTGTTCGTTCATTAGGCGTGGCCGCAAAACCAAACACCACGGCCTTGATTACATGCTTGCCCTAGGGGCGAAAGCACACTCTTCTACTCTCCTCTCTTAGGACCTCTGTTAACCATGTATGCGTGCTCGCTCGATAGGTTGCTTTGCTTGCTCGGAAAGCGTTGTTGTAAACCAAATGCTTTGGTTCTTGTTGTCGCTTTCACGCCCGGAGGCCCAGTGTCCTCCCCTCTCTGTTGCTCGTATGGGTTTTAAATCTCTCCTTCTCTCTGTTCATCGGGCTTCGTCTTTCCTTCTCTGTTAAATGCCGGTTTTCATCTTTCCTTCTCTGTTCATCGGTTTTCGATCGGCCATTACCGTGTTCGCTTTGTCTTGTTGAATGGTCCTTTGGGTTGCCGGAAACACAACTTTTGCGATATGATGGCTTCGGCGGCGCCAAACACCCTCACAGTCGCCCTAAATTGGCGTGCTCACGGCGAAAGCACAAATGGATGTCTTGGGATGTGTATCAAATGGTGAACACTTGTCTGATGGGCTAGCGGGCACCTTTGTTTTACTGGTCCACGTGTTCATCGTGTGAGCACGTGGCAGGAAAGATTATTTATGTGCACAACAGGTATGAATGTGGGCGTGAATAGAATCTAGGAGATGGCGGAGATTCTTGGTTGTGTTATTGGAGAGCTACCAATTTCATATCTTGGTATTCGGGTTGGTGCCAGCTATAAGAGACCAGGTGAATGGGAGGCCCTTGTACATAAATTTCAGAAGAAGATGAAGTCTTGGGAGGACCGGAAAATCTCTTTTGGGGGTCGTATTACTCTCCTTAATGCAATTTTGTCTTCATTGCCTATCTACCAGTTCTCTTTCTACAAAATACCAAAAGCTACCTTGAGTGTTTTATCATCATTACAACACAAATTTTTGTGGGGTGGGTGTGAGAACAATAAAAAAATTTGCTGGGTGAGTTGGAAAAATATTTGCAAACCAAAAGCTTTGGGGGGCCTTGGGGGGTTTTTAATAGGGTGCTCTTGGGGAAATGGGTCTGGAGATTCCTTGTTGAGAAGAACGGGCTTTGGTGTAGAGTCATTAAGTCTTTGTATGGGGATATTGATGTGGGAGAGTCAGGGGTTAGTTTTAAGGGTAGATGGAATAGGATATCGAGTTGGTGGAAGGATCTTTTAAACAATGTGTCGGGATAGGGAGGGAAATGGTTGTGGGGTAACATAGAAAGGGAGATAGGTAACGGTAAATGCACAAATTTTTGGGAGAGTTGTTGGGTCGGGGTCGAGTCTCTCAAAAATAGGTTTTCTAGGCTTTTTCATTTGAGTCAGTTAAGGGAGGCGTTGATAAGTGATATGGGGAGGTGGGTTGATGAGTCTTGGATTTGGGAATTGAAATGAAATAGGATACTCTTTGATTGTGAAACATGTATTGTTAATGATCTTCTGTATATGATTAACATGGTACATCTGGTGGAGGATAAGGAGGACACTTGGAATTGGAAGGCAGCACCGGATAATCAGTTCAAGACGAAGAAGACCTACGAATTGTTGAGCGCCCCAACGACCACGACGACTAGGGACCCGCGTGTCAACTTTATCCTAGGTCGAATTTGGAGTAAGATTTCTCCACTTAAAACATCGGCAATGGCATGGAGACTCATTCAGAACAGACTATCTACTCGTGTGAATCTCATGAAGCGCAATATTCTACCACAAAATGAAACCGCAAACTGCCCATTTTGCAACATTAAGCCGAAAACTGCTGAGCATCTTTCTTCGAGTGTAATACCTCACCTAAAATTTGGTACGCTTGCTACAATTGGTTGGGTGTTTTGGGGACTGGACATATTCAGATTTCACGTCACTTCTTGTCTCACTCTGGCATTCTTGTGGGTAAGAAAGGTTACATTTTTGCAAAAAGCTTGTGGAATTGCATCGTGTGGATAATTTGGAAAGGGGGAATAAAGTGATCTTTGATTGCAAATGCTTCGATTGGGAGAAAGCCGTGGAATAAATTAAAGGCAGATTTTGGAGTTGGTGTTCGATGAAATACACTTCTTTTTGTAATTATTCTTTCTCTGATTGGTTAGATAATCACTATACAGTGATACCACATGTTCTTCATTCATTCTTGAATAAAATGACTTTTACCTACCAAAAAATAAATAAATAAACATACTCTTGTCAATGTCAATAAATATATTGTAAGCAATCAGATATTAATGGGTTTTACTTTTAAACATACTCTTGTCAATATCTATATCCCCACACAAGTAGATGGTTTTATACTGAATTTTTGACAGCTTTAAAGCGTTCTGTTTACAAACAACTTGGCTCTAGGGACCAGATATAAGCAAGTTCCTAATTATAAGTTGTATTAAACTCAACTCAAAATAATATCAGTATTAAATTAAGCTAACGGAATTTTACATCATACGACCTCCGTCCCGGAAAAACGTGCACACCACCTTTATTATCGAGTTTTTGTGAGCGAGTTATTTATTAGTATTTCAAATGATAAAGTGATTTTTAAAGAGGGAAATTATAGATCTACCTCTCATCTATTGCATGTATATTTAAAATTATTTTATTTTATCATTTTAAAAATTAATAAAAAATTTTTAAAAACTTAAAAAACAAATAAATAAAGTCTTGGCGTTTCTTTGGGAGTACATTTGTGTCTTAAAAGAAAAGATTTCAATTGCTTTATTTAAAAAAGAAAAGATTTCGAAAGAAGAAAATATATCCAAAAAATGAAGTGAATTGGGTACCAATAGAGGGAGTTAAAAAAGAAATGATTCTGAAGTTTGAATTTAACTAATATTGTTAATTTTACGCATATAGCTACGTATTTTGTGACATAATAGAGGATGATAGCAATTAATAGGAGTAGAATGTAGATGAGCCCTTTTTGTACAGAAACACAATAAATAGGGAGTATAAATACGTATGCACGCACAACTGCATTGGCAGTTTAGTCACGCACTAGTGGTGTCCCTTTTCTGTCCCCTCTTTTTCGGTAAAAATATTTTCTCTCTCCTCTTTTCATTTTTTAATCTTTCTTTCCACAGATTTCTCTGCCTCCAGACACCCTTTTCATCTTAATTATTCTCTCTCTAAATAAAAAATAATTTGGCGAATGAGAGTCATAAGTTCAACTGCTTCAGCACTATATGCTTGCCCCCTTCATAAAAGGGCATCGCTTCCAGGGCAAGCAATAAATCCAAATCCCTAATTTTTTACCCTTTACCTTTTCATCTCTTTGGAAATTAGAGTGAATATTCATCATTAATGATAACGATAATGATGGTGTTTTTGGCACCCGATCTTTTGAAAAGATCTGGATATATTATTTTTAAACTTTTTTTTGGTAGATTTGGGTTGGGCATTATATATAAATTGAAGTTGTTCTGTTTTTTCTTTTAATGTTTGTACGTTTGGTACTGAGCTGAAGAGGAGTTGTTGACTTTTTTAGGTATTTTTTTTTAATTTGTTGAATTTTAATATGAAATGTGTGAAAATTTTGAAGCTGCATTGTGTCTCTGGCATGGATAGATGACCTTCTTTCTCCAATTTTGAGTTTCCTTGTTCATTTGTATGTTTAAGTTCACTTGTTCTGGTTTTAAAATAATTTAGGAATAAGTTTGTTGATTTCATTATGATTTTTATGCTGTAGAAGGTAAACTAATGGCTTCTAGGCAAGGATTGAAGCCGAAAAAATCTAGTCAAAGAGCAGTAGTTAGCATCAATTCACCGACATCATCGACGACTTCTTCATCACGCCATGTTTTGGAGCCTTCTATAGATAGCCAGAGTTCGCCGGCATCGTCATCTGTTAGAAGTAAACCTCGTTACTTTTACTCAGAAAGTGTATCTTTGGATGCTGAGAGATCTAAAGAAAACGTTACAGTCACAGTGCGTTTTCGCCCACTCAGGTAACTGAATTTTTTTTTTGTGAAACTGATTTTATCTGTTTGCACTCTTTGGTTTTACTCAGTGATGATTTCTGGTTGTTATAGTCCCCGGGAAATTCGACAAGGAGAGGAGATTGCCTGGTATGCGGATGGGGATTCTATTGTGAGGAATGAGCATAATCCTTCCATTGCTTATGCATATGGTATAGTTTATTTGATGGTGTATTGTAATATACAAAATATTATTGTCTAGTGAATCATTCTGAAATTTATCCTGTCAAGCAAATGACTTATGCCCATTCGTTTTGGTTGATATATTAATGTCACTCAGGTTTTATACGTTTCTTTTGTTCAACACTCTAGTCTATAGACGGCTATATCGTGCATAAATGAATGATGGTGCTTGTTGTTGTTGCTTATCTTGAATGTCATATTTTTAAATAATTGAATTTCTTCTATGATACTCATAATGTGCATAACATTTGTCAGATCGAGTATTTGGCCCAACCACAACGACAAGGCATGTCTATGATGTTGCTGCACAACATGTTGTTAATGGTGCAATGGAAGGAATCAACGGTATGTAATTGTCTGGTTTCACACATTTTAGTTTTTAGTTGCATATCTGTTGTATATTCTATTATTTTGTAGAATCTACTTGATTTAAATTGGCAAGCTATTATTCTTCAGAAAAGACAATACCATGAAACAAGTAATAGTTATCCTGCATCACAAGACTGTATTGACTCAAAATATATTATTTTCCCATCGGTTATTCATTTGTTGCCTTTGATATATCTATTTTGTTGCTTCTGGTGCATCTATTTGCCCAAATACAGTAGATATTTTAACTGTGATGTATAGTAACACTATGCATGATCTGATGCTGCTAAACTTGTAATGCATATAATCTTGCTTAATTTAGTATTGGCTATATGAAAGTGGCGGTGGATGATAGTTGTTCACTCAAGGTCCTAGCTCGAGCTTCTCAAAGTATAAATTAGAATGTTCCTTTCCGGTGTTCCTTTTTTTTCATGAATTGATCTTCTTAAAGTAGTGGCCAATTCACATTTTCCTCCTTACTTTTTAAATTATAGGTACAATTTTTGCATATGGGGTCACTAGCAGTGGGAAGACTCACACCATGCATGTAAGGAACCTGAGTAACAACCAATTAAGTTCTGATGTTTTATATGATTTTCTCTCTTCTATTAACATGTTCCTTATTCATGTACTTCTTGACTTGATGTAGTAAGTAACACGTCTTCATAATGAAATTCATCAGCCAGTCTCCTCTACGAAGAATATATCACGATGTACCACTTTAAAAAATCATGATGTACCATGTTTTAAATGTTTGTAACTGCAGTTATCTGAATATAAGAAAATGGAGTCAAAACAGATTTTTAAGTATTTGATAAGGGATTTTTAGACTTCTGGATATTTTTTGGTTGTATGGCCTGTGCTGGTCAATGTGTCTTTAGACGCTACTTTCTTATTTATTCTGTTGGCGTCATAGGGTGATCAGAGGTCTCCTGGTATAATCCCATTGGCTGTAAAAGATGCTTTCAGCATTATTCAAGAGGTACTTGATATTATTTGCAGTATGTTGCATCCTTACAGTATAATATGCCGAAAACAATTATTTATTGTTTATTTTATGACCTGTCCAGACTCCAAGTCGGGAATTTCTCCTTCGTGTCTCATATTTGGAAATCTACAATGAGGTCAGACTTTTGGTTGTATCTCCAGCTCTCTTGATTGATGAACATGGTTTGCTGTGCTTAGTGTTTAATTCTATTACACAAGTGTCTGTTATAAAGCAAATAATTTGAATAGATGAGATTCGTATATGATGTCAGAATATGACTAGGGTGGCTGAGTGCCAAGGTACACACCCATCTTTAACATATGTTGTATAAATGCATTAGTTCAATGATCTCACTTTGGTAGCAAACCTTGGCATTATCCCTTCATAAGTTTTTTGATGTATGACCAGCCCTCTGGCTTCCCACTCCTCTCTTTTCTCATATTCCAACATAATTAGTTGTTAAACACATGTCCATCAGTTTCCATACTGTCCCGCTCATGTCAACTATATCGTGGATGTTCATTTGTCTGGGCACTGAGCTCCATTCCACAGCGCATTGGTTCTTTAAAATTCTCTCTAGCACTTATATGTCGCTGCTGCCTGAGATTTTTCTATTTATAGTTCTTCCCCCCCCCACCCACCCACCCACCCAAAGGATAACTACTATTCCTGTTACTTGTATCTCTTTCCTTCTTTGTTTCCATTATTATCTTAGTAACACTTTAGGGTTCCTTGCTTTCAGGTTGTCAATGATTTGCTGAATCCAGCTGGACAAAATTTGAGAATTAGAGAAGATGCTCAGGTAATATTCTCATTCTCTTTTCAATTGGTCATCTGCTTTAATATACTCAAGGAATTACATTGTATGATCTCTATCATTCTCACTCTGATATATCTTTGATGTTATCTTACCGATGATATTCTGATTGAAAATGAGTGACTTTTGAGGTTCACTTCACTATGCACCACTGTCTCAATAGTTCATTCAAGGAACAATTATGTTTAATTTATATGTGGTTAAGATTTCTAAATTGTTGTATGTGGCTAGCTCACTTGCTGTCAACTGCTTTCTTTTCCTTTTAATAAGATAATAAATCTTGTCATGGATAGCAAATGTGGAATTTTCATTTTTCTGGTAACATTTAAGCTCTCGTCACTATGAATTGAAGATCTGAAAATACTGTGATTTACTAAGTTGCTGTGGTTTGTCTGATTGGTTGCAGGGAACCTTTGTTGAAGGAGTGAAGGAGGAAGTCGTTTTATCTCCAGCCCATGCCCTCTCCCTTATTGCAGCAGGAGAAGGTGAAACTCGGCTTTCTTTAATGTATCATCACATATGCACTCCATTATAATCCCTTCATCAATCTGTTCAATCAGTTTATGTTGCACCGAGTGGGCGCATCCTTTTTGTATTGCATGCTAAATTTACAGTGTTACTAGTTACTACACACTAAAAAATGTGATGGTCCTATACTTTGTATTCCTTGCTGCTTGTTTACAGTGTTAATATACACTAAAAAATGTGGCGACATCCGTGGTACTGCCAAATGCAGCCATCCACTACTTGCACATGCATTTAAAAATATATATTCATGTGAAAATGTAGTGTAGATAGTTATATAAATTCCTTTTTTAATTATACCCATATATCTGTTGTTATTGTTGCATACTGCAGAGCACAGGCATGTGGGATCGACGAACTTCAATCTGCAAAGCAGTAGAAGTCATACAATCTTCACACTGGTATTTAATTATTTTTTGCTACATTAAAATTTAGTGAATGCAAATTCACGTGCTTTGTTGCTGGCAGTATGGTAAATATATTTGCTCTGCAGACGATAGAGGGTAGCCCCTGTGCTGAAAACTGTGAAGGCGGGGCTGTTACCTTGTCACAACTGGTATTTAACTTTCATGCACATTTGATATCTTATACTACATGACATTATGAAGATTTTAGCATATGGATCTTTGCCCTGATGATGTCTATTGTTTAAATAACTCTTCCTATATTCTGGATCATACTTGTAGAACCTAATTGACCTGGCCGGTTCTGAGAGCTCAAAGGCTGAGACAACAGGCTTGCGCAGAAAAGAGGGTTCCTATATCAATAAGAGTTTGTTAACTCTTGGAACTGTGAGTGCCGAATCTTTGCGATTACATTATCACTTTTATGGTTGTACTCAAAAGGTTTTTAGCTAAAAGTTAACATTCTGCACACCCCTGCTCCTCCTTCACTCCACCAGACATGCATGTCATTGTAAACACATCAATGTCAATAAGTCATATATACTTGAGGAATAAATGTGTATTTGGAGTTGTGTTTACCTTTTGAACTTGTTTGCGCTTTCGTAGCCATGGCATTTTTGGCATTTTTATTTTCAGTAAAATAATGTGTTTCTAAATGCCAATTATTTATTTTAGTAGGCAAATCCTTTTAAGGCCTTGATTATTTCTTATTTATTTTGGTTTTCTTAATCCAGTCTTTGCTGATGATGATCTAATCTGTGATGACACTAGGTTATTTCGAAATTAACGGATGGGAAATCTTCACATGTACCTTATAGAGACTCCAAATTGACGAGGCTGCTCCAGGCCTCGCTTAGTGGTCATGGGCGTGTATCTGTAAGTGTTCAAATTGTAATTTTATTATATGCAGATGTGTCTGTATTACCCGTGTTAACGATATAGTGGTATGCATGTCTTGGGGTTCTATTTAAGAGTATGATCTCTCACTGGCAATCAAAAATAATTTTGTGATCAATTCTAATAGCTTGTGTTGAAAGAAATAAGTAGTCTTATCTTATGCATGTTCAAATCAGCTGATTTGCACAGTTACACCCTCATCAAGCAATGCCGAGGAGACGCACAACACATTGAAGTTTGCGCATCGGACAAAACACGTTGAAATTCAAGCGGCTCAAAACAAGGTATGTCCTCTAGAGCACCAACAATGCAAACAACTTATTGATCATCTCATCGAAGCAATGCTGTGAACGTGCAGATAGTTGATGAGAAATCATTAATTAAAAAGTATCAAAATGAAATTCGCTGTCTGAAGGAAGAACTGGAACAATTGAAAAGAGGCATAGTTACAGTTCCAAAAATAAAAGACAGCGCAGATGGCGACATTCTGCTGCTAAAACAGAAGGTGATTTTTTTTCTGGGTCCTAAGTTTCATCTGGAACTGTATTATTTTTATTATATTCATACCAGGTTTCTATTTTATTGCTGCATTACTTGATTGGAAAAGTATAATGTGGACTTATGTTTATAGTTTCTTTTATACAATTTTTTGCCCTGTTATCTATGTAATCGCTTGTGGTACGATATACTTTGACTTGAGGAAAAACTGTTTTCAAGATCCTCTTGTGCATCAATATAATACTTTTTCTTTCCATTTTTCTTTTTATTATGACCGATTCATCTCCACTTTTGCAGCAAATAAAAAGCAGTCTATATCCCTAATCCAAATTCAGTCATATGTCACACAACCCCTAATTCTTGCAAGAGTCTATATTCTTTTTGGGAATTAGATGATTCATTTTGTAGCTTACTTTAAAGCTACATCTGGGCCTTGTGTTTTATTTAAGGGTAAACAGAAACTGAGCCTGCCAAAATTTATAATTGTATGCATTGTTTGTGCTGCGTGGACTTTTCACTGAAGCATTCATGGTTTTTAAGATACATGAAACTTGCCAAATCTTAGAATTTTATGTATTGTTTGTGCTGCAGATGTTGTTTCTTATGTGTGTATTGATTAGAGTTTAGATATTATGATTGTGTTTGATTTCTTTGTCTAAGTGAGAATTACCTTACTATCATATATTCTAACAAATTTTTTATCTTAGATTGAAGTTATTGACTATTTTTTTTTTTGTCTTTTATGTAAATATTTTCATGTACAGTCTGCAATTGTTTCCATCGGTAAGGCTGGAATTATCCGAAACCATATATATGCTCTCACCTACTATAAAACGTGGTTATTAGTTATTAACTTGTGATAACACTTTGTGGTGTCTGACTCATAAAGCTAGAAGATGGTCAAGTGCGACTGCAGTCAAGGTTGGAACAAGAGGAAGAAGCTAAAGCTGCATTAATGAGCAGAATACAGAGGCTGACAAAACTAATTCTTGTATCTACAAAAGCTTCCCAATCCCCAAAATTTTCAAACCGTCCAGGACAGAGGAGAAGGCATTCCTTTGGAGAAGAAGAGGTTCTGATTACATTTTTTTGGTTTGGGCGGATGATTTCTTTTCTCCCCCTTCTTTTCCACTTTTTTTCCTTTCTTTCCATCTTTTGGGGTTCTGGGTGGATGACTGGACTCTTGAGTCTGTCTTTCTCCAATGAGGTAATTCCGTAATGCTTCTCTGCTTCTTCCGTTTGATGTGACAGCTTGCTTATCTTCCACATAGAAGACGTGACCTTGTACTGGATGATGAAAATCTGGACATATATGTTTCTCTCGATGGCAATGCTGACAATGTCGACGAGAAATTGAGAGACGAGAAAAGGACCAAAAAGAATGGATTGCTTAGTTGGTTAAAGCCTCAGGTGTGTAAGATCATTTACTGCTAATGCTATCATCTAAATTTTCTCATTCGACTTTCTGTTCTTTTTGTTATGTTCCTTGTTAAAAGTTGTAAGTTTCTCAACTAATTTATATTTGTGGGTCCTCAGAAACGCGATAGCGGTATTGGAACCTTGGGAAGCTCCAGTGATAAATCAAGTGGAGTCAAATCAACGAGTAGTCCTTCGACCCCTCAAGCTGATAGCATTAATGTTCACTTGGAAGCAAGACAATCACATTCTTTACTCCCAAATAATGGTCCTGCTGACCACATAGCTGATGTGAAACATAATAAGGAAGTGTTCAGGCCTGAAGATAATTATATGGGACAAGAGACTCCACTGGTACGACATAAGGAACTCTCATGCATTCCCTCCGAATTGTGATATATCTCTCCTTTGAAAACTGTGCTAATCTTTCCTTTGACTTCATGCAACCAATTTGGCGGTGCACATACTTGGCTTACAAAGCTCTTGTTCGTGCTATTAAAAATCACATCTGTTTTTTCTTACTTCTAGTACTTACAGTATTTGCTGTTATTGTAATTTTATCAGGCCAGCATAAAGTCTATTGATGAAATTGACCTTCTGAGGGAGCAGCATAAGATTTTGTCTGGTGAAGTGGCACTTCACATTAGTGCCTTGAAACGATTATCAGAGGAGGCTGCAGTAAATCCTAAAAAGGACCATATCCAGGTATATTTATCTATCATGTGTATTCTTGTTCTTGAATTTCTCCTTGCATTTATTAAAATACATCCTTTTATCTTTCTTATTAGTTGGAAATAAGAAATTTGAAAGAGGAAATACATGAAAAAAACACTCAAATTGCCTCGCTGCAAAAGCAAATTGAAGAATCTATCATTCCTCATGGTCAAAAGGACATACTGGAGGAATCACAGGTAACCTAACACTTCAATTTCTAATCAAGTGCTTTAATGTTTCAACTCATCTCTGTATAGTTACTTTTGTTTCACACTGCAGTCAGTAGCTGAACTAATGGAGCAGTTAAATGAAAAGTCTTTTGAACTTGAGGTAAAGCACTTTTATGTATAACCTCTTATATATAGGTACGGTTAAGCACATAAACAGATTAGTACTGGACATAGGGTCAATATCTTCGTGTAGATGGAACAGGCTGTAATCATCAATTAATCCTCAATGATGTTTGTTCAGTTGAAATAATTAATTTTAGGATGGCTAGGTCAGTAGGTTGAATGAAGCTAATATTTTTTCCTGAAATATCTGCATGGTATTTACTGTTTTCAGGTTAAAGTTGCAGATAATCGAATAATCCAGGAGCAGCTGGACCAAAAGGTGCCAGACTATCTCAGCCATATTTATTACTTACCAGATAGTATTTCATCCTTTTGATTATAAACACTGTGACTGATTTTCTTCTAAATCAGACTTTAGAATGTGAAGAGTTGAAAGAAACAATTGTCACATTAAGACAACAGCTGTCCGATGCTGTTGAACAGAGAAACTTCATTCCATTGACCAGTCAAATGCATGGCTTTTCTGAAAGTAGAAACCTACACATGGATTTTCAAATCGGCGGAGAGAATTCAGTGCTGAAGGATTCAAATGATGTGTTGTTTATACAAGCTCAGGTTCTGTCTTCTTTTCATGTGATGATCTACTTTGTGCAACTTATGATATAGTAGAATTTATGCATGCACTGCTTTGTTATCTTAAATTTGATAATTTGTTTGAAAGAAGCAAATGGATAGACAAAGTGAATGAATGATTTAGGATAAATTAGAAGCGTAATTGAGCTCTGAGCTGCTTAGTGTGTTTGTAGTCAGTCAACTGGCTTATGCTTATCGAGTTGCAATGTGTTCTTTTTGATCCAATCTGTTCTTTTTTTCAAAGGATTCCTTTCAGAAACACAGCTTATTATGTAATAATTATAGAAACTGCCCTTTTTCCGCATGAAAACTGTTCCATCTTTTTCATCTACCACAGAATATGTCCAGCTGCGGAGTTACTTTTCATGCATGTTGCATCTTCAATAGCAATATGTGCGTGTATTTGCGTGTTGAGATAGAGGGTTGATGTATGTATCACTTGAAGCCCATGCTCATCTTACGTTTTTTGTTACTTGTCTTAGGCAAGTGAAGCTGAAGAACTAAGAAAGAAAGTAGCTGAATTAACCGATTTAAAGGAGGAGCTAGAGCTACGAAACAGAAAACTTGGAGAGGAGAGTTCATATGCAAAGGGGTTAGCATCAGCTGCAGCAGTTGAACTGAAGGCTCTGTCTGAAGAAGTTTCAAAGCTAATGAACCAAAATGGAAGGTTAAGCGCCGAGCTGGAATCCCAAAAAAAGGTGCCCGTTCAGCAGCAGCGACGTAGCAGCATTCCTGCCAGGAATGGGCGGAAAGACGGTTATACCAAAAAGCAGGATCCAGGTGTCGTAACCTCGGATATCAAGAGAGAATTGGCCCAGAGTCGTGAAAGAGAGCATGCGTTGGAAGCTGCACTGGCTGAAAAGGATAATTTTGAAGCTGGATTGCAGAGGAAAGTTGAGGAATCCAAACAAAGAGAAGCCTACCTAGAGAACGAACTTGCAAACATGTGGATTCTTGTGGCTAAGCTTAAGAAGTCTCAAGGACTCGACAATGATGAACTAACGAGGGACAACATTTGACAACTCGAGTTTACAATGAAAGGTTACTACCGTTAGTTAGCATTTGTAACTAGTAGGATGGGGGTGTTTGGTTGTGTAGTGCTAGTTGATTTGGTTTGGTTTGGGTTGTGAGCAATACGAGGGAGACTCCTATTGTATTACTAGTTTGTTGATTGGCTTTTCTTGTGTTTCTAACCGATGATGTAAAAATATGCAGCATCAGTCATAATTCTAACATCATGTGGCATCTGGTGTGTAAAAAGGCCATTCCTTCACTTTTCTCCAACTCTTTTTTGCCAAATTTTAAATCTTTTGGTACTCGAATATCTCAATTTGTGCAAATTCTTATAGATGCAAGTCTGACTCCATCATAAAACAAGTATGTGCTTTTTTTTTTAATGGCAACTTGACAAGAGAACAATATTTATTATTTGAAGATGCGCATTGAATAATGGGAGGTTTAAGGCATGTTAGGAGGTTTAGTTCATGATTGTTAATATTTTTACTCGTTCCACCAATTTAGAGACTCTCGATTCTCGAAGACTTATAAAGCAAACATGTTAGATCTATGCATAAGGGTCTGCAGTCAGAGATTGCCATAAGGTATTAGGCTAAATATAAGGTATTTAGATTTTAGGCACTTTTTTTTTTTAAGTGGGCTCACACAAAAGATTTCTGTTTTATTTATTTTATATTCAATGAATATCAATTGAAATATTTCAAAGCAATGGATTTGGAGTCAACTTGAGAGTCAAACCGAGCTCAAAATTGATTCCACATCCACTGCTTTGAAATATTTCAATTGATATTCATTGAATATAAAATAAGTGCATTTCTCCCGATTTGATATTAATTGAATATAAAATAAGTGCAAATCTCCCTATTGAAGAGGTCATGCGTGCACGTACAAGTGCTCTGCTTTTAGGCACCCATCCCTTGTGCATGAGCCGTGACAAATGGTATCTAAATTATTATTAACACAACTTGATGCAAACTTCATAATTGCCGTAATCAAGTTATCAAAGTCAATGCAAAAGCGATGAAATCCAAGCATGGAATAAGCTCCTTTTGCAAATTCATCCTCTAAAGAAAGACAAAAACTTGTTCTGCCCTTAAGTTTGGATAGATTTGGAAGACATAATTCTCATTCTAATCCTTATATTTGATTGCGCTAGCAATCACAAAAGCTAGATTGTTAGACAACGATGCATGCATCAATTTGTTTGGTGAATAAGTAGAGTACACGAAAGGTTCAAAAAGAATAGTTGCATCACATTCTTAAGCTAGCAGAATTACAAGACTGATTCATATTTCAAGATCTACTACAATGTCTAGCAAGAGCTATAAGAACATGTACCTCTCACAGGTAATCCCATACGTAAAGGGTTTAGGACATCACTGTGAGTGATCCTTTCATTTCCCTTGCTTGCTACAACCGAAAAATTGGAAAGTCTTAATCCTCTATAGTTCCACAACTAGTAGTCCGAACACCTGGTGAAATTCATGTTGTATGGGAATGGGAACTCCGTTGCAAAACTAGTATGAGCTCAAAAACATAAAAATCCAACATGCCTAGTTTTGCACAACTAAAAGAACAAGAAGCTTCCAACTTAACTATAGCTCTGGCTTCAAAGTACCTCTTTGATATCAACAAGATTGAGAATGGACAAAAAGACATGGATAACAAAAACATTACTCTCCATTGACCATGAAGCACACCAACATGAGTGAAACCAGTCCTCCAGTTCATTCATCCTCACTACATTGAAGATGAATGCCAACATGACTCCATGTTAAAATGGATGTCAAATCAATCAACATGATTCCAAGAAATAATTCAAATTAACCAAATAACCAAAATGGGTTTGTTATAATGGATGGTAATGGACTTCAAATCCATCATCCAAATCGGCAAAACCTTCATTCCAAATGTGAGACAAGGTTTAAGGCTTCCTATATGGAAACTCTAGTTTATAAGACATAAAAGTAACACTCTCCAATTACCTAATAAAACAGGCTAGCATTTTAAGGTGAACCAAATGAAACAAGCTCCCCTGCAAGTTATCCAAAAATAATGATCCCAAATATCTATAAATCTAGGCAGTATACCAATAGAAACAAATAAACAAAGCAAACGGACCAATCAATCTCCACATAGATCAAGTGTTGGTGGTCATCATAAACGAGGCTATGGTGTGGTTAAATAAGATTACAGTCTCGAAATTCAAATAAATTTATTCAAAATTCAAACTATTGAAAGAGTTGCGTAGAAATATTGTTCTGATAATAGTGTCATTCATGATATGATAAAGAGCAGAAAGAATGAGATAAAAAGTCAATAAATAGAGCGATACCAAATCCAGAAATAGAATTATTCGATTCCTCAACTGGACTTAGGATCCGGCATAGGGAACAATCCAGCGCCAGCAGCTCCACGGGGCGGAGAAAATCCCAAAAACTTCTGCAGATTAGTCCTTATGCTGATCGAACACAGAAAATACAAAAAAGCCATCGAACAATCCGTCATATCATCCCCTGACAGTCCCCTGTGGCTCATCTTCTGTACCAATCTTATCGGGACGAACGGAATTTTGGCGACGGGCTTCCCCTCGAACAGACTGTTGAGCAATCCGAAAACCATGAACAGAACTAGGGCAACAACGCCGCCCGATTTGAATTTGAAAAACGACAAGTCACGGCTGGATTCCTTCAACGAGGACTCAACGCGATCGATTTTTTTGGTTTTGGATGTTTTTTTAAGTATGTTTGAGGAGGTGGAGTTGCCGTCTGTTGTTTTCATAGTCTCGAGCTTTTTGGAGGCTTTATCGATTGTAGATTTGAGAGATTTGTAGGATGCAGTGCGGTAGATGAGTAGCCATGAGATGGCTTCACATACTACGGCGGTGCAGAATGATATTCCGACGACGGTGAGGCTATCGGAGTATTTCAGACCGGAGATTAGGGCTGAGGCCATCGGAAAGAGGGATTTTCGTGAGAGTGGGATCTGATTTGCTGATGGGGATTTTTTTTTTTTTTTTTTTTTTTTGCTGTTTTCCGTTTTTGGGTAGTTTTATTTTATGGGAAAAAAAGGGTTTAAAATTTGTTGGGCCCTGAGTTCGTTAAAGCGTTGGTTATTTTATACTCCATCTAGCGACTTTCGTCGAATTTGTTGTTGATGTTATATTCGATAAAAGTCGAAAATTAAAATTGAGCGACTCACGTATATTTGACGATTCTCGTTTATTATGATATCATGATCCATGGGTTTACATATCAACTTTTTGTTTCGAAAAAATCTAAACAATTTTTTTATGAGTTGTTATTCTGTGAATTTTGTTCACGGTGAAATTGATTTATTTTTACACTTTAATTATCACAACTACATTCTTTAATAATATAAGTCGCATTCTTTAGTTATCGCGACTACATTCTCTGTTGTAATATAAATCACACAATTTATTTTTATGAATAACACTCTTTACAGTAAAAAGTCACACTCTTCAATTATATAACTAGGGATGACAATGGGGCAGGTCGAGATTAGAATCTTAGATACTGGGACCCTCCCACTCTTTAAATGGGACGGGCGGGTTTGACCGCTCGAGAACGGAAGGGAGGCGACCTATTTTAAATGTCTTTTTTAATTTTTATATTTTTTTACAATTTAAGTCGTTGATATCAATAGATAATTTTAATTGAAATAATATATTATATTTCATATTGACCTAAAAATATATATAAAGTTGAATTGTTGTTATCTACATATTAATAAATATGAAAAAATGAAAAAATATATTATATTTGTCTATAGTATATAACATATATTTTAATTTTTAATATATAAAACGGGGCGCGGGTCCGGGGCACGGGTCCCGAGTAATACCCAGACCGCCCCATCTCACTATGGGTACGGGGAGGGTCCGACCCAAACAATGTGGGTCAGGGCGGGTCGGGGCGGGCCGAGGTAATATTGACATCCCTATATATAATTAACATCTTTAAGTAATATAAGTCAAACTCCAAAAACAGTTTCACCGTGAAATTTATTCACCTTATACTTTGCTATTTTTTATTTAATTTTTCTAAATTTATAATATAATTTTGTTTTATAATACATTAAATATTATTTTTATTTTAATAAACTCTTATATTATATAATTTTTATTTTATAAGGCTCTATTTTTACGATTCGTTAAGGGAAATTTTTTCTTGAAGTATCTTAAATGTTGTTTGAATGTAATTTCATTGAATTTAACTAATGTGCAGAAAAAATATGCTAATTTAACAAAATTCACGAGCGTGGAACAAATTTCATGAGTATAATTTAAAGAATTTTTAAAATAAAAATTGATAGTTTAAGAACTTTTGATGCATTATATCAGATATATATGAACGAAATAATAAGATGAAGGTATGTCATACAAAATTTCCTTTCATACATTTAGGTTCCATTTGGTATATCATTAAAGGTCAATCACTAATTCATTATGAGATTATTGATGTCATTTTTATAATTTCACTTGAAAATCAACAATGAGTACTATATGAGAATGGTGGAATAAGTGATTGGAGATATGAAATTAAATAATAAAAGTAGGATAATTGATTACTTATTTCTATTTTAATTACAAAAATTGTTAAGCAACATTAATAAAAATGATTTTTATTACCCCAATCAAATGAACCTTAAATATTGGTGCATCCGTGTATTAATTTTTTTAATAGACACAAAAAGTATTTATATATAGGTTTTTTTTCATCAATTCTTACTATATTTTTTTTAAACTAATATAGTTTTTCTTTTTGAAACCATAGAACTAATAACTTCTATTTATTTATATGTTATATTCTGGTATATCCGATGTCATGTAATTAAATACAATAAATTATATTTATACTTGAAAATAACTATCAGCGACAAAAATAGCTGACAAAAACTTCTTAGATGACAATTCAAGGAATTCTATGGTGAACTTGATGTGTTATTTAGCATCCTAAACAATATTGTTTAACATGTGAAACACCATTATCTAAGCGGTGTTTGGTTAGGATTGGTGGTGGATGAGATGAGAATGAAAAAAAGGTGGATAAAAAAATTTAGCATAAAGTTCGAGTGGATAAAGCTATATATCAAATAATAAATAATATTATATAATTTTATTATTATTAGTAAGTAAAATAATAATTATGTGAGAGAAAACTATGATTTGGATGGTAAGAACATCCACAATGGTCCATCAAAAGGATGTTTATATATTGGATGGATGAAAGTTGGTGTTTAAAACTATTGTGGATGATCTTTAAATTAGAGAGAGAGAGAGTCATTCATCCAAATATATGGATGGAGAGAAAAATTTTTTTGTAAAAAAATAAGTAAAAATGAGGTGATGGTGGGACCCATAAAAAGTGTATGGATTAATGAATGATTGATAACTATTATGAGAATATGCTTAAACAATTGAATATTTAAAAATTAGTGATGTGAAGATGATGAGGAGGAAAAATAATGGATGGGTGAATGAATTGATGAATTTGCATCAATTCATAGTGGATGCACTAACAGTGAGAAAAAGAATGAATGTATGATACTAAAGTAGGAGAGATAGTATGCCGGTGAGAGAAAAAAAAAAAAAAGTTTGTATGTGTATTATTATAGGCAGTGGATGGGAAAATAAATGTGTACCTCATCTAAAAGTGAATGTGATGGGGGATGTCAACCACGTCATCCCTATCGAAAGTGTTTGATTTCGATTTTGTGCGGGATGGATGTAGTAGGGGTTGATAAAATTTCATGTTAATGCTTTTGAATAATAATAATAATGTATTATTTCTTCGATTTCACAAAGATATTCTAAATTTCCTTTTGACATGTTCCTAATTATGGTGTGAGTCTGTCAATTGTTTAAATATTTAATATATATCGAGATTAGATATACTTACTATGTCTCTCAAAATTAGGTCTATATTTATTTTCACACAGATTAATAGATGAAAATTATTATATTTGAAACATTAATTCTTTTTTTGCCTTATTTTCTCATTTTGTCATTATGTTCACTCTTTTTCTTAAGACAATTATTAGCATCGGATATTGATTTGAAAAGAGAAATAAGATACATTAAATTGTGATAAAGATGGAAATAAAAAAAAATTAATGATATTATATATATTAACCGACCTACCTTTATGAGAGAGACAAAAACTGAAAATAAGTATATCTTTGTGAGACAAATGGAGTAATAATTTTTGTATTAAATAAGATAGTTTATTTCTACCTTTTATCTAGACTTGGATCCCCTGCTGGGTATGCTTACCCCAACATAGTGTACGGGGTAATTATACGGCACCGTTTCTTTGACTAAATTTAAAAAAAAAAGGTTTTTTTTTTTAATTTTAATTTTTGTTTGGGTCAGCTGCCACCTAGGCATTACCTAACCCGGACCCAACTCAATCTGATCCGAACCCGGCCCGAGTTGTTTATAGTTCACCCGACTCGAATGGTTCATGGTTTAGGGTTTAAAATTTATGATTTAGGGTTTAAGTTTAGGGTATAGGGTTTAGGGTTCATGGTTCATGATTCATTCCAAATTAAAATATCCTAAACCTAAAACTCGAATCATGAACCATAAACCCTAAATCAAGTGTTTAAGAGTAATGGATTGAATTTTGAAATTCGAATATTAAATCTCAAAACATAACAAATCAAAGAACGAATCATCCCAATTCCAGTTCGGGAAATCCCGAAACAAACATAGCCTCAAAGTTTGGGAAACCTCAGAGAATATCAAACAAACTGAAAAAATAATAGAGAGGCTTAGAAAAAAGAAAGACGATGACTTAGAAAAGGAAGATGAGACGAGAGTGCATGCACTTCACCATTGTGAAAAAAAAAAAATGATTGGGAGATTATATTTTGGTATTTCACATATTAATATTAGTTGTGGTTTAAATAGAGAGATAGGGCAATGAAATAGTTAGTAAAGAAGAAAAATAATTGGAATCGTTTAACCCATCATGCTTCTAATATTTCTTTATGGCATAGATAAATCGTTAAATGGTCTTACAATTTTTGGTTATTTATAGGGTTTTTCATCCATTCCAAACACACTTTAAAAATATTTAAAATTAGTGTGAAATATCAAACTAATCAAGTCAGATTTGATTATAGCTCGGTCAACTTGCAATTACTAATTAAATAAATCCAAACATAATATTTAAAAAATATATTTTTTTTCAATTTCAAAAAAAATTGAACAAATATTTGACTCAATTATACTGCAAATATATAATCATCCACAAGAAAAAACTTGCAAATTGAAGTGAATACAAATATTCATAAAACAAGTCCACAAAAGAAAAAGTAACCATATAATGATGATATTAGATAATTATAGCTAATTTAGTAAATGACAAACAATGTCAACATCAAAAATTATAAAATGACAACACAATGGCAACAGTTAATTTACTCGAATTCTTTCATAAGAAATTTATTAATTTTTAATAGTAGGTTTTGAAAAACTACTACTAAAATACTACATTTAATTGTTTGTATTTTTATTACAAGTACTCTGCAATTTTTTTAAAATAAAAGTAAATTAATAAACATGTAGTTTGTTATTTTAATTATGTTTAAACAGAGCAAACATATAAGAATTCCGTAAAATTACTGTGTGTGGGCCGGGGCAGGAGTGCGAAGAAGAATAAATAGGAAAATAGTAATATTTACATATTTTATGATTTGTGGCGTCGCCCCCCGTTATGTTTTCTTCTCGGTGATTATTTGTGTATTGCCTCAATTCTTCTCTCTCTCTCTCTCTCTATATATATATATACACAATACACACAGTGCCAAATCTCATCAGCGAAAACCCCCATCTCCCCCACGCCTCCTCTCTAAATTCTCGATCTACACCAAATAAAATTCATCCGCAGATTCTCAATCTCATTTCATCCAGTGAATCAGAAACACACGCTTCGTTTCACGGATTGAATTATTATTTTCGGATTTGTGTTGATTTATCGTTTCGGTCATTTGTTTTATTGATCTGGAATTCTTCTGTTTCCCGATCTATGAATTGCGTTCTACACTTTTTTTTAATCGGTGATTGATTATGTGTGCATCAGTCGGCGGAGATTGGACTGGGGATTTCTGTTTATGGAGATGAGGATTGAATTTAGGAGAAATTGAAACTAGGGAGAAAATGCCAGGGATAGCGCAGAGAATTAATAATAATACCAGTTCTGATAATTATGATACTAATGCTAGTCACCAGAATCCATCCACGGGGAATGGAACGCTGCCGTTCCGTTCTTTGAATGGTTCATCCATTTCTAGCAATGGGTTCTGGTCCCAGCATCGCGGTGATTTGAGCTACAATCAGCTGCAGAAGGTATATATATGCACCTTTTAGTTGGATTAAAATTGCCTTCCCCACAAATTAAGAGTTGTTGGTTCTTTGTTTAATTGGATGCTCACAGTCTACTTGGATCTCTTGTGGTCATATGTTGTGAAGCTGAGCTCTTAAGATTGTTATCTTACTGGAAGTGGTTTTGTAATATTTCAGTGGATCCAATTGAGTTCAAGTTAAACTCTCTGTAAACTAATTTTGTATTGCTTTGTTATATTTGGAAAATCAATGCCAATTTAGAACAGTGATATTGCTAATTTGGTAGTTTGAATTTGGAATATCAAATATGAATAGTATACATTCGCTTATGGAAGCAAATCAATGCAGTAACTACTCATGTTCACTTTAGCAACATGCACATTAGAAAGTTTTCTAGAGTAGTTATTATCCAATCATTGCCGATAATGCCATATGGCTTTTACGACACGTGCATCATTATATTGCTCTTTTTTTAATCCCATCCCATGTCTGTGATCTGGTTGTGCTAGTAGTCTGAAACTGTTTTTTCGTAGATAAAGTGACCTAGTTGAGCCATATTTATTTCTACTGCAAACCAAACTAACCGGAACTCTTATGTAATGTTATTTTTGGTTTTGTTGCAGTTTTGGTTTGAGCTGACACCACAAGCTCGACAGAATCTTCTTCGGATTGATAAGCAGTCGCTATTTGAGCATGCTCGTAAGAACATGTATTGTTCTAGGTGCAATGGTTTGTTACTTGAAGGTTTTTTGCAGATTGTTATGTATGGAAAGTCTCTACAGCAGGATTCAGCTGGAGGCCCTTACAATGTCAGAGCCATAGATAGTCAAAATGATGGAGACATGTGTATCGCCAATGGGTGCCAAGATGATACTCAAGATCCATCCGTCCATCCGTGGGGTGGATTGATCGCTGCCAAGGATGGGACACTCACACTTTTGGACTGTTATCTTCATTCAAAGTCTTTAAAGGGACTTCAAAATGTAAATCTCCTTTTTGATGAGGCTTATTATATGACTTCTTTTTTCTCGAGGGGCACATTTGGTTTACACGCTTTTTTTGAATCAGGTGTTTGACAGTGCACGTGCAAGGGAAAGGGAACGAGAATTGCTGTACCCTGATGCATGTGGGGGAGATTGTCGGGGATGGATAAGCCAAGGTATCGTAGGATATGGTAGAGGGCATGGAACAAGGGAAACATGTGCTCTTCATACTGCCAGATTGTCTGTGGAGACTTTGGTGGACTTCTGGTCTGCTCTTGGAGAGGAAACGCGTCAATCTCTTCTAAGGATGAAGGAAGAGGATTTTATTGAAAGGCTCATGTATAGGTATTCATCCCTGTTGTTCTTCCTTTGTTTTTGTTTCACGTAACGATTTCAACCAAGTGAAACTATGTGAAGTAGTTTTCATTCTGGAGTTGATAATTTTGTCCTTTTTAAGATTGGGGAATCAAATTTTCACTTGCCTGCTATAGTTATGCAAATAAAATTGGCTCACTTTAGGCCTGAATTTCTATGAGTTTATTTTGCAATATCTTTGGGTGTGTTGTACCTGGTTTAAGGGGTGGGTGGGCTATATTTCTGGGAGGTCATCAGGTACTCCTTGTTTGAGGTTGCATTTCTTTCAGAATAGTTCAATAGAAGTTTGTAAGTTAAAACAACATATGATGTTTTAGGGCTTTCTACCATCAAATACTTAACAATAAAAACAATTCAGCTGAATTCTGGCGACTCTAAAACGTATTGTTGAAGCTAATTCTTATAATGCGCAAGAGTTACATTTTTCATTTCCTCATCTTAGGATAAACCTTGGCTAACCCTTCATTTCTGAATCGCTTGATACATATGAATCTTTTGCTTGCAGGTTTGATAGCAAACGGTTTTGCAGAGACTGTAGAAGAAATGTCATTCGTGAGTTTAAGGAGCTGAAGGAACTGAAGCGCATGAAAAGGGGAACTCGGTGCACAATTTGGTTTTGTGTGGCAGACACAGCCTTCCAATATGAGGTCTGTTATTTTGGATTATGCTGCTATTGGGTTCTCGTTCCTTTGTTTTTAGAAAATGCCCAGTTCAGTATAAAAATCACTCTGATATTTCTAGAACAATGATGCATTTTTTGTCTCAATTGTCAGGTTTCTCGTGATTCAGTTCAGGCTGATTGGCATCAAACGTTTTCAGATGCATCTGGAATATATCATCACTTTGAATGGGCTATCGGAACTGGAGAAGGAAAATCTGATATATTTGAGTTTGAAGATGTTGGCATGAGTGGAAGGGTTGAAGTGAACGGTCTAGATTTAAGTGGCCTGAATGCCTGCTATATTACTCTTCGGGCTTGGAGATTGGACGGACGCTGCAATGAACTGTGCGTGAAAGCTCATGCTCTGCGAGGCCAACAATGTGTTCACAGCAGGCTTGTGGTTGGTGATGGATTTGTAACTATTACTAGAGGGGAAAGTATCACAAGGTTCTTTGAACATGCAGAAGAGGCTGAGGAAGAAGAGGTAGTCAACTAGTGATTTTACGTCACTTATGTGAAGATGAAATTTGTTTCGTTTGGCATATCTAGTTCCTTCCCTTTAGTCCTTTATTTTATCTGTTATTTATTATTTATGTCTTTGTATTTTTATACTAATTCCACTTTGTTTCAGGATGATGATTCCATGGACAAGGACGGAAATGACTTTGATGGTGAATGTTCTCGTCCCCAGAAACATGCGAAGAGTCCTGAGCTTGCTCGAGAATTTCTCCTAGATGCTGCAACTGTCATTTTCAAGGAACAGGCATGCTGGCTTTCTTTTTCCCTCTATCTTTCCATTATTAGTAGATAAATTTGTGAGAACTTTATACTTGTGCACCTTGCCTACTTGTGTTGACCATGGAATTTGTATCATTATAGTGCAATCTGCTGTGCACAAAGACTACTGAGTTAGACTTTATACGATAAGTATATAATACACAAATTCTTTGAATTAATAGGAGAATCACTCACTGAACAAAATTAACATGATGCTTAATACCTGCTCTAGAAATAGTATTACCATATCAAAGATTGTATTGGCAAGCATCTTGTATGAACTAACTTGGTTTGCGCCGTTACTTGACTGTAATTAGATTATTGTAGAGGGTAAGAATGAAGTGAAGGGATTTATTTGTTCTTGAATGAGCATGCCAATGTGCTTGTGAATGTGTTAATCAGTGCTTGGATTTGGTTGCAGTAGGTTGATTACTAATATTGCTCTGATTTTCTGCAGATTGAGAAAGCTTTTAGAGAAGGAACAGCGCGGCAAAATGCACACAGCATCTTTGTGTGTTTGGCTCTGAAGTTGCTGGAAGAACGTGTCCATGTTGCGTGCAAGGAAATCATTACTTTAGAAAAACAGGTGTTTAACATATGATATTGGTGAAGTTCTGGTTTAGCTGTTGGCCTTCTAAGGTTTTTACTAATAAATAGGATACACATTTGATTCCTACTTCACTTTTTATTTCACAGATGAAACTACTTGAAGAAGAAGAAAAGGAAAAGCGTGAGGAAGAAGAGCGCAAGGAACGCAGAAGGACAAAAGAAAGGGAAAAAAAGATGCGGAGGAAGGAAAGATTAAGAGATAAAGAAAACCGTGAAAAGAAAGGTGATCAATCAAATTCAAATCCTGTGGTTAGTGATGTTCTGGAGGAGGCACCAACACCCCCCGTTGATGAAGAGGCCAATAATGGCAGCAGCAGAGAGTCAGTTAGTGAAAGAGGTGAAGACACTCCTTCAAGCCCGCTGTCCCCTGATCAGGATGACCAACTTTCAACAGAGTATAATACTTATTCCAATGTGGAGAATCCTTCTGAAGATATACTGGATGGGGAATTTATCAACATGAGAGATTGGAACACATCTTTACCATATGATCACTTCAAGTACTCTCACAGGAAGCTGAAGTTCAGTCAAGATTCAGAAAGGGAATTGAACTCAAAATGGTCTGATAGGAGAAAAGATTCAGCATTATCAGAAAATGGGGCTGTTGTTAGCAAATATGAATCAAGATATCATGCTGATGGTTTTGAACAAACTAGGAGCTTTAATGGCTTTAATAAGCATCTAAGAACTAATACCGGAAGGTCTAATGTTAGAAATGGCAGCAGCAAGGTGAGCGAAAAGTTCCAGTGTGGCAATAGTAGAATAGGCGATAAATACGCATCCCATTCTTGCAACTGTGACCATCATCACGAATTTCGATCAAGTCCAGAGTCGCATATGGTAAGAGTAGCGCGAGATCCTAAGTATGTTAATAAATTGGAGTCTCCATCTGATATTTCAAAACCATACTATCGAGGCAAAAAGTATGCTCAAGTGCAGATTAATGGGCGACCTAAAAGCAAGATTGTTGCTGCCCACCCTCTGAACACTAAGAAAGTTTGGGAACCATTGGATTCACAAAAGAAGTACATCCGAAGCAACTCGGATTCTTATGTCACCTTAAGATCCACAACCAAAGTCGAAGCTTCTGAATCCGATCAACTCCCTGAATGTAGTTCCACCAGTTCTGATGAAGTGAGAAGTATATCAATTCAAACAAACAATGAGGATAATGATACCACAGATTTAATAAGGTCCAGAGACAACGATTTCCATACAACAACGGTGAAGCCCCAAGAGGAAGCAGTAGCAGAAGATAAGTGCCCTTCATGCCTCAGTGAGGGTGACAGCAACATATACTCAAATCCCCAGAACCTTGAATCGACATCCACATCAGATTCTGAAGAGTCCAGCCAAAATTCAGAGGGAAGAGAAACATCACACTGCCTTGGGAATGTGATTGCTGCATCAGGGGTGGATGCTACGGGCCAGGGGCCTGTCTCTGCAGGTGGAACGAAACCAGTGGATAGTTGTCTTAAGGAAGCAGCAGCTCCGTATTATGAGAGTGGGAGAGCGAATCTGAGTGTAGGCCCTCAAGCTCAGTGTGTGCTTCCTCAAGTGCATAGTCAAAGTATAAACTACCCTATCTTTCAGGCTCCTACAATGGGTTATTACCATCAGAATCCAGTTTCTTGGCCAGCTGGTCCTACTAATGGGGGGCTGATTTCCTATCCCCATTCCAACCACTATTTGTTTGCCAACACTTTTGGTTATGGTTTCAATGGAAATGCACGGTTGATGCAGTGTGGGACCTTACAGCATGTGGTCCCCCCATTGCTCAATCATTCTCGTGTGACCTGTTTTCCAGCCAGTTTCTCAGTTTAATGGTGGGGTTAACAAAAAGGAGTCTCCCAAGGTTTCACATACCACACAGAAGGTGGAACCTACAGAAGCAGCAAAAGTAGTTGATGCTGGACAAAATGGGAAGCCTGAGAAAATAGAAATGGAAAATAGCGGTTTCTCTCTTTTCCATTTTGGTGGCCCAGTAGCTTATTCGACGGGATTCAAAGCTGATGAAGTCACTTTGAAAGAAGATACTTCTCCCAACTCACCTGCCAATTCTCCTGCTGGTGATCATTCCTGCAACGAGAAAGATTCGGTTGAGGAATACAACTTGTTTGCCACAACTAATGGCATACAATTTTCTATCTTCTGAGAAAATTACATGAACAATGAGGTCCATTTGAGTTTTTATTCTCTATTTTCATACCGAATCATGGAAGCTTTTGAGTGGTGAGTGATGCAAGCTTCGAGAGTCTGTAATTTCTCGCGCAATAATCTGTCTCAGAAAATTTACAGTGTTTTTTAGTGTGTTTGGTGATTGTTTTACCCTGATTGTTGTTTTATTTTCTTCTTTTTTCGTACGCAGAGAGGTATATTGAGGATTTTCATCACATATATATGAATTGTATAAGATAAACTTTCTTTGCACTCTTCTGGCATGATATATGGCTTTGTGCTTTCTTACTTACACGCCTTCTGTATCTGATTATCTCATATTGTCCTAGAATTGTCAAAAGCGTAATTTCCCGACAGGCTAAACCAAGATAATCTCTTTTTTTGTTGTCTTGTTTATAATTTCACTTTCAAATATAGAATTCTCTATTTGGATAACCGATGTGGCAGGGTCTTTAACACTCGGACGTAGTCGAGGCTATGGGGTTTAGAAACCCGAACCAAAATGATGTTGCACCAGTTGTCATTAGAGGGTGTTTGCAGGAGCTTTATAATCAGCTTCTGCCTTGAAAAATGAGATTTGAGTGTTTTTCTTATAATTTTCTTAATTGATGAATGCACAGGCGAGTCTGAGATATGTATTGTAAAATTCTTGACAAATGAATTTGAAATTGATGAAAAGGCGAGTCTGAGATATGTGTATTCGGGAAAAAGAAAATGAAAACCACACATATATAAAAGAGCGCTCTTATATATGAGGCGGAGCTCCCCTATAATTTTTAAAATTCACTTTGTTTTAAGATAGGATTGACGTAGGTCATACTATATATATGTGACAGGAATTCACCCCATACATTAGACCGTTTCATATAAATTTTTTGTTAATATTATAATACATTGTCGTTCCGAACCACCACCTCAAAGACAAAATAACTTGAAAACAACAGAATGACGAATAATGACGTACATGATAAGAGATGTATATTAAGGCTGCAACAAAAATTACTATAGCATAAGTATCTGCACCTTTGTTTAAACACGTTCGGTACATTTTAACAACCCACAAGAGAAATCAACACCATAGGCAGAAAGATGCACAAAAGTTAACCTATTTTTCCGTCTCTTGGTTGAATCTAAGAACAGCAATGTAGAATCCAGGTTCGTCCACGAATTCGACCACTTGAAATGAATGGTCAGCTGCAGCTGTCTCTAAAGTCATTCTCTCAGGCAAACTCGAAACCACCACATCTGGATATTGCTTTTGTTGCTCTTCAACCACTTGCTTACCTTGGGGATGACTCATTACTACTCTTGCTCCTACATAACAAAATGAAATCAACAACAGTTTTCGAGAAAATATATCTGAATTAAAACATAATGATTAATTTGGAATAACTTTTAGGAACAAAGCTGGATGAGTCATAAAGCTATCATCTGTCAAAGATCAAGCTAATCTGAAAAACAAGACTCAACTAGCATATTGAAACATTCACCACAAGAAACCGATTTTTTAAAGAAAAGAAAGGAAATTGCGGATGTGAGAGAAGAAAAACATAGCCAAATATCGAACAAAAATAAAGTCAGTTGCAATATTACCTGGCAAACAGCGGTTAGCAAGAGCTGCAAGAATCTGACCAAGTTCAAATGGCAAAGCTGGGAGGAAATAAAGGAACACAACATCAAAAGCTTTCCACTTGTCAGGTACATTTATCAATTCGCCTTGCCAACATTTGACCTTATCATATTTTTCCTTGATGCATGCTAATGTAAAAAGAGAATCATGAACGACAAGCAATTGTTCGCAAGGGGATGACTGCACGACTTTATCCACAAATGCTTCAGAACTCAAAGAAACAAGAACATTCGAGGTTTCTTTGATGTTTCCCGCAGAAATGATTCTATCAATCTTCTGCAAATGCTCTGCATCAGTACTTGTGTCAAGAAACGACCAATCCTTTTCAACAAAATCCTCGAATTCAACTGCCTCAGCTGTCTCCTGATTTGTAGCACTAATGGAAAATCCAAGTGCAGACGAGGGCTTGGGTGAAGTGAGTGGGTATAGAATTGGACAAGAATTGTGCACATGGATGTTAGTGTAATAACCAAGACTATGAAAAGGTGGGGACTTCAAAAAAGGCGGTGGTAGTAGGGAGAGCGGTTTAAGTAAAATGAAGGATGAAGATGAATGCAAAATATTCATCAGAAAACTCATAGTATGCAGACTTTGAGTATAGGTATATAAATAGTTCGATGTGTTCAAAAGTGAAGAAACTTAAGCTTGTATCGGCATAAATTCATCTAATCTAATAATCCTGCAATTTAATAAGTGCAAAATAGGTATGAGGGATATGCTACAATATTAAAGATTTTTTGACAGAGAGCAAATAAACAGTAAACAATGTCATGCTTCCCTGTGACATTCCTTGGTCAAGCTAGCTAATTAATAATTGAAAAGGAGGAATGCTGTGTTTTGCAAGGAAAAATTAATAATTTTGGGAAGAAGCTTACAATTCTTGCAAAAGATATACTACAGTTTTAGGGAATTAGCAGTGGCACATTACAAATGTGCTGCCCTCCAATAAATATGAAGGAGGGAGGAGCAGAATTAGAAATGTAAGGAAATAGATTCAGAAACAGAAATCATACAAGTAATACTAATTTAAACAGGAAATCAAAGAAACAAGCATAAACAGAGGGGAGGGGAATGGAGTTATGCAGAAGCAATTAATTTTATATTAAGAACACACTTACACACCATCATCTAAGGGCACCACCGGAAACGGCAGAGCAGATATGGAAGACTCCCAACAGATTTATTTTCTAGTATGAAACAAAGAACGAAAGAGTCTCTTGCAATGGATTCGGGTTTCGACAGACCCAACTCAGGGGAATGGGCTAATTAGTTTAGTTGACAGCCCAATACCCAAAATAATTTAACCCAATAACAAATTCTCCTATATTATTCGACTTCCCTTTCCTCATAATAGAGACATATAGAGTAATATAAAAAGTTGGATATTTGTTCATATAGGATATTTGTTGCATCTTTTTGTAGGATTCCTCTGCAAACATTGTTATTATTATTATTATTATTATTATTATTATTATATAACCCGTCAAAAAAATATAGTAATAGTGATCATCTTTTTTTCTTATTATCCACCATAATTACCCTATACTCATTTTCATTCCCAATTGAAGAATTTTAATCAAGCGACTCATTAGTTTCACTTTTGTGGCTTAAATCTTAATACTTGTAACTTTTACTTCAAATGTTTTTGGATATAATTAACAAAATTTTGTAACAGGATGAACAAAGTTGTTGTTGTGGAGGATTTATTTTATTTGAATTGGATGTTGTACCTTTCTGGGGGCCTAAATTCGTTAATGAGGCTAGCAACAGGCATTACTACCATACTCATATTTTGCATGGTGGGAAGATTTAGTTGAAAGATGCAATTGAGATAATTGATAACATCTTCTCAAAATTCGTATGTATTCCATAAACTTGATTATCAATGTCTAAATTTAGTGTGGACCAAATTTTTTCATTTTAGGAAGATCTCATTTTGGAACCAGCTGTAGAGGATGATTTGGCTGGTGACTTATTGCATCAGAATACTGTTAAAGTTATAAACTTTGCAAATTCGAAGAGTGAACCGGCACTAACATTGTCGAGGGTTCTGCTTAACAGGTCACCGGCCCTGAAAGAGTTGGTGATTGGTGATGTCAAATCTTTAAGTGACGAAAATAGTTCAACCAATACTTACTTGTCCAAGATCCTCAACAAAAGCGACAGTCCATCTTGTTAAATAATCGTAATCGTGTAGTTGTGATGCATAAATCCTTGCCTTACTTTTTTGCGTAGAGATAATCTCAACTATATACACCTACATCATATATATGCTAGATAGCTACTGTTACTTATGTTTTTGCCTCAACTTGATTCCTGCTCTATTAATATAGTCTCATTGCAACTATGAATACTTATTTCTAACTGATTTATATGCTCTCACATTTAAGCACTTTGCCTTCAATTAATTGGTAAATTGTACTATATATATGTATCAGATTTGCATAGACGTAGGCACTATATAACTCACCTCCATGTAAATACTTGTTCACATTCATTGTTTTCACCAGTTTATTTCCCATATTTTCATTTGGACTCAATTAATTCCATAATAATCCTACATCTTTTAGCTAGCACAACCCAAGTTATATAAATGCATAGAATAATTGTTTGTAAACATAGCCATATTACATGCTATTGTCACAAGTATATTACTGCAGCAAAGATGGTGATGCCTACTGGCTAAAGACCCACTCTTTATTGATTTCCTAATCATATACTGAAAGAAACACAAGGCAGAATTAATTATTCCTATATGTGTTCTAACTAACACTTGATTAAATTTTCTTCTCCCATTTAGTTAAGTTATATACTCCTATCAACATATTTATATGATCAAATACAAATATGTATATATATTGTCGCAGGAAGGGTACGTTGGTAATCACAATTCACTCACAACGGATTTTGTCAACCAACGCTCTGACAAATCTTGCCACAGACTGTTTTCGTCTGCTGCTTCACTATATTTTCACAGAGAATCTGCTTCAGTATTTTTCAGGGAGTGCTTCTTTATATTTTTTAAAAAGATTTGAGATATTTTATTGATATATTATGATTATTTAGGTGGATACACAACTAACTTATTGGATTCCATGAGAATATATATCAAATTCAAAACTATATGTAGATAACGAATTTATAATTTATTTTGATTATTATATTAGTAATATTTATCTTAAATCCATCATGATCCGTAAAGATTTACTTATTATATAATATTTTGAAAGAGAATAATATATAATATAATTAATTGAAAGTATAATTTATATGTATTTATTTGAATCAGTTCATTTGAGCATCAAATCGAATATAGCATGAACATATGGGATATGGTGTTATGTAAATTAGAAATATAAAAGAAATAAAAATGATGCAGTAAATTGATATTTGGAGTAATTACGGCGAATTGATAACATAGTCCAATCAAACCTTTAATTACGTCATCATAAGTTTTGTAATATTGCTTGTTTCTGAGTAGCACTAGAAATAGAATGAGCCACTACAAATTGTTAGTATAGCATATTCTTGTATTCTGATGAGTGTTAAATTCTTCAAATCATCCGCTGCAATACCTCAACACTTTTCTACAAAGATGATGGAAGCTATATATATATGCTTAAAATTGAATTCTTACAGCTTGTTTAAACTTGAGAGGCTAGTTAAGGGTCAGTGTTTGGGAGTTTGCTGAGGATTGTATGCTCGGGTTTGTGGTCACACTCGTAATCGAGATGAACGAAAGCCCTTTCAACTTCGGGAAGTTGTTCAATCTTGATTTGGAGCGATTCTCCAATGGCATGTGCTTCTATTAATGGCAACTCTTCCGGTAGCTCTATGTCAACCTGTGGTCATTATATACAAGATTGATTGATTGATGGGAAACAAAAATAAATAAATGTTGAATGAATATGTTAGTACCTCGACAAAGTAAAGAACACCAAAAGTGTAAGCACGGACTGTATCAACACGCTTGATTTTAGGATGGTGCCTCAGGACAAGATATGTAAGCTTCTGTAGTACTTCTGGAGGAGCCGATTGTCCAACCAATGAAACTAGAAATTAAACACAAGAAATAAATATTCTTGTTCTTGTTAGTAACTAGTAAATGCTAAATGCATGTGAAATAAGTATAAATACCATACCTGCATTCTCTAGCACAGTTGCAGACCAATTTGTAATGGTGTAGATGGCTAGAGCAATAGCGCCGCTGGGGTCTATCCACCAGTAAAATCTGTCCCCAAGGACAGCAGCCACTAATCCCACCACATTTGTTACCACATCAAAATAATGATCCTGCCATGTTGATGTTATGTAACAAAGACCTAGCATAATATAGATGAAATCAATCAAGAAATCAAGAAACAAGGACCTTTGCATAGGCACGAACAATCTTGTTTCCAGAGCTTCGACAGTAAATCCAAAGAAGGAATTTTACGCCCGTTGCGCTCAGCATTATGATGTACAAATACAACAATTGGTTCCCACTCATCTTCTTGGAAGCTTCATTCTTAATCAGTTGTTCCAAAGCTTGTATTAGCACTTGAAAACCAAGAGTTGCCATTACAGCAGCAAAGATGATGATTCCAACAGGTTGCATTCTTAGCTTTCCAATGGGATATTTGTAAATGTTGATGGTTTTCATGGACAAGTGGGTGAACCATAATATCCCGCCAGCCATGAGATCGAGTAAGGAGTCCAGTGTTGAGGCAGCAATAGCTAAAGACCCACTCTTTACTGTAGCATAAATCTCCTCTCACACAGCATTTAATTAATTAATACATCAAACATCTTCTTAAATTATAATTCATCAAGTTAAATGTACGTAGTAGTCTACCTTGAATGCAAGTAGGAATATGTTAGCCCAATTAGAAATGTTGATTGCTCTTTCATGTTGAGCCTCTTCTTCAACTTCTTGTTCTTCATCAATCACATTTGGTGCGTCAAGGCTATCCACTTCTTCAAATGATTTTAATGTTGCTATTTGTCTTTCATAATATTCTCTCTCCCCTGACATTGATCACAAATTCCATTCAACACCCCGCCCAACACTATATATCTACTATTTGGGATCATCATTATAGCTACGTATAATAATCACTACTAATTAAAACAACAAATTAACTTCTCAATATATATATCATGAACAAATTAATTATATTTCATATAAACACTGAAAAGCACATAAAAGACAGAGAGAGATATTTTAAATTATAAGGAGGAGGAGTTAGTTTAGTTTACCTACTTACCTTGATTTAAACAAGTAGTTTTAGAAATGTCAAGATGAAAAGGTGCCTCAGGATCAATCTGTGTCTTTAATTTGTCAGGCATCTTGGATAAGAAATCACATTTCAGAATATTCAAGGTGTGCTTTGGTTTATCATCATGTACTAACAAGGGCGTTTCATCATCCATTCTTGGCTTCGCCTCCACCAAACAAAAACCTAAATTTCAAGATTTCTCTCTCTCTCTCTCTCTCGCCAAATATGGAGGATATATTATATATATAGGCTATCTGAATCACATAATTGCAGCAAATGTGAAAATATACATCTATGTAAATCAAGGATTAGAACATGGGTTTGGAAGATGTAAATTCCTGTATTAAAACAAAATTTTATTTTTTATTTATCTAGTACGTATATTCTATAATGTTTAAGCTATAGGGAAAATCAGATTTGTTTATTTTCAACTAGAGGAGGCCAAATTTCAACACCTGTTCCTTATTCACTGCACCTACCATCTTTGACCGGGTTGCATCACTATTTTTATTTTTATTCACAACCTTTTATTAACTATGATTTTCTATTTTTTATTAATTTCTAATCCCACCCCCACCCAAGAGTTACTCTCCCGTGCACCAATTGCACGGTGCAATTGAATTCAATTTTAATTTCGATGAACTATACACTCTAAACTCTAACTTCTAAACAATGAATTCTAAATCATATATGAACTATTTGGGCATAGTGAACCATGTATCACTCGGGCGGGGTTTGGGTCCGGACCGAGAAAAAAACAAACTGAAATTAAAATTAAAACAAAATTAAAATTGAAAAAAATAAATAAAAAGAATTCCTAAAATTAAAGTGCACTAACTTTATTGGTGTATAGGGTGCATAGAAGAATTTGCCCCGCCCCAAAGTCTTCGTTTCATTTAACTTGACTAAATAATTCTGATTTGGAAGAATTGCTAGTATTAGATTAGCGTGGTGGACAATTCAGCAAATCATAATTAAAAAGGAAATGTTAAATTCCAATTTTATTTCATAAACCATATGAAAATGGTAACTCAGAAAATATAAAAGTAAAATCGTTACCATGAACAAGAAACAGAGATTGACAGTTATGTAATATTTTATAATTTATGCATACGCATCAATCGTGATTTTAGGAAGAAATGATTTGATATACCTCTTAATTAATTGGTAAAGAAGAGGTAGTATGCTTAAACAATTTCACGCCAAAATGATTCTACACTCATAAAGAGCTGTTCTCATTGGACAGAAGCAGTTAGATAAGTATTTGAATCACACTATTATAATGGTATATAAAAATTCATCAACTCGTAGTATAGTACTGGTAGTTTGTCCATGTTTTTGTTTTTTTCCGCCTAGTAGCTTCTCCATTTGATTCATAATTAATATTTACAGACACCATTTGAACCAAATATGTAGTTTAACCAAAACCAGGAATCGAGGTTAGGTCATCATGTGATGTTAGGTTAAAATCTTACAATTTTTAGATCTACATCTCAGTCACCCCCAACTGACAACATGATTAATTAATTAATTAGTTATATAGTCATAGTTTGAATTAGCTAGAACCTAGTAAATTAAACAAAGCTTCATAGTCAACCTTATAGTTAAATAAAATATCATGATGACTACATTAAAACCAAAATCAAAGAAGCAGATTAGAGAAAATGGTACATAGCTCATTTCGTGTTTTGTACTATCAAGGCATGTCAAAGAGTAGAATGATGACATAAATAAATTTCGCCTTTTGCATTCGGATGAATGAATAAATGAATATCCAAAATTCATAAAAAGAAGAAGTGAAACAAAGAATTGATTATTAATATGTCCAAATTATTGCAATTTAAAGATTTATTATTTGAAAACAATACATATAGTATGTTATCAGAAGCAAAAGCAAAAGCTAGATCCAAATTAATTACCTTGAAGCAATCCATTTGCAGATGAAAGATCAAGATTGAAGAGGGCCTCGGGATCAAGGCCAGATTTGAGTTTTTGTGGCAATCTTTGAAGGAAATCACCCCTCATTCTGCTCATCCAGTTTATATTATCTATCACTTGATGTTTCAAAGGTTTGATCAAATCATTCTCCGACTCCATTATCTCTTAGCTTATGGAGTACAATGTATATATGAAGCTACTACAAATTCATTCTGTTTATAACAAGATTGTAGGTGTAGGTCCAGGAGAAATTATGCAGCAGCATTTATTGTTATCTTTCGTGTATGATTAATACGTAGCAGGTGGTGGTGCCAGAGACTTAAATATACTACTGCCTTGAGCCTTCCACTTTATGGATAATTATGCTTCTCCATCAGATATTTATGGATAATTATGCTTCTCCATCAGATATTTATGGATAATTATGCATCTCCATCAGAGATTTCCTGTTAATTACATCCCTGACATATAAGATCTGATTTGTTTCTCCTATAGTCGTAACAGTTAGAAATGAGTTAATTTTAACTAGTAACAAAGGAATGTTGACAAAATTTGATTATTACAAATCGAATTAGATTTTGATGATATATAGTTTTATACTCGAGTTGGAATGCTCAAAATCAAAGTCTTGTTTGTCATCTTATTAGTAAAGAGTTAAATAGACTTTCAATTCGAGTATCAAGCTGTAACTTGTTTCAATTTTCAACCTAACTTGACTTCCCTAGGTTAAATGCATGTTATGTTTCTTGATTTGATGGCATCATGCGCTGAACTCACATTTCATTTTAGAACAAGAATAATGAACTAAACTTTTTAACAACAAAAGCTTTGTAATATTGTTTCCCTGTACTAATCACTAGGAAAGATACTATAGCATTCTCCCCCTCTCAGATAAAGCAACATAAAACAGTATACTTGAGTAGATGACCATTCCTCCATGTATAAAGACTCCAAGCAAAAAACTGTCAAATGTAATACAAAACTTAGCCGAGTACCATATAATTGATCAAAATTGACGAAAAAACAACCAACCAACCAAGCACCCGAGTAAAGTAGAGCAATACAAAGATCCCTCTCTCTATAATCATCAACAGAATGCCTCACGTTGCAGGCCATCTACTAAATACTCCACATTCCTCTTGAAAGTAAATGATGCAACTGAGACAGCATACAAACAAGAAAATCCAAACGATGATCGATCAAGTTTAAATATCAGCAGTCCACGACTACATTACTCAACTAGTCAGCTATTAAGACATCTCTCTCATATCCCAAGAGGATCACACAAGTAAGTTACTCAACTATCAAGAACATCTCACCGTAAGTATTAAAAAGTCAAAAATGTCATCAAACACCCATATAGAAACAACTTAATAATCCTAGAAAATTTGATTTAAAAGTATAAATACATCCTGCGGGATAATATTTAAGCTTATTTTAAGACATTAATCCCAAGCACTGCTCACCCCAGCACTGTATCCTCCTCCACCATAACTTCCATAACCACCACCACTGCTGCCACCTCCATAATAATCGTTTCCACTGCCACCCCTATTATAAGAAGGATCTTTCCTAAAATCACGACCGCCAAAACGTCCACCACCACGCCTACCTTTACCTCCATATGAAACTCGACTTGCATAACGAGTCAACCAATCAGGTACTTCCTGATTTGCTTCCTTCATCAACTCTGCTAGAGACTTTGCCATCGACATATTATTCTCATTAAAGAATGCAGTGGCCAATCCTGTCTTGCCAGCTCGTCCAGTACGTCCTATCCGATGAACATAATCATCAATGTCATTTGGGAGGTCAAAGTTGATTACATGAGCAACATGTGGAATATCAAGTCCACGGGCTGCCACATCTGTCGCAACTAAAATAGGTGTGGTTCCACTCTTAAACGATCTTAGTGCAAATTCTCTTTCCTGTAACAATAAATCTAATCAAGATCAAATGGTCTTTGAAAATATGAGCTGGAAATATGCACAAAATATGAGAAAGTAACAAGCTAAATGCCACCAACTGCCTTTTCTCATTACCTGTTGAGTCCTATCCCCATGAATAGTAGTAGCAGGAAAACCATTAATACACAGCCAATTTTCCAATGAATCAGCTCCTTTCTTTGTTTCCACAAACACTAAAGTAAGAGCTTGCTGCCAGAATTAGAAACAATCAGTAAAAGGAGGTTCTATAACACAATGAAAAAACAAAGTAATTCAAAAGGTACATCTTGGAAATTAGAATACCAGAAAATATTTATGTACCAAATGATTATTTTCTGTAATCGTTAAAGCTATAATAAATTATTTGGTGTTTTTTTTTTTTTTTTTTAAATATATGTTAACCTATGCCATTTGAAAGCATGCTTAGCCATACAAAACTAAATAAATCAATCTCAATAAGCTTGACCAATAGTAATTGTTACCAATTCACTCGAGGATCTATTTTTCTTCTTTTTTTTTTTATCACGCAAAGAAAGTTTTATTATACAGGAAGGATCAAATAGCCTACACAGGCAGGGTATCAGAGAGTTACCTTGAGAAGGATTATTAAGAAAGGGAAATTTATGACTTCAATAGAACAACAAATTACCTTCCCTTGAATTCCATTTGCCCTCTGTGCATGAAGAAGGTCCATCAAATGACTTCTCTTGTCAGTCTCATGAACAAATTCAACTCTTTGAACGATTAAGTCTGTACTAGAACCAACCCTCCCAACCGCTAAAAAGATGTAATTTGAAAGAAAGTCGGATGCCAGTCTCTGCATGTCAAATATAGATATTTTAAAATATAGAAACAACTCATGTGCCAGATAACAAAGTGTTTCTCTGTTCAAGATATATGACCTATATTTTATTTAACATATATAATCAAAAACTAACTTTCCATCAAAATCTGTCATATATTTACTCAATATCTCAAACTACCATCTGTGAGTACATCAATACTATAATAGGAGACCATCAAGGCAACATGAGGCCGTTACATAATAGATGGAAAAGCTTTAGAAGGAAGTTGACTGCAACAGCCAACAACACAAGATGCACAACTGACATGTGATCTATTTCAATTAAAACTAGGGGAGAACACAACTGGAAACAATTTTCCAATTACATTAATAATCTACTAAGGTCCAAATGCTAGTGAATCTGAAAGAAACTATAAAAAGATCTGCAACACAGACCTGGATCTCTTTTGGAAATGTGGCACTAAACAACATTGTTTGTCTATCACCTTGACGAGGCATATCCATTTGTTCAACTATCTTTCTGATTTGAGGCTCAAAACCCATATCCAGCATTCTATCTGCCTCATCAAGAGCTAAATATCTAATCATTTGTAACGAAACCTTCGCTCTCTCGAGCAAATCCACCAATCTTCCAGGAGTCGCCACCAGAATATCAACCCCTCTCTCAAGTTCACGCAGCTGTATACATATTAACAATATTTAGTCAACAGATGTAAAAACAATTATTGCAAGAACTAAGGATGTGTGTTTGTTACAGGCACACCTGTTATGATGTTGATGCATGAATCAAGTACTTACATTAACCTCAATTTTTTTTGTTAATTCCTCCAACATAAGATGAGGTATCAATTAATTGCAAGTTTACCTAAGTCATAGACAGTCACAAGGTGTGTGTATGTGTGAGAGAGAAAGTGTGTTCCCCACAAACATTGGTTCCACATGCCTTAAGAAAAACACTCTTATAGTAATAATTAGCAATGGCATAATTTTTTTAAATTGGGGAATCCATGTTGAGTATGCAGAATTTTGAAGCATCACTCAATGGAACATCCAACTGCATAAAATGGTGTTAAGAGATTTGATGTCCATAAAGAGAATTTAAAAACTATAACTTTATCAAATATAAACTTCAATTGTTAGATCACGATTTACCCCCTGAATGCAAAATGATGCTTTAAAAGACTGTGCTTTAGCCACCAAATAGAAATGGAAACAAAAGGATATTGCAAGGAATAACCTGCTGATTTATTGGTGCTCCTCCATAAGCAACAACCACCCTAACACCAGTTTGATAGGAGAACTTTTTAGCTTCCTCATGTATCTGCAGAACAAGTGAAACATAGAAATTACAGGCCTCAGACGAGAAATATTCAAATAATGTGATACTAATGCTCATTAAGTGGCAGGCTTACCTGCATTGAGAGTTCTCTGGTTGGTGAAAGAATAAGAGCAAGTGGAAAAACTGTGCGAACTCCACGTGGTCTTTGTGGAATTTGCCCTCTCAAAATTCCACTAATAATAGGGAAGCAAAAGGCAGCAGTTTTGCCAGAGCCAGTCTGAGCACAAGCCATCAAATCTCGTCCTGCTAGCGAAATAGGTATTGCATGCCGCTGAACAGGAGTTGGCTTCACATATTTACACCTACGAATATTCAAATTAAGTGCATCACCCAAGTCTATATCGGCAAATGTATTCACTGGTGGCGGCACATTACCCCCACTCGTCTCCACAGGAATGTCCTCATAAGCATCAAAGTTGATACCCGTATTCTCCTGTTCACTAAATGCAGGCTCTGTGTCAGCATCCAAATCATCTTTACCAAAAGGGTTGACCTCTCGCTCCCTACCGCCCCCCCAACCACTCCTTCCACCCCAACCACGACCTCCACCACCATATCCAGGGCGTCCATAATCAGCCCTAGAACCTGCCCACTGAGAAGACCTATTTGAGGGTCCACCATTTGCAAACCTATCATTAACTAATGGTGGGCCACTAACAGGCAAAACAGGTGCTTCTGATGCAGGTGGCCTATTCCTAAGGTGCGGAGGAACATATGCTGGTTTGGTCGCATGGGACGGGCGTTCATTCCCAACATTACCCGAAGGTCCATTTGCTACATTCTCTACAGCATCTGCCCAAGAATTCATCATATTCTAACAACCTCTTCAAAAACTTTTTCAGAATAGTCTGCCAATTCCCGATCTGAATTGAATTCTGATACAATTAAATCACAGCTCAACGCTCCTGAAACAAAAACAACTACATAAACAATCAAATCTTGCATCCTCCTGATCCTAAGAGATCTAAACAATAAAATGCAACTCTATTCCAAATCGGCACCTAATAAAAAACGAGAAATTATTGAGGAATGAACATAAAACTACACCAACTGGAAGCTAATGCAATCAAACACTTGAAGTTGATGAATTGTATATAAAATACTTCATAGAACATAAAATCACCCTAGCTACCTCCATTGCTCGATCGTTCAAGAAAAATAAATAAAAATGAAAAGCAGTCAGATAAACCTCACATTTAGCAATTTCAATTGCGTCTTTACAAAAAAAATACACAAAATTTATCACCATAGTCCACAAACACACCCAAGTGCGTATTAGCTTGCGCACATAGCAAGGAGAGAGAGAAAACCTGAGAGATGAAAAAACAAAAGCTTTGACGTTTGAAGAAACGCTGAAAGAAAGAATTTTGAAAACCCTAGTTCAGGAAATATTGGAGTGAATGAAAATCGGACACAAACGCGAAATAATCGTTTTTCAAGATTTTCTTTGGCTTAATACGTATCGTTTAAACTCTTACACGTTTCTTGTGTTTTTCTACCTTTTCGTATTTAAGTCGAATACGTATAATATCACTACTCTTTTAATTTCTAAATAAATAAAAAGATAATATATCATAATATTTAATACTCCCTCCGTCCCAACCCACTTTTTTTTTCCAATTTTTATGGTAAAATTACTTTATTACTTTATCACATAAAATATTAATAAACAACACTTTCTATCCTCAATTACTCATCACTTTATCATATAAAATACTAATAAACAACTCTTACTACCCTACCACTTTATCACTATTACACTAAATGCTTATGAATAGTCACAATCCCACGAAGATTGGGACGGAAGGAGTATGATTTTCTATCTTCTCCCTTCTTCTTAATTAATTGTCATCGAATTTTGACATTTGTATATTTAGATTTAGAATATTTAATTGTTTATTAATATTTAATTGATAAAGTTTTGTTTATTAGGTTACAAATTAATTATCAATACCATAATTATTTTGTTCAATGCATATCCAAATCAAGTGATAGTCAGTTGAAATTGCTTTTTCAAGAACCGTAATAGCCATCTTAATAAGGAGAAGGTTTCATGTGAAATATTGCATCATAATGTTATGTGCAATATCGCATAAATAAATAAAAATGATTAAAAATTTGCGGGTTGGCTGGGGTGGGTCGAGCGTGGGTCTGGGAGTGGGTCTGGCGACCAATATATATTTATTGAAGGATATATTTATCAAATATGTGTTGTAGACTAGTGGTTCAGGTCTATTGTTAAGATATTTGGTCGCAGGTTCAATTTTTATTGAGCACATATTTTTTTTTATCAAGTTTTTGTGTGTGACTGCATCTATGTTCAGGTGTTACTATATTGCTATATTGAAATAACTTCATAAATTCCACATTTTTATCAAGTTTTTGTGTGTGACTGCATCTATGTTCAGGTGTTACTATATTGCTATATTGAAATAACTTCATAAATTCCACATCTTACATAACGCGTATTAAAACATAACGTAACACATAAATGTTCATAAGGTAACGCATTATTGTTCATATGGTAACACATGAGTATTCACGCAGTATTGCGTCATTTATACCGTGTTACATATTACTAAAAAAATAAGTGTTACTACATGAACAAAACGTGTTACCCTATGAAGAATAATGTGTTACTACATGAATAAAACCAGTACAAGCGCGAAAAGAAATCTCAAGTCCAAAATTACATATTTAAAGAACAACTTGATGTGTTACTACATGAACAAAAGAGTGTTACCCTATGAACAAAAGAGTGTTACTACATGAACAAAAATCAATACAAACGCGAAAAAAAAATCATCAGTCCCAAATTACAGATCAAAGAACAGTGTGAGAAGAGAAGATTTATTCAATCAAATTCCATACAACAACAATAACAAAAATATCAGAAGCAATACTAATTTATTCAAATCTTACAAACTATTAGAATCACATGTCTATTTCTTCATATCGGAGACGGTCAAGAGAGCACTGGTAAGCCTGAGCACCTCGTCGGAAAGAATCTGGTAGATCGCGAGAGAAGAAGAACTACATCGCGAGGAAGAAGAAACAGCGAACGCGGATTCGAATGGGATGGGCTTGACTCGCGAAAAATAAAAAAGTCATAATTTAGGTTAATTGCACATATCACTTGTATGCAATATTAGATACAAATTTTTGCGCCTAATAAATATGTACACTACAAATTAGGGGATCAACTAGAAAAATTGGAGAATAAAATTAAGATAAACTTCAACTCTGAAAGTGTGTGTGCGTGTATTTTCAGAGTGTTGTTAAAAATGTTGTGAAACATATAAAACAACATATGACATAAAACAACATATGACAGCGGAAGTATAAAAACGTAGTGCAAATGATTTTTCAAAATTGTGTATATTCTATAATAAGACTATACGAACCTCATGGTTAAAAACATCACTATAACAAGTAGTGAGATACACACGAATCTCTTACAAGATCCTAAAAGGTGTAGTGAAAAACCACACACCAAAAACAATCTATTCGAACAAGTAACTAGTGATCTTATTCAACCTAAAACTTGATCTGCTAAGACAAACACAATACTGATGGGAAATGTTGGTATACACTCGACCATTACAAATAGACATAGCATCGACCCTCACACTCCACTCACGGTTGTGTCTCGGATGCTACTCTCTTAAGTTTGGAGTAGAGCAAATGGGATTTCACTTTAACTCAAACTTGAATGTCGACCAATGCAATTTATTTATAGACATTCAGACCAAATGCATTGTCCTATCCACTTGGTGTGGACAGCCTTGAAGATCTCCTCCACTATCTCCATGATCTTGGTGTAACCACCCATGATCTTTCTATTCTTACTCCATTATTGCATCAGCTTGACAATATCCGAAATTGTCTTCAACCTGCAATGTAGGAAACATAGAAAAACGTATCTATTAAAACAGAGTCAGTGTTAGGAGAAAAGACAAATTTAAGATGTTGTGCAGAATGTTGTCCAACATCTGGAATAACATCCGTGTAACATCAACAAACTCCATTTGAACTACATATCAACTAAAATTCAGCATAGTATCAATTTTAAAATTTTAAGGAGATTACTAGTTTATAATTCAAATGTTACACAGAATTTTAACAAAATATAATACTTACAAATATCAAATATTAATATTACTGTTAAATAGTACTTCGTCTTGTAAATAACTTTTTAGCATACGCGCAAGATTTTATAAATATAAATATTTTTTTATATAAAATTTAACAATTGATTTCCACTAATAATAGATAAATCTATTAAATCAATAAAAAAATGATATATAAACCTATTCAATTTAATGATAATTATTAAAATTACATAAGAAAATTTGATTTAAAAAAAATATTTAAATCAATAGATTTTATTTCATATGGATTCTGGTATCACTAAATTTGATATTTGTATATCAGACAATAATCTCTAAAACATGATAAAAGTTTTATTATTCAAATACATCTTTATCCAATAATATACAAATCTTTACCTATTTAACATTTTAAAAAAATATTTAAAATAATATATACTATAACATATTATATCCAAATTTAATTGAAATGATTTTACTGTGATATTGTTCCAGGCAAGTGTGCCTTGTAAATCTCGTTTTCCACTCGATTCATCCCAAAACCTCTTAATAAAGCACCCAATAAATCATGAAAGTACAAATTTATATAGATGCAAATTAATCAATTTAGGAAAGATCAACGGGTTAAATGATCAAAAATGGATTAAAGCGAGTCAAGAATAGATTGAATAAAGTAAAATTAATTCTCAATTAAAATTTCCACGTGTCATCACGAGAATTAGTCACTTTTATATACAGGTGTTGACATAATCAGTAAAACAACACCGCATATTCAGTAACCAGTCAGTATGTGTACGTACATATAAAAATATCCAGATTGCCAAGAAGTTAACCCAAAATAATTCTTTCTAATTTGGGTGCAATTCGTAATAATTAATCAAACATATTTAACAGAGTCTGCGCATCATGTCAAAACTAGAATGAGAGAAAAATCTGAGTCCACCGGATATATGATTTTCACTCCTAATAATTTTGGGTAATTGCAGTAGATAAATGGAAAGCACAAGGGGTAGGCAAGTAACATTTCTGTGTGGAATTGCATTCTGGGTTGTGATTTCTTCAATCTTTAATGTGACTCAGAAGCTCAGATCTGTTACACAGCCATGGGTGTCGCGCCATGTGATGTCTGGCGCCCCCATTATACTCAAGATCCAGGTTTCCTTTAATGGCAGTTTATTTGTTTTAAATTTGAAGTTTTGCATATGTTTTAGGTTTCATATTCTCTGATTAGCATGTTTTTGGTTTTGCAGAAATACCATCATAGGCATTTGGATGCCCTGTTTTCTGCGTTGTCTTGTGTTGTTTCTGTGCCTTTCTACACTGCCTTCCTTCCTTTCCTTTTCTGGGTATATCTCTATGCAGCACCTTGTCATTTTATAAATGGTATCCAGTTATGAATTTGAAATGAATATGACCATGAGAATTATGAAAGGATATAATTAAAAATAAAACTGAATTCATTATTGATGCTGTGATTTTGGTGTTTTAGACTGGTCATTGCAAATTGGCTAGACAAATGACCCTCTTGATGGCCTTTTGTGATTACATTGGTAACTGTATAAAGGTGACTTACTTATTTCTCCATTATTCTGTAAATTATTATGTCAAATTGGTGAACTGTATGTATCATATCTTTCTTGGATGCCAACTGTATATGGTTCATAGGATGTGGTATCGGCACCACGTCCTAGTTCTCCACCAGTAAGGAGAATAACCGCCACTAAAGATGAGGTGGACAATGCAATGGAGTATGGTTTTCCTTCTTCACACACTCTGAATACTGTTTGCTTGTCAGGGTATGAACATCTTCTCGCATTTTGGTTTCTGTTTTTTTCACTACTAAATATCTGTGTTTTCAAATATATGTCCCAACTTAGAGAGTTTTTGGGCTATTAATTCCAGGTACCTGCTACTCTATATGCTGGCCTATAATGGAAGTAATAATGCCTTTGCAGAAATAGTAGGTTTCACCATGGTTTGTTCAATTGTGAGTCTCGTTGGATTTGGTAAGTTTCAGTTTATTAGATATTAATGAATGCTCAAGTATCATTGCTCTCTTTGAGTTTCCCTACTTATAGTTTATTATATTGTTAGCGAGGATCTATCTTGGAATGCACAGCTTGATAGACATTATCGGTGGTTTGGCTTTGGGACTGGGAATCCTGGCATTTTGGCTCTTTGTTTCCGAATACATTGATAATTTCATAGTTTCAGGTCAAAATGGTATGTTATTCCTAACGTCTTCCTTCACTAGAGCAGCTGTATTAGCCATTTTTATTCTATATAGAAGCTATAGATTGGCATTACTTATACGGAGACCAAGTTTTTTAGATTGGTTTAGCAACTTTAGTTCATTCAAACCTTTACTATTTTCACCTACAGAGCAATGAGCATAGCATAATGTTTGAAAAAGAAAAAAGTAAAATTCAGTCACATGTGAGTATGAGATAATATGATCATGAGTAGATGTGTGATGCTATTTACCCCTAACTAGTACTGCTCGTTTCAGTTCTTTGATACTAGAGGTATTTTTCTCTGCAGTCGTATCATTCTGGGCAGGCCTTAGCTTCTTGTTACTCTTTGCTTACCCAACACCTCAACTTCCCACGCCAAGTTTTGATTATCACACAGCATTCAATGGGGTTGCCTTGGGAATTGTAAGGGCACATCTTTCTATTTCTTACTATACTACTCCATGGCAATTTACATTAATGGAAATCGTATCATCCAGGTGATCGGGGTCCACCAAACGTATCAGCAGTTTCACCATGAAAATGTTGCTAGGCTTTTCTCTCCTCGTCTTACAGTTACTACAATGGCTGGAAGAATACTTGTAGGAATCCCCACAATCCTGGTAGTGAAGTTTTGTAGCAAGGCTCTTGCCCAATGGATTCTTCCCATTCTTGCTAATACTTTGGGGATCCCGATCAGGTCGACAAGCTATTTACCTGCGTTAAGTGGCACAACTGCTGATAAAAAGACGGAAAAGATACGTAGACTGTTGTTGTTTTTCCCAAAGCAGGCTTCGCTTGACGTAGATACTGGCATAAGGCTACTTCAGTATGCTGGTCTTGCTTGGTCAGTTGTTGATCTGGTTCCTTCTTTGTTCCCTCATATGGGCTTGTGATGTATAATTTGAAGAGGTAGTATTATTTATATATTCTTTGTAGATGCTTGTTGCATTGCATAGTTAGTGAACCAATTTTTTGTGATGAACAAGTCTTGCTTCTAAGTAAAAGAAACTTGTAACACATTATTTGGTACAATGGCTTAACTGGTCCACAACATTTATGTGATTAATTTTAGGTGAAAAAAGGAGTTAAATTTAAATATCTTATATCTTAAGATTTGTAATTTTATCAGGACTATAGTGGGAAAAGGAAGAAGAAAACAATAGGAGGAATTTATATTTAGATAACAAGTTGTGTAGGGGTTGTATTTGTATACATCCTTGTCCTTGCTACAACTAAACTAGCACGGATCTGCAGGGGCAACAAGAATTGGTAGCTCCATTTTATAGTAATTGCATCATACACTGAAAGATACATACATGGATTCATACACATAGCTTCAAACTTTTTCTTCCACACAAAGTAAAACGTAATACATAACATTTGGATCAAATATATTTTTATTATATGATGACGATGATGATGATGATGATGATGATGATGATGATGATGATGATGATGATGATGATGATGCAACAGTGAAACAAAATATGAAATACTGAATATAAGATCCGGTGGTGAGACTGAGTTTCCTTTCCTCCTATGGTACAGTGGCTGTTGGAATTTGAGCAGTAGTGACAGCTGCAGGCGAAGAGTGGGAGTGGGAGTCTGAGTTGAAAGTTGATGGATTTTGAGCAGTAGTGGCAGCTGCGGAGGAAGAGTGGGAGTGGGAGTCTGAGTTGGAAACTGTTGGATTTTGAGCAGTAGTGGCAGCTGCGGAAGAAGAGTGGGAGTTGAAAAAAAAACGGAAGTGAGATTCAAAGCGTTCCATCTGCTGCGGCGGCAACGAAACTAAGGCATTGACTGTTTTATGAGCTGTTGGAAATATCCAACAAATATCCTTCCTGTGATTGACAACAGGCCCACAATGGAGGGGTTTCCCCCATGGGAACAGCACCTCTTCAAATCCCAATTGCAACCATGAACTCAACATGTATTCTCCACAAGGAAGCCCCTTGTTTATTTCCAACCAGTCTATAACAGATCTTGCGTATTCGTCAGTTATTCTTGACGGTGCCTGCGCCACCATCTTCACCGCCTCTGAGAAAGGCTGTTTCTCAATATCTTGGCATTTGGCTGTGGCGTAAGCGATGAGCAAGGGGTTGCCGCAGTAGGTGGGGGGCAACGGGGGAATGAGCCTGGGCCTCAAGTTGAGGACGTTAAGGAGAGTGGAAACTCTGTCTTCATCGTAGACGTCGTCTTTGGACAAGGCTTTGCACCGCCAGATGAGGGCCGCCACCACACTCAGGCTGCTTATTCTTTCATCATCAGCACCTGTTTTTGCCTTTTGCTTTAATAGATTTATGTCGCTTGGGGTGAACTGGAAGACTTTGAATACCAACTCTTCTTTGTTGCAGTCAAAGACGGGAGGGCCGGAGAGAGGAGCAATGTCGGGTTTGAAGAACTCCGGGTGTTGGAAGGCGACGTGGGGTGGGGACCTGGCGGCCAAAAGGCGGCGGTCAAGGAAGGGGACTACGGCCAAGGGTTTGTCATCGAATGCTTGGGAAGCCAAGTTTTCGTTGAAGCCCTTGGCGCTAAAGCCGTCGAGCAGGATGTGATTCACTGACATGCCAATCACGAAACCACCGCATCGGAATGATGTCACCTGAAAAAGAGTAGTTGTATTATGTGTGTAGATAGCTAATTACATAATAATTCAAGGTATATACCTGAAGAATGAATAGTGGCTGATTTCCTGCAGCATCATCTTTGTTTGGCCCAACCAGGGTCTGAACCGCAAGCTGCTGGAATCCAACGTTGGGACAAACCAAGTCGCCTATCTCATCTAGCGACAACTCGGAGGTGGCCACGACGAAGCCAGCCCCGGCCGCATTGCAGTCGATCTCCAGGCGGCCCGACTCCTCGTTCAGCTTCAATCTTCCAGCCATGAAATCATATGGCACCAGCACCCTTTCGATGGCCAGTTTGAGGCGTTTTGAGACTTGCTCCGGAGGATAATCGGGATTGGCCGAAAAGAAATAGAATGTTGGGACATTGTAGTTAAGGATCTGGTCTATGTTGGACAAGAAGAAGGATCTTTTCTGTGTTTCTTGTGATGGGAATACAAGGCTTGTTTCTTTGAACGTGATTTTAACATCTTCAAAACAAGGATTGGAGGAGACCACTGCCATCTATAATTTCGATCAATGGATATTGTGCCAACTATGGCTACCCTATTACCAAATTTATACAACTTAATTGGATGGATTAATATATATTATATTAAATTTTAGTGTGACAGATAGGCCACCAATTATTGGACAAAGATGTTTTTGGTCATGTATCTCTAATCAACTATATTACATAAAACGTGTTTCAGAAAGAAGAAGAAAAAAAAATGTGGAATTGATTGGTAGAAATAGAATGCATGGTTGTCTTGTCTGATGCATGTATCCAATTCCAAATTGAACATCTTTCTCGATCGGCCTTAATTTCATTTGACATACAAGTACAAGTATTAAGTATATAGAGTTAATTTGCATCATCGATCATTTGACATACAAGTACAAGTATTAAGTATATAGAGTTAATTTGCATCATCGATCATTTGACATACAAGTACAAGTATTAAGTATATAGAGTTAATTTGCATCATCGATCATTTGACATACAAGTACAAGTATTAAGTATATAGAGTGAAGAAAGGAAAGATTAATTTTAAGAGAAGCTATTTGTGTACTGTACGTGGTTCCCTGACAATATTATTCAATTAAGTTGGTTGGATATTAAAATCCTTCTCCAAATGTTGGTGCCTCCATTTACTTCCCATAATTAATTGCATTAATTATATCCTATTCTATCCTTGACCATGGCATGCATCTTGGACCTACAATTTTTTTTCACTTTAATCCCATGTAAAGATGCAATTTATAGAATTTTGTGGGAATTATATACAGATAACAATACTAATTAATTATTCACATTCATAGATATGCATAAGAGGAGTCAAACAAAAAATACATATATAGGAGTATTTATTAGCCAGTCGATAAAGCAAAATATATAGCTACAATATTTCTTTTCTCTTTTCATGATGTTGAAATTTCAGCAGTAATTGTGTTGGCATGATATATGAAAATTAATAATGAGGGAATTGAATTAAGTGAGAGCTTGATCATACAAATCATTAATTCTTGCTTTCGTATCACCTCCTTTAAACTAATTCCAATGCCCATTTAAGTCAAATGAGTAGTTGGCTGCAGACAACTTTTAATAAATATGTCCATGGGTCCACATGAACAAAATATCTAATGTCATCGGGGGTTTTTTTTTTTTTTTTTTTTATTATTTGGGACGGGAATCTAATGTGATGGGGTTGAACTCACCATTTTGGTTTTTTAATTTCCAATGTTCTATAATGTGTTAGCTAGATTATTTGGCAATTAATTAACTCTAACTGAACATGAATTTCCATCGAACAAAATACAAGTTGGGCTTTGACATATGATCATATCCAGAATGAAGAATTTGTTGGAAAATTTGGTTTGAAATCAATTTAATTGTGATTAAGAGAGCGTGAGGCACTCGGTTTTAATTAAATTAAATAAAGGACATAAAATTTAATTTTTGAAAAATTAAACGTCGTAGTGTCGATCTATTCTCCGATCTACTTTGGTCTTGGGCTTGAAGTTTATATTTATTTTTGGAGCTTGGTCCAACTAAAATAATATGAGCCCACCTGAAAAGTTGTAAGGTTTCAGTTACAAGCTGACTATAATTTCCACTAATTCCGTAACTCCTGAAAGAATAAATTCAGGAGGCTATGCATGCATGATTTTAAGAGGACAGAAAACACAGAGAAACACAAAAGGACACATTGAAATTTGAGCTCACAAAATCCTGCATTCTGCATACCCGGTTTTTCTGCATCATTTTAGAGTGCAGCCGTCTTATTGCGCCAATTCAGTTTGTCGGAGCTTTACACGTTGCGGTGCTGCACGTGTAAAGGCGAAAGTCGTTTTACCTTTAGAAACAATACGTCAAATCGAGAGCACTACCGGAGCGTATTTCGTTTTGCGGGAAAAGGTTCCACCTTGACTCGACTTTGGTGAGTCTTTCTAATATTTATTTATTTTCTATTTGCTTGTGATGATGTTGTTTGGTACGTGCAAGAATCGAAGACTTCCAGAAGTTGTTCGTGCATAATTTTCCAGAATTAATTCATGCGTGCGAAGATTGGATTGCTGAATAATAATACTTATTTTACTGAAAAGTAATACTCCAATTGTTGTAATGTACTCATTTATTTTGTGCATTTTCATTTTTAATTATTTCTCCCATATTATAAGTCATCGTTGGGTGCTCTATAAACCCAACATAATTCAAGTTGAATTAATTCTAGATTTTTAAAATTTTAAAGATATTTTAGAATTGCTTAGTATATCTAGTAAAAAGCTCTAACAAACTTTTAGTTTTAGGGAAGAAATCCAATGTTTCTAATTAAAAAGTTCAATTGGATTTTCAACTTTACACATTGAATTAAAAAGTATACGATAATTAAGATGGAGGCTATTGCGCCAAATTTGACAACCTAACATGAGTTTTACAGACATTCTATAATAAAGCAAAGGAGGATCATATACAATATATTTTCTTACAGAGCTACGGGTGATAATATTTATTTTCTTGGTTCATGGACATTTTGTCAGGTAATTAATCTTTTAATTTGTTCATTATTTCTGGATCAGTGTCACGTGGTAGATGATTTTGCAGATCTAGTGTGTCATATTCGGACATGTGCACCCTGACCCATTTTATTGATCTTGGCATATAACCATTTGATCCCATATAGTGACTTTAGTTTGAAATTGTTGAAGGAATCAAATCCATCTCTTAGGCTATATATTTGTTGAACTTGAACATCGCAGATAGATTAATTTATAATAAATTTACGATGTGTTATTCACTGATACAGATTTGGGTTTGGAGAACTGTTAAAAATGACTTTGGAGAGCGGTTATAACAGCTCTCCAAGTAACAACTGTCCAAACTGGAACAGTTGATAAAAAACCGCATTGCAAGCAAAAACACTTACAAAGCGTTTCCCAACCGCATTACAAGTGATCGCTCTTAGACAGCGGTTGTAAACCGCTGTCCAAGAGGACAACGGTTTACAATCGCTGTCTAACCCTTTTTTTTTTAAATTTTTTTTATAAATAAATACACTTGGACAACGGTTTTTTAAAAAACAAAACTTATACCACGATAATATATATATATACATCCAATATACCAAAACATATCAAATAAATTAATAAACGCATACGCATCATATATGAAATAAATATCCGTCAACAAATTAAAACATGAAGTATATCAATACAAATATATAAGTAATATGCTACCAAAAGTTATCCCTCTCTATCTAAAATTATACGAGAATCGATTGTAAAGGTACCCTGTCCAATCCATTTTCCATTTGTTCATTCTTTGTTTGGAGTAAGACTTGACCGGACGATCATAGACAAACTGCAAACAACGATCAATTAATCAATATAGTTAGATATATATAGTATGAATTTTTATTCAATTAATAATAATTTAAATAAATCGATAAATTGACTTACGTTGATAGGAATCGACGTTTGAGAAGCGCATATTATATCTTCAATATAACAACACACAAAATGTCCACAGTGATCGCTATCTCGTTGCCTCGGTACCTTCTCACACTCGGGCCACAGTGGTAATCCAGCAGAATCCCTTAACTTCTCTGACATATAAGGGTGATCTCGCAGATCACCGTCATCCCCACTCGATGTATCAATAGTCGGTACATCATCGAAAATATCCGCATCCACTGTATCTTCAAACCTAAAGTCAGTTCCTAGGTTGTTTGAGCTACATCTATCTCTTGTCTCACCATGAGATGTCCAAACGGTATATGCTTTATCAATACCGTGAATCATCAAGTGGACGAACAAATTTTCTCGACCACTAACAGTTTTTCCATTCATACATTTCCAACACGGACATGAAATGTACCGAGGGTCGGTGCAGTGTCTAATTGCATGATTCAAAATTCTTCTACCCCATTCCTATACTCATCTGATAATCGATCTGCTCGAACCCACTTTCGATCCATATAGAACTAGCTACAGATGCCTATAGGAAAGACAATATGAAGACTGTTTCTCAAGACAATGTATCTTAAAGTATTAAACCTAAAAGCATACCTAACTATACTTAATCTACATTCATTTTAATTTTCTAATGTATTCTAATGTACCATCATTAATCATCTAATTAAAGAAACACACTATTCATTCATCAAATTAATAACCAAAATATATCCTAATGTATTAATCCTAATTTATGCTTAAATTAATCCTCACACAAGCATATAAACATCTTGAGTGCATCAATTGTTCATCTCTAAAATTAGCATAAAAAAATCAAGTCAAGCCACACAATATATATTCATCTCTAACTCTAACAAAAATTAATTCAATCCACTAACAACAATTAATCCAAGCTAGCTACTAACAATAATATAATTAAATCAACATTAATCACACACTAACAACAATACTTTTGAATGAGACAACTAATACCTTTGAATGAAACGTCTAATACTTTTTAATGAAACAACTAATACCTTTAAATGGAACGCCTAATACTTTTAAATGCTTTGAATGGAACACCTAATACTTTAATGTTTAAATGCCTTGAATGAAACACCTAATACTTTTTAATGAAACAACTAATACCTTTGAATAAACACCTAATACCTTATTATGAAACAACTAATACCTTTGAATGAAACAACTAATACCTTTGAATGAAACACCTAATACTTTTTTATGAAACAACTAATACCTTTTAATGAAACACCTAATACCTTTAAATGAAACAACTAATACTTTTGAGTGAAACAACACACAAATTGATAACCAACCAACCAAAAAATACACACATTTTCAAGAGCATTAATCATATCCCAAAAACTAAATTAAACAATCTAACAAAAATTAATCCCACACTAGCAACAATTAATCCCAAACATATATATATTCCAACAATTAATCCCAAAATATATATATATATATATATACACGTATTGTAATTAATATATATATATATATGGAGGAGGAGGAAGAGCGATTGCGGCGGCGGTAGGAGAGGGAGGGAGGAGGGAGCGCGAGCGTGACGGAGACGATTTGGGGGAGAGGGAGGACCAAGGACGGCGACGGAGGCGATTTATGGACAATGTGGGTTGGAGGAGGAGGGTGACGACGCGATTTGTGGGAGAGGGAGGAGCTACGGCGACGGCGGCGATTTTGGGGGAGAGGGATGAGGAAGACCAAATTGGGGGAAATGAGGGCTGGACGCGATTTCGGGTCAGTATAAAATTTCTGAACTTCACTGAAGAGCTGTTTAGAACCGTTCTCCCTTGGAGAGCGGTTTCGAACCGCATTTTAATTTTTTTTATTAAAAACCGCTCTTCAAGCTCAGTTTTGGAGAACTCTTTTTAAAAGGGCTTTCCAAGTGGAGCTGTCCAAGCTCAAATGTGTAGTAGTGATTGTTGTAGTAAATTTTCACCGAACACGATTTTTTATTATTAATTTTTGTATGTTTATACAACTCGTATCAAAATATGAAAACACAAACGCAGTTGAGAGTGTTAAGAAGAATCATGCGTCCTCCAAAACTTGGCAACATGTCCTAAAAATACGTGCAAATAAAACAGTAACCAAGTATAGGATGAGGTTTATGGATATATAGAAACTTGCAGATTAATAACAAATTTTCTGATAAAACAAACCCTTAAATATAAAATATTCTTTTAAATATTGTACTAGTATTTTGGATATCAATATTAAAGCGAACAGTGAAGTGGAGTTGGATGAATAATAAGGCACATTAAATTAAATGAAGGTAAATGGGAAGATATAAAAAGTCGTAATATGAGGTTGGAGAACATTGAACCTATAGGAGACCACAACACAGGAGTATTAGAATATATAGTTTAAAAGAGAAAAATATGTGGAGTTGGCTCCTTCAAAAAACAATCCTACTCCTATACAACAGAAATATTATAGTTATAGTCAACTGTGTTGGCGTGCTTGTATGACGACGTTATTATCTATTTCAAAATACTAACGCAAAATGTTTAAAAAAAAAAAAAGTTGATATAAAAAGACATGGAAGTTTATTTGTGTTGATGGTTGGATTGGGAGAATTTGGGTGAAGCAGGAATTATGATTGGATTCTAGTACTGTCGGGGAATGGATGTTGGGCTATCCGCTTACTACTTGTCACTGCATTAAACAAGAGATTGAGCAATGGGCCTGAGAGCCCAATAATACAAAGATCTACGACTTCATATCTCATGGTCCAGGATACCAAACTGTTTTGTTATTGGAATATCTCATGTTTTACTTACCAATATTTTTATTCATTCTTTTCGTTTTTAATTAATTCTAAGTTCGTAACACTTTTCCAAACAAAAAAAAAATCGCAAGTGTGTAACATATTAGTCAGTAATTTTTTACCATATCGTAATTTCTGTTCTAGCAAAATGAAAAATGTAATATCAAGGACAAAAATATTGGGTGAAGGCGCGAGCGCAGTAGGTTACAATGAGGTTGGAGGACAATCACATCCCAATCTTGCGCAAAAATAAGCCCAATTAAAAAATGAATAGCGGCCCAGTACAACATGGCCCATCTTGTTGATTGTTGGGCACAAAAATAAGCCCAATTAAAAAATAATAGTGTCATAAATTTGTTTTAAAAAAAAATAGTAGTGTCATAAAAAAATAATATTTCATGATTAATTTTATTTTAGACTAAATATTTTAGACATTTATTTAATTTAATTCATTCAATTCACTAATAATCATATTTTTTATTGTTAAATTATAAATAAATGTATTATTAAATGCAATGAGTGTGTCATATATGCATTCCATAGTGTATTGTAGAAATATACATTTATTTACACAGAAACGTGCAACATGTGTTCGTGAAATAAATTGTATGTTTCAGTGTAAACAAATTTATATATTTCAGTGCAAGCTACATATTTTAAAAGTATATTATGAAGTGCACGGTGTATTTGGTGCATACAATATTTAATCAAATATAATATTCATCCGTCCTATAAAAATAGACCAGTAACTATATTTTTATCATATAGCATATTATTGGAATGAGATTATTGAAATGAATGGATTTGTTAAATAATAAATGTAAGAATGCATATATTTCAAATCATGAATTGTTAAAAGATGAGAGAGAAGTGAAGAGTGGGGGTGGGAGGGGAGAGCAGGGACGGACCCAGAAATTGTGCTGATGGGGGCCCAATTCATAATATACTGATGCACTTTTGAATTTTTTACATATTTTAAAAAAATTATTTGGACTAAATACCTTTATATTAACAGAGTCAAATATATTTAATATACATATTTAAAATATGAATTATACATATATCATTATCTCTTTCACCCCCTCTTCCTCACATGAAGACTAATAAGAAAAATTGCATAGAAAAATAAGACATACTTTAAGATTAGCCAAAACTTCTAATCTTATTAAATTAAAAATAAATAATTATAAATATATAGAAAAAATTCACGTGGGGCTAGGGGCCCAATGACCCCCTTAGCCCCTACATACGTCCGTTTATGGGGGAGAGGGAAGTGGGAGAGGGAAGGAGTAGAGAGGATAAAATTTCAAATAACATAATTTTGATGAAAATTTAAAGTTCCTCTATTTTAAACTAAATTTAAATTTAAATTTTTTGTAAATTAATTTCACTCAAATGGAGAGAGCAGTGATTTGTGTGTGAAATTTACAAATTTTAAATTTATTCATCCAAGTGGAATCTAATGTTATTTTATAATGTGAATTTGTTTTCTAACCGCTTAGCACTCGGAGTTGTATACTAGGTAGTTTGATAAATCTCGAACAATCCACTGTCTTGACGCAGACACTAGAGCAAAGTCAAATGTTTGGTCTTTAATTTGTTATTGCGAACTGATTAAAAAAAAAAAAATTCCCTTTTTTATTCGAAAAATTGATTCATAAAATTCTAAGAGAACATTATCATTAACTTAAGAAGGAAAAAAAGAAAGAAAACAGTATCATGCCGAGTACGTTTAAATTATAATTTCCACATCATCTCCTGACTGCAGCAAAATCAACAACGATAAGAAACTGATAGTAAATTTTAGTCAATTGATAAAGCATGCATGTGGCATGATACAATCTAACACAAAAATCCACTTATTTTAAAATGTTAAAACGCATATGTTCAATTTATACCTCATTTTACCGTGTGATCGTGTCATGCAAGTGTGTCTCTTCTGAATATTTATCCACAATTTTTCTCTAGAATTTTTTACTAATTTTTTTTTCTTCCTTTTTTTTAAAAAAGTCATGTCTTTGTCAATACCATAATGTAGATAGGTATTAGTAGGGATGACAACGGGGCGGGTTTGGCCAAATCCGTAACCTGCCCCGCCATTTTTTCCCTAACCCAAAACCTGCCCCGCCCGCCGGATTTTTGGACCCGTTCTACCCGCCCCGCCCCATGAACCCGGCGGGTTTAACCCGCCCCACATATTTAATTTCTTTTTCCCTTTATTTTTTAATTCGTACTCCTAATTTCATACATGTCATTTTTAAATATATATCGTTTCTAAAAAATGAAACATAAACTAGAATCATCAAATTAAAACAAACAAAAAATACATAATATCATAATCAATCTCACATTAAAGAGAGCACAAAATGGACTATAGTTACTCATTATTCATTAATAAAACATATCTCATCAAAATAGACATCTTATTATACTATTTTTTTCTTATTATAGTATTGTTATCTAATTAAACTACTATTGCATTATTACTTAATACATTTAATATATACTATATATGAGTAATGATATAGAACCAACTATTTGGTTTTTTATGGAACCAGATTAATGACGTGTCTGCCAACAATTCCCTAAACCATGAACCATAAACCCTAAATCATGAACCATTCGGGTCGGGTGAACCATGAACCACTCGGGCGGCGTTCGATTATGGCGAAGTTGGTGCGGGCCTAGTAAAAAATGTAATTTTTTTTTTTTGCATTGATTTTATTTTTTGATTCAATTCAATTTTTCTTTTTACCCGTCCCGGACCCAAACCCGGCCCGAGTGGTTCATGATTCACCCGATCCGAATGGTTCATGATTTAGGGTTTATGGTTCATGGTTTAGGGAATAGTTGGCATGACACGTCATTAATCTGGTTCCATAAAAAACTAGATAGTTGATTCTATATCATTACTCACTATATATATATATATATATATATGGGGTCGGGTTACGGGGCGGGTTTGCCTAATACCATGACCCGCCCCGGATCCGGCGGATTTTCGTTTGACCGGGTTTTAACCCTCCCCGTAACCCGTTTGACCGGGTTTAACCCGCCCCATTCGGGGCGGATTCGTGCCGAGTTCGGGTTAAAACCCACCCCATTGCCATCCCTAGGTATTAGTTATACTCCGCTATTACTTAGATATTTATTAGGGGTATTATTAATGGATAATAATGGCCAAAAAATTTTGTTCTCCCCTTCTTTTCCATTAGGCTAAAAGTCTCAAAAAATTTATTCCGCCTAGCTTAGATCAAATTCATTATATTTTTTCGAACACATAAGGAGTTATATTATTTGTTCACAAGAACAATTATTACACGAAAATCCTTTAACAAAGTCTGAAGGATCAACCCAAATATGAGGGTTTTCATAAAAACGAGATATCCAGGCAAACGCGTGAGCCATAATATTAGTTCCCGTTCAACAAAGTTTATTGAATAATTCGGACAACTTGTAAGGATGTTCCTACTAACTCTGACAAAATCTTTGAAAGCTGAGTCCATGATTTGTTTCGATAGTATTGCATCGATTACCACCTTCGAATCTCCCTCTACAACTACATTACTCAATCTCATATCTTACGCCCACAAAAGAGAAAATTCATTTAAGAGTGCAAATAAAATCAAAATTCATACCTTTTCATTTGGACTTAAAAGTTTTAAAAATTAAAGTTCATACAAAATAAAAATCAAGTAAAAAATCGCAACATTTTATCCAGGCTTGCCTAGATCTCATTTAAGGGTGCAAATAAGATCAAATTTCATACCTTTTGAAATTTGAACTTAGTTATCTATATTAACATTCAACTTTTATATATATATATATATATATCGTTAGAAAGTGAGATAAATTTTATGATGCAACTATATAAAGCAAATGAACTTTAATGTAATAAAGTATTTTTTTTTACTTTATTAAAATTGATTACAATACATAATGCAGTTATAAATATATTTCAACTTTGATTATCTATTAAGTTGGTCCCTTTACTTAAACTCCGTCACTGCTCATGCAGGGTGTCATTGTCTTTGAAAAAAATAAAAAGTTGATTTACACCCAAGGTTGACGAAATTATTTAATTACCAAAACGCAAGATTATTGAATGGTCTATAATATTTTTGGTATTTGACCCCCAACTTAGGGCAAAAACCTCTAAGTCAATGTGTAATCTGTAATAATTTTGATTAATCTATACCTTGAAATGAATAGAATATTGTTTGTGACTCATTGCCGGAGGCGGAGCAACCAAACTGTACGACTTAATTAAGCTATCTATTTTGCGTAGTTATTACAAATTAATTATTGCAAAATTTAATTTGTTTATGCTTTCTGATCGAATATTTTATATATTGAAGAGATCACACTCTCTCTCTCCAATGATTTCCTTCGCCCTTTAAGAAATTAACAAATAGCCATATTAAAAGTAACCTGGTCCAAAGGAATATATGAAGGAAAAGAGGTGAAATCGAGTTAAACTATATCAGACCTGGGATGAATATTGTTTATTCGAGCAATTTTTAATTAATAATATTATAGTTCTTTTTATTTTATGATTAACTTAATACTTGAAATATCATTTTAAGATATTAAAAGACATTTGAATATTTTTTTGTTAATTTATTGTTTTTCTTTATATAGATAATCTAGTGTAGGAGCATGCGGATAATTTAGTGTGGGAAATTGGGAATATGATTTTTCAAACGTAAAATACTAATGCTTTATTTAAATTAACTTAATAAACAACAAAATCAAGTTTTGTATAAGAATTATATCTGTATATTTATGTAGGGAAGCTGTAACTAAAAAGATATCCTAACTCCCCCCTTTCGTATGTTTTAGATAAACAGTGTGCATTCATTCTATTAACTTGCAACTTTCGCCCATTGAGTGGCCATGTACGGTGTACCTATGTCCATTCGGGTGGGGCCCAGATGACTCGGAAAATAATTCGTTTTTATCTCCAATATTATCCAACTTGCATTCTATCATCAACTTGGTATAATAAATTTGCCTTTTAAAATAGTTCAATTGTTTCTCCCTATTTTGTCAATCTATTTTTTCTTTTATTTTATCTTAATACTACATGTAATTCCATCCTAAGATCAAACAGTTTCCAACTGTATCTATGGCTTCCAGAAATATGCCCAAATTAAATAAATAACAAGCTGTTGAGGAGGTTACTTACTTTTCTGATAATTAAGAGTCAGCTAATTAGCATACCCATTTTAAAACCAAGGGCGATGTTCATCTACTTTTGCAGGTTAAAATTAATTAGAGGAGTTAAAATCGTAAATGATTCATTATTATACCGGTATTTATAGATAGTTTTCTAAATTTTTACTTTATTAATTTTTGTCATTTCTTATGAAAATTTTGAATTTTAGCTAGAAATTTTTTGAAACAATAAATGTGGCACACAAAAATTATTAAAATAACGGGCTTAACGAGAGGAATTGTATAGTACATGTCTCGACTCTCATCTAACAGTAAATTCACTCGTAATTAGTTATGTGTATAAATTAAATTCACAAATTGAATTTGCTATTCACGAGGAAGTTTAATCAAAACATCAAATTAATTGAGAGTTTTGCTTTTTGGATGACATACTATTCAAATGAGACCACGTGGCCGGAATAGAAAATAATTAGTACAGTTTTCCGATCAAGATTTGAATTTTTGTGGCTAAAAAATTCAAATTGAGACAAAAATGATTAAATTTAATAAAGTAAAAAGTTACAAATTAATTAAATATACTGGCAAAGTTATACAACAATCTGTTGTTAATTGATCTCTTATTACGTTTATAAAATCGGTCATAATATTATGGGACATGTTAAAATAAATAAAAAGTTCATATTTAATTCATAAAGGCCACGGGAGGCGGAGGGAACGGCGTACAATGGCATACACAAAAAAAATCTAGGTTTTGTATTCTATTCGATATTGAAATAAAAAAAGCCAAGCAATGAAATGATACATAGGACAATACGGATGAATTTTTTTAATGACATATGACGATATATATAATTTATTTTTAATGACATGTATACTAAATTTCTCATATAATAATACATAAGTTAAATTGTTGTGGAATTGACACAACTTTAAAAAAACTACTCCTAATTAATATAATGGAGGATTTTATCATTCTTGAAGAAAATGCACTAATATGAAAACATTCTAACTTATTAATCCGCTGAATTTTCTATAAATATCTTAAACGTCTGCCCGCGGAATGCGCAATTGGGCGTCATAATTACCCTTTCTTTAACACCAAAGGCCGAGAACTGCCTATCCCTGGTGGCCCCAATAACCCCATTTTTTTTAAAGACAATATATTACAATAGTTTTATAGCATAATTAATTACAATAATTTTTTTGACAAATGACAATATCATTTTATCTTACGGTAGAATAGAACCATAATTATTATAAGTGGAGAATCATCCAAAACTGCAATTCGAAATCGCAACTGAAATCGCAACTCAACAAGAGGGGACCATCACCCCATAAGAGTGGAATCACCATAAAAAAAAAATATTTTCTCTACATATCTCATCTTAAGATCTCAAGTGATGGATAGATCTCTAATCACTTGAGTTATCCACACTTTGAGCACAATACCCCCAATTGCTCTTTTCTATATTTTTCTGCTATAATTGGCCCATCAAGAACATGCATTCATGTTTTTCTATGTATAAATTATTACACTCTGACGTGATTTTTTATTTTTTGTAATCTAATCAAATTTCTTTTTCTTTTTCTTTTTTTTTTGTCAATTTCCTTTTTTTCACTTTACTGTTGTTCCTTTGCGTGCGGGAAGATTGAGCTTTTTTTAAAGCCAGGACGAATGATCTCAATTTAGCGATGGAGTGAATCTCATGTACAATAGGTGGAAGTAGCACGTAACCCGCATAATATACGCGATTCAAAATTATATTTTTATTTTTAATTTTAAATTAAATATTTTAAATATTTAATTAATTTGATTAATTCAATTATATGTATATTTTTTTTATTCTAACTAGTATATCACGTGCGTTGCACGATTTGTGAGTATAAAATGAACATGATATGAAAAGTATTCATTTTTATGTTTAATAAATTGTAAAAAAATATTTTACTTATAATAATAATAAGAATCTTTTATTTTTTAATATATTGTTTTATCTTTTTTTTTTTCATTTCGATGAAACGCGCGATTGATGAAAATATTTTGCTTTTGCAATCAGGCATGAGAAAAGGGTGGCGCTCTAACTACTTAAAATTTTTACATTGTTAAATAATGCAATTTTAAAGGTATTTTTTTCTTACAATTTCGAATTATTTCCTTCTAAACCACTTTAAATGTCACCTATTATCGTCTTCTCAATTCCCATTGCATGTCAAAAATTTTAAATTGTCCCCTCTAGTTACTCTGAACATGATAACATATAACTACCCATGATTGAAATTGACCTCCTTAAAAAAGTCAAAGGTTTTAATAATTGTCTATAATTCTTATTAATGGTCAAACCATATGATATTACTAGTCCAAATTGTCTTTATAAGATGTTAAAGAGAATCTACTATCTGATAAAGTCAGTATCATTCCTGAAATCAACACTCTTTGTCCTAAGTTAGTCTCGATTAGTATTTTCTTTTAAAAATGTGGGTACCGAGCTTCACCACAACCAACCCTGTATCTTTTTACAATTCAAGGTCTAATGTCAATTGTACATGCAACAAATTCATAGTAATTGGACTCAATGATGGACCTACATGTCTTATGTCGGGATCACGTGCCCCCATAATTTTTTTTAAGTATTATATAATGACTTAAATGAGTTTTTACCAATGTTATAATTAGTTAATCATGCAAATATTTCATTTCAAAGAATTTGTAGATCTGTTATGTATATGCACTATCACTATTTAAAAAATCAAATATTTTTCAAGGTAGTAATATTGTATATGCATAATCGTGATTCGTGACATTAAAAAAATAGAATTCACGTGAACCCGGATTCACAAAAAATCTACTTTTTATATTATTTTTTTGTGCCCCGTCGTGAAAGTTTTTTGGATCCATCCATAATTGGACTAATCAATTTAAATATTATTCAACTAATAATTTAAATCCAATGTCAATATCTCATGCAACTAATTTATGGTAATTGAACTAATCAATTTAAATCCAATATCATGTAATATTATTGTTGTATGCTAAAATATGTGAATTAAAGGTTAAGATGTGGCTCTTGGATTTTAGCAACACAAACAATAAATAAGATGGATGGATTGTATTAATATCTTATGATTGTTTGGAGAGAATAAGTGTTTGAGTAATAAATTGACAAGAGTTTTGATATAGTATTGAATTCTCTAGTCTTTTTGGTCATAAATGACCCATATTTATAGGGTTTGGGAGAGTGGAGCTCACTCTCCCGAATTACAAGTACAAGGAGCCGAAAGTGACCCTGAAAAGCATTAAATGCTACAAGACTGATTTGACTCAGGTCGGAGGTCGCCGGGAGGTCGCCCCAGGCAGGTCCGGATAATCAGAGATTTAGCCTTTGGAGTACACCTAGTCACTCATTACCGTTGTCCTTTGCTGACATGTCTCTGATTACGGCCATACTTAGGTAAACCCTTCGGCGCGGTTCACCTGCAACGGGTTCAATCACATTTAATGCTCCGTACCTATTGTCAGTCCGCGATCTGCGATGTGTATCTATTTTACGTTTCTGTTTCCGCTAGATGACTGCTTGGTCTTTATCTGCGAGGAGTTACACTTGTATAGAATCCGGTTTCGCTTCTTGGTCATTTCGTAGGTCGGGCCCGACCTCGCGCTCCAGACACACAAAAATAGCCCCTAGCTTTTTCGCCTATGCTCGTCGAAGGGGAAAAGCTATCTTTCTCGGTTGTCTGAGGCGAGGTGCGATGTTAGGAAGCTTCCCTGATACGCTTGAACGTCATCTTGGAAATCGTTGAGGTGACGGCTGTTCGCCTCGACTGCTGAGCCTACTCATAATAGGCAATGATGGCGCGTGAACCTCACGTGCTAGACACTAAAGGTCGCGGTCCAATCAAATCCGCCCCAATCCTCTATAAATACCCCCTTTCTTCCTCAGTCTTCACTTTTCGCCCTTTCCATACGTTTGAAACCCTCGCTATTCCGGCAATTCCCTCTGTGCACGGATCCGACATTCGTGCCTCCATTCGCCAGGTAATCTTTCATTTCCTCCCTCTTTGTTCTATTCCTTCGTTCCGTCGTCAATGGCCTCCGGGGACTCGAGTTTGCCGGGGAGCGCAGCGGGTAGTTCCGCCCCTTCAATAGGATCGAGCCGGCGGCATCGCCGCGGCCGGGTGGAACCTTCGGTGGTTAGTATTTCTTCTGAGACTGCCAGTGAAGTGCCTGTGTTGGCCCGGGGCGAAGTTACTTCTAAACGGCAGCACCGTTTGCACCGTCGCGCGGCGGAGGAGCCCCAACATCACGACCTCGAAACCGCTGAGCCTGAGGTTCAAATTTTGGAAGAGGCGGGAGAAGAGGGCCCCGAGCAAATTGAACCGGCTGAGTTCGATTTTCTTTCGGACGAGGTGATCCCCAAAATTCCCAGCGATGATGACGAAGTGGATGAGGTTGATCGCAGGTTGCGATTTAAAGAAAGCTTGAGCGGGTCTCGCGGCGTGGTACCTCGGCCAACTCGGGTTTGGGAGGATAACACGTTTGCTGCGATAGATGTGAATAGTACTGTGACCGAAGCGGAGCTATTCGTATGACGGGATAGATTTCAGGTCCCGAGCGACGTGCATTTCTGGGTACCACATTATGGAGTCGATTTTGCAGACCAGGTTCCAGATGGCTACGTGGCGATAAATTATGATACGATGAAGGCGGGACTTCGCTTTCCGCTTCACCTCATTATTACTTCATTGCTGTGGTTTTGGGGCCTGGCTCTGACTCAGATCGCTCCAAATGGGTGGAGTACAATATTGGGACTTTTATCGCTGTTCGGTTGCGTCCAGCCCCGGGCATTTCCTTCTGTGAAGGAGATTAACTCTCTTATCTCGCTGGCGAAGTGGGGAAAGGGTCGGGGGTATTATTATGTGAAGGCTCGCCCTCATATGAAGATGGTCGAGGACCTTCCGAACAAGGTTCAAGATTGGAAGGAGAAGTTGTGGCTGGTAAGGGGTGCTTGGAAAAGCCCCGTCTTTTGCTCTCGGCGTGCTCGGATACCGCGAGATTCCTAGCGATTACATGACCTTTAAACGTGAGTTTTTTTCACATTTGCTTTCTTCTATTATACTTATTTAACTTTTTCTTCCTCATTGCAGCCCCCAAAAATTCCAAGACTTCGGAGCTCTCGCTTTCCTTCCTCGTTCGATTGATCCAGGTGTGCTTGATTGATCCTAGTGAGTGATCTTTGGCCGTTCTTCAGAGGTTGAAGTGTTTGGAGTTCGCTGGTTTGACCGTTCCTCCTCGCTCTTCGCTGGTCGGTAATCTTCCCGGTAAGTGATTTGGTCGTTTGCTCGACTTGTCTTGATTTCTCATTCTTCTTCTAAAGGTCTGTTATCTCTTGTCTTCCAGTTTCTTTCATAGAGTCCATTCACTTTACTTCCGCCAAGGTTCTCGACGAAATGCAGAATTTGAACGCTGAGGATATGCGCGAGAAGGTTGCTCGAGCCTTAGCCTTGTCGAAACAGCAGTCCGAGCAGAAGAAGTAAAAAGCTCAGAGTGGGACGACTGAGACCCCGCCAACGATGACTAAGCCTGCTACTCAGGGACGCGGTCAGAAGTGGGTGACCTCTGAAGCGCGAAATTCTGGTGGGAGTTCCCCAAAGCAGATTCGGACCTCTGTGGACATGGATGCACTCCGAAATTCTCCAATCGGGAGGCTGGTGGCGTCGGGTTCCGCAGGCAATCCCGATACGGTCGTCGAGATCACTCAGCGCCGAAATCGCGAGGTCAACGACCGCACTTTCTTGGGTTGGAACCCGAACTTCCGCAGGAGGTGATTTTTCGTTTCTCACAACTTCTTTTGCTCGCCTTTGGGTAGATTCTTTTTATATGTAGTGCCATTTTGCAGGTATAAATCGGATGATGGGGTTTTCCGAGGAGAGGCAACTCGCAGTTATCTGTGGTCGCGAGATCCTGCCGCCAATGATGCGCAACCCTCCTATCTTCATCAGATAACCATTGATGCCTCGTGGACCCTTAATTTGCATGAGGAAGCCCACTCACAACACTTCTCTGAGAATTTGACATCGGGGGTCGCCCACATGTGTTGCTCCTTATCTTTTTTTTAGAGGAGCCGGGAGCAATATAGTCAGGCGAAGACCCAAGCACAGAGAGCGGAGGCTGCCTGTATAACCATGAGGTCGGATCTGGAGAGGACGTCGAAAGATCGGGAGGCTGCGACAAATGTGAAAGTTGCTATTGAGGAGAAAATGAAAGAGGTGGTTCGGGAACGGGATGATATGGGAAAGAAGATTGTGCAGCTGACGAAAGGCCTCGAGCTTCGTGATAAGAAGGTGAAGGAGGCTACGGACAAGATTGCCGAATTGGAAGATCGGTGTCGCCGGCTGGATGCTGAGGTCCGTGGTCATCCTGCCACTATCAAGCTAGAACGTCACCATGCCTCGAACATGGCGTACATCCATTCATTTTCAAATGTTGTTCGAGCCTGTCATCGAGCTGGCGATCTTATGCCATGAAAGCGCTGCTTGTTGCTTATATGAACAATAATCCGGTCGGGGAGAAAAAAGATCTTCCCATTAAGGACCTCGCTGCTTTCGGTGTCGATTTCAGCTTCCTCCCTCCTAGTGCCAACCTTTATGATCCCGAAGAAATTCTTCTAATGTTGAATGAAGAGATGGGGGGAGGTCAAGATGGGGGCGCAGGCGGGGTTACTGGTGGAGTAGGTGGGGAAGGTGCTGGGGATCAAGCTGGCGTCGAGATTCCCGAGGTCGGACAAACTGATCTTATCAACCCTAATGAGGGGACTTCGGAAGCTCCGCCGAGTTGATTTCCTTAGCAATTTATCTGCGGCAGTATGCCATTACCTTCGGGTGCTTTTTATGTAATTGCCCTTCGGGGTTTCTATCAAGTTGCCCTTTGGGGTTTGTTAGTGTTTGCCCTCGGGGGGGAGTAAGTTTCTGTTGCCTTCGGGCGTTGTACTTTGGTTGCCTTCGGGCGTTTATTAATGAACTCTCTCTTTTTGAAATCGATGGTCTTTCTTTATTCCTCGCTTCTTTTTTTGATGGCTTGCTTGTTTTCGCTAATGCTTTGATGTCGGTAAACTCGTGTATCTTATTTTCTTGAGAGCCTGGGTAATAATCATGACAAAAGATTTATTAATTGATAATGATTGCAACCTGGCTGCCTTTGAATTTTTTGGCTTTGTCGACTTAGACTGGGTATGCGACCTAGCAGTCGACTTAGACTGGGCACATGACCGAGGTCGTCTTATAGATGGTATGCGACCTTTTTTCCTTTGAAGTTTTTTGGCTTTGTCGACTTAGACTGGGTATGCGACCTAGCAGTCGACTTAGACTGGGCACGCGACCGAGGTTGTCTTATAGATGGTATGTGACCTTTTTGCCTTTGAAGTTTTTTGGCTTTGTCAACTTAAATTGGGTATGCGACCTAGTAGTCAACTTAGACTGGGCATGCGACCGAAGTCGTCTTATAGATGATATGCGACCTTTTTGCCTTTGAAGTTTTTTAGCTTTGTCGACTTAGACTAGGTATGCGACCTAGTAGTCGACTTAGACTGGGCATGCGACCGAAGTCGTCTTATAGATGATATGCGACCTTTTTGCCTTTGAAGTTTTTTGGCTTTGTCGACTTAGACTGGGTATGCGACCTAGTAGTCGACTTAGACTGGGCATGCGATCGAAGGCGTCTTATAGATGATATGCGACCTTTTTGCCTTTGAAGTTTTTTGGCTTTGTCGACTTAGACTGGGTATGCGACCTAGTAGTCGACTTAGACTGGGCATTCGACCGAAGTTGTCTTATAGATGATATGCGACCTTTTTATGATCATGAGTTTATGAAGATTCTCATTTTACTTCTTTTATTTACGAATCTCTTTTCTGACCGAGCTCGCAAGAGGTCGGAGACCAGTCCCCCAAGTTCGTGAATGAAAGAGTTTTTATGAGAAGTTTCTTAGAGAAAAGGCTTTTGCATGTTTGTTTTGTTTTTCATCTGCGAATCTTTTCATTGATCGAGCTTGCGAGAGGTCTGGGACCAGTCCCTCAAGTTCGTGAATGAAAAACTTGTAATAGATTCTGGTAAAAAACACAACTCGTATAAAATTGTCGCATGAAAATATGATGCACGTTTGAATTTGAAATGGTTACTGATAAAACTTCTTTAAGTACACTACATTCCATGGGTACATCACGGGGATGCCCTCCATATCTTCGATCTTGTAAGCCCCATTTGGTAGGCATTTCGAGATTTTCAGTGGGCCTTCCCAAGTTGGGCCAAAAACTCCATTCTGGATCCCGAGGACTTGCTTTAAGACGAGGTCGCCAACCTTGAATCTTCGAATTTTTTCTTTCGAGTTGAAGTATTTTTCTGACCTTTGCTTGTAATCCACATTTTTCAAGTTGGCTTCTAATCTTTTTTCTTCGAGTAGGTCGTGGCTAAGAGAGATGGTTTGGTCGATGTCTTCTGTGATAGTTTGCGAGTCCGGTGATTTCTGACAACAACCTCGGCTGGTATGACCGCTTCTGTTCCGAATGCTAATGCGAAAGGCGTCTTGCCCGTTGAGTTTCGAAATGTGGTCCTGTATGACCATAGGATGCTCGGAAGTTTGAAAGCCCACAGTCCTGTTGACTCGATCAATTGGGTTTTCTGAGTATGCTTGATTATCTTGTTTACCGCTTCGACTTGTCCATTACACTGAGGGTGGTATGGGGTGGAGAACAACTTTGCGATTTTCCATTTCGCGAAGAATGCGTCGATCTCAAAACCGTCGAACTGCATTCCATTGTCTATGATGATCGCTTGTGGGAGGCCGAAATGGCATATGATATTTTTCCAGATGTATCTGATAATCTTCTCTTGAGTAATTGTTGCTAAAGGCTCTGCTTCAGCCCATTTGGTAAAGTAGTCGACTGCGACCACGACGAACTTCGAGCTTCCTGGGGCCTTTGGGAAAGGGCCTATCAGGTCGATTCCCCACTTTGCGAATGGCCATGTGCTATATATCGAGGTGAGCTCTTCGGGAGCTCGCTTGATTGTTGGGGCGAAGAACTGGCATTGCTTGCACTTTTTTGCGTATGCGATTACATTTTTCCTTAAGGTTAACCAGTAATAGCCCTGTCTGATCGTCTTGTAAACTAGAGACTGACCTGCTGTGTGGTTTCCACAATCTCCTTCGTGTATTTCCTTCAAAACTATTTGGCCTTCTTCAGGTGTGATGCACTTCAACAGCGGTAGCGAGAAACTTTATTTGTAAAGTTATTTGTCAATCATGGTGTATCTTGCTGCTCTCAGCTGTAAACGGCGAGCTGCGACCTTGTCTTCTGGTAGTGTCCCTTTTTTGATGTAGCTTCTGATCTCGGTCATCCAATTTTCCTCGGGGGCCGCGATTTGGAAGACTTCCATTTGAGAATCTGAAGGGCTTGCTTGACTTGCCCAAGTGATTTCCTTTATGTCGATGGTAGCGCGACCTGCGGAGGGGACATTGAGTCTTGCAACGGCAATATTATCCATGTCGGAAGTTCCCTCCGAGGTGGCGAGACGGGCCAAAGCGTCCGCCTGTGTGTTGTCTGCTCGTGGTACGAGCTCTATCTGCACTTCCTCAAACTTCTCTGCGAGGCTCCTCGCTATCTGATGGTATTTCATCATCTGTTCACCTCGCGTTTTGTATTCTCCCAACATCTGGCAAACAACCAGCTGAGAGTTACTGTAAACTTTCAATTTTCGTACTCCAATGGCCATGGCCATTTCCAGACCGTTTATTAATGCTTTGTATTCTGCCTCGTTATTTGGTGGCGTGGAAATCAAAACTTATAGCTGTCGTGAATGATTGTTGCTTGGGACTGATTAGGACTACTCCAGCCCCGGCTCGGGTGCTCGTCGAGGAACCGTCGACGTGCAGTGTCCAGGGAACGTCGATGGCCTCCGATGTCTTCTCAGGAAAAGTGAGCTCGGTGAGGAAATTGGCGAGTACCTGAGCTTTGATTGTAGTTCGTGGTGCGAATGTGATCCCAAACTGTCCTAATTCTATGGACCATTTCAACAATCGTCCTGCTGTGTCGGGTCGATGCAAAACTTGTCTTAAAGGCATGGTGGTTAAGACTTCAACTTGATGGTCGAAATTGTCTCAGCTTTCGGACACTCATGATCAGGGCATATGCGAGCTTCTCGAGGGGTGGATACTTGAGCTCGGCATAATTGAGGGTTTGACTAACAAAATAAATGGGCAAGTGATGTTGGCCATCTGTTCGGACTAGGACTGCACTGAGAGCGGACTCCGAGGCTGCCAGATACAAAAATAATTTTTCGCCGGGGTGGGCTTTGCCAAGATTTGGGGGTTGGATAGGTATACCTTGAGCTTTAAAAAGGCGGCTTGGCATTGTGGGGTCCATGAGAATTTTTCTTTTTTCATGGCTTCAAAAAAGGGTTTGCATTTGTCTCCCATTCTGGACACGAATCTGTTCAGGGCCGCAAGGCATCCAGTTAGCCTTTGGACCTCTTTGACATTGCGAGGTGGCTTCATTTCCATGATGGCTTTGATCTTTGAAGGGTTTGCTTCTATTCCTCGCTGACTGATGATGTGACCCAGGAACTTTCCTGATCCTACCCCGAAACTGCACTTTTTGGGATTCAGATGCATGTTGTACTTCCTTAGGATATCGAAAGTCATTGCGAGGTGGCCCAGATGGTCCTCTTTCTTTTCGCTCTTTACCATGATTTCATCGATGTATACTTCCATGGTTTTTCCTATCTCGTCAGCGAACATCCGATTTACTAGGCGTTGGTAGGTCGCTCCCGCGTTCTTCAACCCAAATGGCATCCTTTTCCAACAATAGACATTTTTTCCTGTTAGGAAAGATGTGTGTTGCTAGTTGTCTTTGTCCATGGCGATCTGATGATATCCCGCGAAGGCATCCATGAAAGTCATCATCTCGTGCCCAGTTCTGTCAACGAGGTGATCGATGTGCGGCATCGGAAAATAGTCTTTTGGGCACGCTTCATTGAGGTCGGTGAAATCGATACATAGTCGCCAAGAATCGTTCGCTTTCTTTACTAAAACTGCATTGGCTACCCACTGCGGTTGGTCGGCCTGTTCGATTAACTTATTATTCAGCAGCTTCTCCACTTCCTCGGCCAAGGCTGCGTATTTCTCGGGGCTGAACTTCCTTCTCTTTTGGGATACCGGCCTCCTTGTTGGGTCGATGTTCAGTTTGTGACATGCGACCTCGGGGTCGATGCCGACCATATCTTCGTATGACCAAGCGAACACATCTAAATTTTGTTTGAGAAAGTCTATCAATTGAGCCGCAAATCATTGGGTATTTGCGTCCCGATGGTCACACTTAGCTCTGGCCGGTCGAGGTCGACCGGGATTATTTTGAGTTCTTCGATGGGAGTTGCTCGATGGTCGCTTCTTTCTATTCTTGGATCTAGACTTGATTTTTGTTGCTCGACCTCGATCTCCATCTGTTCGAAGCCGAGGCGAGGCTCTAAATTTGGTAGCTCTTTGGCGGGTTTCTCCCTTTCCTTGACGTCGATTTCCATGGGTGTTGCATTTGTTTCCATTACACTATATATTTAAATTTTGTCATTTTTCTTTTCTTTTCGAGGTGGAGTCTGGCTTGTGTTTCCTAGCCCCATGTCGGGTTTTCTACCGTAATAGAAAGCGGAATTTAAACTGACACAAGAGTAAGTCAAACATTTTCTTGCTGCGATTTGGTCACCTTTGATGGTGCCAATCTTCCCGTTAGATCCGAGAAATTTGATACAATAGTAGTAAGATGAGGCGGCAGCCCCGAACTCATGTTCAAAAGGCCTACCGAAGAAAGCATTAAAATTGGAGGGAATTGTTGTAGCATGGATAAACCCGACCTCCCACCTGGGCACGAAGGATCATAAACAATCCAACAAAGACTGCATGAAGCAACCTCGGCAAGGGGACCAAGGGATCAACCCACGTAATTCCCACAAGACCAAACCTTCAAGTCACAAAGGTCGGCAACTCGGGTAGTCGGCAGTTCGGGAAGTCGCGATGCTATTTCCACTTTATATCCTCGAGTCGGGAGCGACCTGCACCAGCCATAACTATACAGTTCACGTGGTCAATGACAGCCCCCAACACGCCACTAATCCGCCCTCCACATCCGCTCCACGATTGGCGCACGCTGAAGATGGACGATGTCTGGCCTGTCAAGGCAAGATTAATGGTTCCCGATATTGTAGCCCTCATAGGCATTATTCCTTATGTAAATTCCCACCCAAAGGGTGGGAGTCATAGTATAAATAGGCCACCACGGCCACCTCTGTAAAATGTCGAACAACTTAGACTTTTAGGCATATACATACATCCTCTCCCTGGCTTGGATGCCCCTGGACGTAGTCTGATTCCAAAGACGATCCGGGTCACCAACTCCTTTGTCTCTTTCCCTGATTTGATTGCCTTTAGCATACACGTTTCATAACAATTATTGTTTAACTGAGTAGATAAAAACCAGTTACAACAATTGGCGCCGTCTGTGGGAAGACATTTCTTGAGAAATTTCAACAATTCTCAAGGAGACCTCACCTTCCAAACTCTAAGAAAAACAAAATGGCAACCAACTAGGGGAAAGCGGTAATCGGGAATGAAACCGACGTTCGTGATGGCGTTGAGGTTTCACTGAGTTCTCAACCCACTCATCGGGCAGCCCAACTGGTTCCCCCGACTGGTGGAATCTTGTCCAAACACTGGAGGATGCCAAAGCAGTGATGGCCGTTCTCAACAAGAAACGTCTCAATTTCAGCATTGAGGAGGAACAGCCCCCAGCCAAGCAAATAGCCCATGATGCCGGAACTTCCAAAGGTAAACGCGTTATGACGGAAAAGGGATGGTCCACGGGCCAACTGGCGTACAACGCGGCCAAACTTGCCATCGTTCGGAACCACCGGGCCCTAGACAGACCAGCGGGTTCGAATAGTGTATTCACCCGCCTCGGAAGCCAAGCTGCCCTGAAGGCCCTCATGAGGGACGAGGACGAGGCTCACCCTCAACCACGCCATGATGAACAGGTGGAAAGAGATCTTGCCATGGCCCTGGACATACACCACGGAGGATCGCCGAGACATTCGGCATACCACCATGGTCACGGGCAGGGGGCCAGTAACCCGCGCGACGCTCAGGTCACAACATTGGCTAGGACCGTCCAACAACTGTTGGAAAAGATGGGTAACCAGGATGGACCGTCTGGGTCTAACACTGACTTTGTCATCCCCGATTCGCCCTTGGGAACTATGATCACTCTGGCACCTGCCCAGAGGAAAATCAGCATAGCGGCTCTAGATCGCTACAATGGGAGTACAGACCCCAGAGTCCATATGGCGAAGTACAATGCGTATATGGCCTCAATGGGGGCATCGGATGCGACGAAGTGTAGACTTTTCTCCCTGACGCTGAGCGACCAGGCCCACATGTGGTACACTTCGCTGCCATCTCTCTCCATTGATAATTTCGAGCAACTGGCTCGATTATTCTTGGGTCACTATACGGCGATGGCGCCCCGACCTGCGATAAGGCTGAGGCTCATGAACATGCGTCAGGGGGAGACGGAGTCAGATCGATCCTATGTTGAGAGGATCGATAGACTTATCATTAAAGGCGACCCCATTGGGGACGAGGCCAAGCTGCTGGGGGCAGTATCTGGCCTCAGAAGAGGAACCAAGCTATGGCGGCGCATGACCGCCGACTACCCGACCAGCTACGCCAATTTCAGGAAAAGGTCCAGTGACCTCATCCATACCATGGAGTTGCTAGAGACCCGGCTCTCAGAGACAAAGGAATTCGCGGAGCCCAATAAAGGTTCCAAGAAAACCGAGGGTCATTACAAGACACCCGACAGCTTCAAACCATTTGAGGAGTCCATTCCGGTGAAGCTGATGGAGGCTCTAGGTATGACACCTGGTAACGTTTATACCCAGATCCAGGGACAAGACATGTTGCGAGCACCCCGCCCCATGAAAGATAAAAGCCGGCAACACCAGAACAAGTATTGCCACTATTAAAACCAAAAAGGATGTTCAAAAACTGACGGGGAGCCTGGCCGCTCTGAACAGATTCATCTCCCGAATGGGGGATAAATGCAAGCCCATGTTCGACACCATCAGAAAGAAGGTGAGGTTCGAATGGACATCTGAGAGTCAGGATGCTCTGGACAGGATCAAAGCATATTTGGCCGACGTCAACATTTTAGCCAAACCGGTCCCTGGCAAGAAACTGTTTCTATACTTAGCGACCTCGGAAACTGCCTTGAGCAAAGTGCTTGTACGGGCGGAGGGTCAAACCCATCTGCCCATTTACTTTGTAAGTCAGACGCTAAATGAAACCGAGCAGCGATACCCTCTTCCAGAGAAATTAGCCTATACTCTAGTTATGAGTGTGAGGAAACTGAGACCTTACTTCTTCGATCACTAAGTGGAGGTCCTCACTTCCTTACCCCTTCGCAACGTGCTCCATTAACCAGATACATCGGGCTGATGCCTCAAGTGGGCCATTGAGGTTGGACAGTATGGGGTAACATATGCGCCGAGGCCTGTAATAAAAGCTCAGGCCTTGGCCGACTTCATCGTTGAATTAACCCCTCCTCCTGGGGCCAGCGGTTCGACCGGCCCACCATGGGAGTTGTACGTAGACGGCTCGGAAACTGCCAACAAATCAGGGGCATGAATTGTATTAATCAGTCTAGATGGGATTTTTTTTCAGAATGCCATTACTTTCGATTTCCCTGCCACTAACAACAAGTCCGAATATGAAGCGCTGATCAATGGTTTAGAAATGTCCACCGCAATGGGCATCAAGCGACTTCAAGTACACACCGACTCGGCTGTGAAAGCACGCCGGATATCGGGAGTATGAGGCCCGAGACGAGCGGATTTCCGTGCTTACCAAGAGGTCACAAAGCACTTTGCCCTGAAATTTGAACAAATCTACATCAAGCTAGTACCAAGGGATGCGAACTCCCGAGCCGATGCATCGGGCACGATTAGCGACCGGAGGACCAACAGAGATGAGGGATGTCACCATCACAAAACTCTCCCACCCTCCATCGCTAACACAAACAGCAATCGTTCCCTAGACACCCCGAGTTTAAGCTGGATAACCCCCCATAATCGACTACTTGATGACTGGGGCATTACCAACCGACAAAATTCAGGCAAAGCAATTGCAACTAAGGGCAGCAAGGTACACATTGGTTGGTAACGAACTATATAAGCGAGGCTTCAGCATACCACTACTCCGATGTGTTACCTCGGAGCAAGGGCAGACTATCCTGCAAGATATTCACGACGGGGTATGCAGAAACCACACTGGGGGGCAGTAGCTCGCTCATAAGACGACGAGACAGGGGTATTATTGGCCAACTTTAAAGGCCGATGCCATGGTTTTTCGCACGGAAATGCCACAAATGTCAAATACACGTACCATCAATCAAGGTCGCACCTGAGGAACTCACCAGCATCCTCAGTCCCTGGCCTTTTGCAAAGTGGGGGATAGATATCATCGGGCCATTACCAACAACCCCGGGTTCAGTCAAGTACGCCCTAGTCGCAGTAGATTACTTCACAAAATGGGCCGAGACTGAGGCTTTGGCGACCATAGATCAGGATCACGTCATCAAATTCATATGGCGAAACATCATCTGTAGATTCGGCCTACCGCAAGCAATTATATCCGATAATGGGAAGTAGTTCGATGGTCATAAGATCCATAGTTTCTTCAGAAAATGGAAAATCACCAAGCTTTTCTCTACCCCTTATCACCCTCAGCCAAACGGTCAAGTCAAGGCTGTGGAACAAGATCATCAAGCACACTCAAAACCAAGATTGAGGGAGGAAAAGGGAAGTGGGCGAGTGAATTACGGATGTCTTTGTGGTCATACGTAACAACCCGCCAAAATTCGACCGAAGAGACCCCTTATTCGATGGCATTTGGCTCGGAAGCAGTCATACCCGCAGAGGTCGAATTCCAAACTCTTACAACCTCGCAGATCGCGACCGACTGCAACGATGATGCCTTGGCCAGAAACCTAGACTTGCTCGACGAGAAGCGATTAGAGGCAGGTATCCGAAATGCGAGATACAAACAAAAGTCAGAAAAATACTACAACTCTAAAGTGCGACTTCGAAAATTCAAAGAAGGCGACACTCGGGTCTGAAAGAAGACTCTAGGAGTAACCAAAGGAACTTTCGGACCAAATGGAAGGACCATACAAGGTCGCCGAGTATTATCCAACGGGCATCTGAGCTCGAGAACCCAGATGACACTCGGCCTCAAGACTGTGGAACGATCTCATCGAAGAGATACTATCAAGAGGGTCGAGGCCAAAGCAGTACTTGTAAGCTTTCAGGTGAGTCAATAATAATGAGTTAAATTTTCTTTTTCACAATTCCTGTGTTTAAACCAAGGGAGGTCGCATAGATGAAACATCGACCTCCCCCGGGAATGACTTTTGACATATTTATGGGCGAGATAGCCACCCTAGCGGTGTGATCCTCCCTAACTTTATAAGACGACTAAGCGAGGTTCAATCTAAAATCGCAATGCCAATAAGACGAATGAACATACACACATATTATAGTCGTGATAAGGAAATCAAGTCAAGACAATAAAGGAAAAAAAGGCGATTTCATTAATGACAACAAGCCCCAAAGGTCGGTACATTATAAGAGCCCGAAAATTAGATTATTGGGATTATCTTTGGAAAGTATGCTTTTTACTTTGTATAATCGAAAACTGAATTTTCGGGACTTATTTTTGAAATAAATTATTTATCACCGATGCTTTAAATATGATTGAATGTTACATATATTTATTGCATAATTGTTCAATAATTAAATGCGTGTTTATCAGTAGTTAATTTAGTGATACCGGATCACGAAGATTAAATTAACGGTCCCTTGTAACTATAAGTACGCCATTCACGACCTAGATGGAAATGAACAACCATCGCGAAAGGTTGAGGTGTAAGGCTCAAATTGGTTTGTCTTGACCAAGAGATTACACTAGTGCATGACCGACGATGTTGAATAGGACCTCTGAGGAGGATAAATTCTTCTTGAATCGAACAAGGAAGAATTAGACCTCGGTGGTTCGTTGTTTCTTAACCTTCGCCCCTTAAATAGGATCACGTGGGATTGGTAACTATTGCTTTGACTTATCATGGGTAATAATCGAGAGATTCAATACTTTTTATCTTGGGCAATATTATTGGTCACATGTGATTGCTAAGATTTAATCTGAAGAATCGTGGTGCAAAAACGCGCTTGCTTGATTTGCCCCTTGGGAGGTTCATAAGTTTTATCATACCAAATCTTGCAAGTGGAATTAGTTTCCCAGATGGATAATAATGTTGAACCGTTTCTCGACCAAGGACAAAAGATATTAATTAACGGAAAGCTATTTGGTGGCTTGAATTAATTAATGGGCTAGATAATCTTAAACACGGAAATAATGACCGGAGCCATATCGACCGTAATATGGGTTAAGATGGATAGTGCAATATTAATTATGTAGTGGGATTAATTAATATTTATGGGCTTGAATTATATTGTGGCTCAATATTAGATATTCAAGATCCATTAGAAGGTCCAATCTTAATTCTCCTAAAGGCCCCCTGAGTAGCTCAACAAATAGTCCAATAACTGAAAAGGTGATTAAAATAAAATAAATATTGTTGCTTATTTTTTCCTCTAAATTTTCGAAAATTATGGATAAAAAAGAGGGAGAAAGATTTTCTTTGAATTTTGTTATGGAATGAAGATATGTATTCTTGGAATACAAGATTATCTCATTAAATTCAAGAAATCTCCCACTTGGTTATTCATAGTGATATTCGAAATTTTTTTTGAAAAAATAGAGGGCAAGAAAGATTTTCTTGATTTTCTTGAAAAGATATTATGGAAGATATGTATTTCTTGAAATACAAGAATATCTCATAAATTCAAGAAGATCCAAATCTTGGATTCTTGCACACTGTATTTTTTGAAAATAATACCATATTATAGAGAAGGTGGAATTTTGTGGAATATTTTAATTATGGGAAAAAGAATATATGAGATATATTCAAGATTTCTTGGTGATCAAGAAAAGTCTTTTCCCACATTGATTTTCTACTAAAAAATTCGACACCCCCTCTCCTATAAATAGGGGATGATTAGTTCATTCCCAAGTACAATTCCATGTGCTGGAAAAATTAGCAAATCCACGAAAGTGGTGCAACAAAGTTTATTTTTTTCCTTTTGTTAATTGTTGAAAGTATCCTTCCACGGATTGTCGAAAGCAAGGGCTAAGGGAATACTTGGGAAGTCCTTTTGGTTAGTCCATCCAACCAAAGTCACTTTGCCATCCCGAGAGAGGTACGTTCACGTAAACCCGTAGATTCCGCATGCGTAGGTTTTACGTGGCTTTTTATATGCATGATATGTTGTTGCAATTATTATTTGAATTAATATATGATTAATTCATGCTAGTAATAATTAATGAATTAAATTTATATTTAAATATTCACCCCGAATAGATCTGTGCAAATCATTCCCCAACAACCCGGTATCGAGCCCACGGTTTGACTCAATTTTTTAAATTGTAATTTAATTCGTGGACATTAAATTTGAAATTGGATAGTAGAACTGTTAGATCTGTTTTGCAGGTATCCAATTGTCATGGATTTTAATGTTTATTTTTGCATGCATATAAAATGTGGTTTTTATTTAATTCGATTCGTTCGGATTTGTTTTGCCTCGTGAGAAAATCCACGAGTAGACTAGGATTTGTTTGATTTGATCAATGTAATAGACTAGTCTAGATCTAGGTTTATTTATTTTTTGTAAATAAATTATAACCGGATCGGGAACGAAGAGACGAAAAGAATTAAAGGACGAAATCCGTAAGAGTGTACAGGGGCGGCGGTCTTGGTCGGCACGCACGGGCGCGCGGGCGAGGCCGGGCGGCCGAAAGCACGCCATGAGAATAGAGTCACAAGACGGGCGGACGCTTAAAGAAAGACGCGAAGACCGTCGTGCTCCCAGCCGAAGCGGAAGGGGATCACGCTGGCGCCAAGACGGATACGCTGGCGCAGAGGTCGCGGGCATGAGGCGGAAGCGGCGAAGCGCCCTACGGATCTTGCGATGGAAAGCGTCGCTTGCCGAGATCCGCCGACGCCGCCGACCGATCGTCCGAGGCATGCCGAGGCATCGGCGGGCGTAACTGCCGGGCGTGCCGAGCCGCCGAGGTCATCTAGGCAAGTGGCCGGCCGGATGCGGCGTGCATCCCGGCCGCGAAGCCGCGTGGCGGTTGGCGGTTCGAGATTTTTTTTTTTCGAGACTAACGAGAGTGGGAGAAATTCGAGGCGTGTTTCTTCAAGATCAAGCCAAAAAAATCAAATCATGACAATTGGATAATTTGTGCCCAATATGTTTATTTTTCTGTTTTGCTTGATTTATTTGTGCTATCTTATGCTTTATTTAATTTGTTTAAATGTGTTTGCATGAGGGTTGCCAAATGGAAAAATCTCATCTTCAAAATTACTAAGTATGTTTAAATAATTAATTGACAATTTTATTAGGATAATAAAATTGAATTAATTTTTTTGACCTCCATGATTTATTTATTTGTGAATTCTTTTGGAGAAAATTCCACGACGGACGGTCAAAAGATAGGTTTCACATGAATGAATTCCAAACGGATGATTGTGGGTTATTACTAGTGGCGACGATGACCTCCCTAACGAGAGGCTCGATCAAAGCGAAATAGTAATCAGTATTTAATCATGGTTATTACTTAGGTATAAAATTGATATGCATATACTTCCCAAGTCCCCTCGTCAATTTTATATTGGTCAATGGGAGCCAACTATTAATCTGGATATTAAAGGTTTTAATCGTTTTGTTTGTAACTCCTTGAATGTGTTTAAATAATGACCCACCCCACGCGGGCTTATTTAAATCATTTTTGAGATGTTGGTGATGCATGTTCATATTTTTCTCAAGATTTTAATATGATGCATGTGATCGAACCTTGTGATATACTTGTCTTTTGCATATAGTTGTTTTTATTTCGATTCAAAGATGTCATTACCTTTTAATCCATTGTTATTATACTTTAAAGTCAATACAATATGTATGGAAACTATATTGATTGGAAAATTATAATTGTCCTAAGCGCACAAAAAGCACAAGTGGATTTTGACACACAAAAATCGATGAGCCAACCGACGAAGTCAAAACACGCGGGACTCGTCGGATCACCTTCTTGAAAAGATGTCGTCATTTAAAAATGGTGGAGGGCAAACCCGTAAGGGATTACGCCCTCAAAATAGATGGCCCATCTGAACAAACTTGAGATTCTCGAGTCGCAGATTATAATAACTGGAGACTCGAGATGATTTTGGTACTTCACCGCCCAAAAAGTTTTTGAGCATTTTGGCCTCGCTTAGCTAATTTGTTGCAAGCTTTTGGTCTCTGCAGAAATGATGAAGAGGCACCAAACTCAAGCTTTGACGGCAAGTGGTCCGTCTTCATCTTCTAGGCCAAGGGTAGGAAAGATAAAGAAGAGGACCAAAGGCCATAAGCAATAAAACTCAACTGTTGCCAAGGGCAATGGTAAGATGAGGAATGCTTGTTGTGTCAAGGAAAATCAAAGAGGAAGTGCTTAAGTTTGTGGTGAGAGAGGACAATGGAGGTTTTGTCTGTTCCAACCCCCAAAAGGGACGGAAAGAAAGGTAATTCTCACGCGACTAGTTGTTGAAACTTGTTTAGCGGGCGATACTTCTCATTCGTGGGTGGTTGATACGAGATCCACTAATCATGTTGGCTTCACGGGTTCTAAATGATCCGACAACTTAGTGGTAGTGAGATCCTCATCACACAGGGCAACATTACGAAAGTAGAAGACATTGCAATGCTACGATAGTAACGATTATTGCAATCTTATGCAAAAGCGCAGACATTGCAATCTTTGCATGATGAGTAGCGATTAAAAAAAGCGATGGGAGAAGTGCACCTATCTTTTGAAGATAAAGTTTTTTTTGAGATTATTTTTATGTTCCCAGTTTTAGAAAGAATTCACTTTCAGTTTCTAAAATTCGATTAAAGGACACTAAGTTTCTTCTAATAAGAATGACATCATTTTTGAAATGATGAGTGTATCTGTTACGGGACATTGATGGAAAATCTCTATACAATTAATCATGCACACCACTCACTTAAATGCATCCTATAACACATCAACTATTTCCGACAAAAGAAAGCGTGAACGAAATACTTCTTTGCATCTAAGATTAGGTCATATAAATCCAAAGAGGATCCAAAGGTTGGTGAAAGATGGTTCATTGGAGCGTCTCCAAGTTGAATCGATTCCAACCTGCGAATCATGTTTGGAGGGTAATATGACCAAGAGGGCATTTGGAGCCAAGGGGAATAGGGCTAAAGAAGTGTTAGAGATCGTTCACACAGATGTATGTAGTCCAATGTCAACCAAAGCAAGAGGAGGTTATGAGTAATTTTATTGATGATTACTCAAGGTACATTTTCCTTATGAAGCATGAATCTGAGACCTTTGAGAAATTCTAAGAATTTAAGGCTCAAACAGAGAATCATAGGGAAAAACATATCAAGTCTCTACGATCTGATCATGGAGGTGAATACCTCAGCGATGAGTTTTTTGAACTACTTATCTGATGAAGGGATTGTATCCCAACTTAATGCACCCGGAACCCCTCAACAAAACAGGGTTGCAAAGCGAAGTAACATAATTCTTTTGGAAATGGTTAGACCAATGATGAGTTATGCGGATCTTCCCGAGTCGTTCTGGGGTCATACCTTGGAAACATCGACTTACATTCTAAACTTGGTGCTATCCAAATCGGTTCCCAAAACCCCAAAGATTTGTGGACCAGGCGCGAGCCTAGTATGAGACACATGAGAATTTTGGGGTGTCCGGCCTACGTGTTGGACAAGGAAATCGGTAAATTGGATCCTCGATCAGAATTAAGGTTGTTTATAGGATACCCCGAGGGAACAAAAGGGTGTATGTTCTATAGTCCCGAAGATCAAAAGGTGGTCATCCGCACCCACTTTAGATTTTTGGAAGGAGACTATATGAACCAAAGAAAACCCAGAAGTGAGATTACCTTAAATGAACTTAAAGGGCAAACCTCAGTGCCAACTGTACTAGATGATATACCAAACGATACGTTTTTACAACCGGAACCTCGTCATAGTGGGAGGGTTGTTAGACAACCCGAGAGATTCATGGGAATAGGAGAGTCCTCGGATTTTGTTGGTCCCGGTGCAAACGAGTCTTACACGTGTATGGGGGGGGAATACACGTGTTCAGTGTTTTTAAAACTTTTTCTTACTGAGGTCAGCTTGTGTCAGATAATCCTGAAGATTAGGTTCTGAGAAGCACAGATCGCTCTGAGTCAAAGTCTACTGAGACAGTGATCCTGAGCTGCTTTCAGATACCTCAGATAATCCCAACTGAGTCCTGAGTGTCAGAGATCCTGAGTTGCTTGGATCAGATAACTAACTTACTGAATCCTCAGAAGAGAGTTCAGTTTGGTAACTATCTGTTCTAGCTACTCAGTCGTGTGGAATGGTTGGCCCTTTAGTTTATACTCGTTTTAAGCTTTGCTGAAAAGCCTTCCCTTTATGAATTAGTGATTAAGCTGTGATTCACTTACATGCAACTTCAGTGGATTGATTCCAACTGAATATCAGTGAAAAGTATGCTTTCAAAATCAAGTCAAATGTGATTAAGCCGCAGATAAGGAAAACAATAAAGAACACATCAATTATAGTGGTTCAGAGACTCAAGCTCCTACGTCCACTCTCCCTGACTCTTCAGAGAAATTCACTAATCACTTCTGAGCTTTCTGACTACCTCGTAGTTTACTTACTCAACTCGGACCTGAGTTTTCTGACTACTCCATGTAGTTTACTTACTCAACCCGACCTTGAGTTTTCTGACTACCTCCGTAGTTTACTTACTCAAACACAAACAAGCTTTAGGACTACCCCGTAGCTTACTAACTTCTCCTCTAGAGTTTTTCGACTACTCCGCGTAGTTTACTAACTCTTTACAACTCTTCTCACCAACAAACACACTCCAACTACCTTCACAAGGGTTTGGGGTTTCTCGGTTGGTTTCCAACTAGGATGAGATATCCTTTACAATGAAGAACAATGCAAAAGGTTAGGATATCTCGACTAAGCTTTGGATAATTCTTATCAATCTAGGCTTAGTATAGTGAGCTCTCTTCAATATAGAAGCACTTGGGAAATTCTAAGTTTTTCGAGTGCTTTAACTTTTGCAAGAATAAGTTTGAGCTCTTGAGTTGCGTATAAATTTCCCGTAACCTTACAATGTAGAGGGTCACCAGTATTTATAGGCATACACCAAGGTCACTCTTGAAAACTATCCGTTGGAGAGATAGCTTCGTGAGTTTCCTCTTAAGGTGTGTGAGAAACGACTATATTTAGGGTTTGAAACTCCCTAACACGTTTTAGGCAATAGCCTTTCATGTAGCCGGTCTTCACTTTTTGCAGTCTGGAACTTTTGTACATCTGACATCTTTTACAGTGACCTGTCACTGTCAATGTCAGTATGGTACAGTGTCGTCTTCCTCTTTTTGACTTTTGTCTCCAGTTAAAGGTAGACACCTTCAACGGCTCTTTTGGTTACAAACTCTGAGTTTGATATAACCTTAACAACACTTCTGACTTAGTTCCTTTTGTCTGCATTTGAATGTCTTGGCAAATATCTATTTTCTAAGGAATCACGATCTTCCGATATTGCATCCTTCGAGATAGATATATTGGTGCCTCGGAACATTGAGTTCATACTTGTGCATTGATATATTATTGCGAGTCTTGATAATTCTTGTGCCTTGATATTCTTGATCTTGGGTTCTCGATCTTGATCTTGCGTCTTGAGTCTTCCGAGTCTTGAGGTCTTCGAGTCTTGAGTCTTCGAGTCTTTATAGTTTATCTTGGTGATGTCTTGAGTCTTCATGCTGAGTCTTCAGTTCCTCAGTATCCTACTGAGTCTTCAGTATCTTTAGTTTCATACTGAAACTTCAGTTTCTTCAGAAACTTACTGAGTTCTTCAGAGTCTTCAGAACCTATCCTGAACTATATCTGCTGACTATACATTTTGCAGATAACTTCCTGAGTACTCTAAAACTGAATCCTTACTCAACTATCAAGATCATTCTGATCATGTCATACTCAGGGGTTTTGGGATCTTAATCAAAATCATATATATTAAATTCATCTCCCAACAATTTCCCCCTTTTTGATGATGCCAAAACCTATCTTGTTACAAACATAAGACCTATATTCAGGTTTCAGTTTATCCTATTACAAGATTGGTTGTCTCCCAACAATTTCTAAAAATAGAGAAACTCCTAACAATTTAAATCATTCAGTAATTTCTTCAGTAATGAATCTCTTTAAGTAGTTCATTACTAAATACTTAAACAATTTCCCCCATATTTAGACAATTTCTCTTTATCAACATACAATCAGTTCAGAGACATTCATTCAGCATATCAAAATAAAAGACATGTAAATAAGATAATGAGATATTATCTTTTGAGCATAATGATAAATCTTCATTGATGATTGGTATCCCATTACAGATTACAATGAGTTTATCAACAAAATCAAAAAGACAAAAATTTAAAGATTACAGAATCTTCTGAGTCTTCAGTCTTCAGTCTTCAGATTTTGGCTCTTCAGTCTTCTGCTCTTCAGTTTGCTTCATTCTCAACTTCATCAGCGGGCACCTCCAGGTCGAACATTCCAAAAAATCTCTTCTTCAGCTCATTTCTCTCCTTGATAATGTCCGGACTGTTCCTTGTTAAACCCAACTGACCAGCATACTGAGCAATTTCTTGAGTAATGGCCTTTTCATTCATCAAGCCATTACCAAGTCTTGGAGGAGGATAGGAATATGGACCAGGGGCTACTATCTGTACCTCTCCTTCATCCGCAAGGTTAATCCAGCCCTGTAGATACTTTGGATAGAAGGTAAGGATATATTCAATGAATGCTTCATTCTGATCTGAGCTTTCCCCTCTCCATTCCCTGAGAACATCATAATTGAACCAGAAGGTTCTCTTGACTTCTTCCCACATATCGTTGAGTTTGATAGGCATCCATTTATCAACGTGGGGCCACTTTAGTGCTTTTGATGTCCCTTTCCTCTTGCTCGCAAACTTCCTGAATTCACTCCTTCGCTTCTGCTCTTCGTCTATCTTCTTTCTGATCACAGACGCTCCTGAGACCGAAGCAGCAGCTTTCTTAGCTTGTTCTATTTGGAGTGTCTTCAGAGCATCTCTTGTGTTGAAGACTTTCTTTTGAGGTTGAGACTCAGATTCTTCTTTATCTTCATCCAGAATCAGCTTTCTCTGGATTGGCTTAGAAGCCTTTGCACGCTTGCTTTCAGGTTGAACAACGCCCAAGGCTTTCCTCTTCATAGGCATTTCAGCAGCAACCTGGCTTGTTCCAACCTTTGCTCTAGCACTCAGTTTCTCTCTTGTAACATCAAGCATGGTTTGCTTAGAAACTCGAGTGTAGATAGGCTTCTCCACCTGAGCGAACTTTAACTTCTCAGTAGCTATGACTTCTCTTAAGGCTTTGGCTAGGTTATACATTTCAGCATCTTTCAGAGCCTTCTTCTCCAAAGTACGTGCCATGAACTTCCTGAGGTCTTCACCTTCCTTTTCCCCTTCTTGGCACCGTAATTTGGAAGAAGTCTGAGAGTCTTTGTGTCCATGTGATATTGCTCTTTTTGCTCACCACAATGGATCTCTCATGCTAACTCGATCTTGTTAAACTTCCATCCTCACGATGTGGTTCTTAGTCCGCGAAACTTCTTGAGATAAGTGGGTAAAGCCGGCGGAGAGTGCTTCTTTGAACATCTCTGTCATCTTGGTCATAATCTTGAGCTCATTTCCTCAACGGCCGGAGACTTGATTAGCACCTCATTCTTCTCTGCAATTTCACCTCTAGGAATTGAGAACTCTCCGGTGTTTACTGCTTGATTCGGCCTTAACTTCGGCCTTGACTCCTCCGAACTTCTCATTCAACTTTTTCTTCCATGGAGGTCATCCGGGTGGTCGAGTGTTTTGGATTAGCACCAACTCAAGAGTGACTAAGACTTTCCATCTTTTGAGCTTGGTTGGCCAAAGTCTCTTCCATCTGAGCAATTTTGATCATCATAGGCTCAACCTTCTCAAGTTTCTCCATCAAGGGAGTGAGATCAATCTTAGGAACCTTTCGCACCTTACAGGTTTGTTTGATCATCCGAGCTTTGACTTCATTCTCGAGCTCCGGTCTCCAATCGAGCCTCGATCAGTATATCGAGACAATTCGAGAATTAAAGATAGAACTTTCAAAGAACTTTGGCATAATTGTTAATAGTGCCAAAAGGTACCAAGAGTCTTGCTTCACCGAGGTTGACCAATTTCAGGTTGATCGCCAGATAGAGTCTCCTTTTCCATCCGAGGCCCGATCCTCAACATCTCCCTGTTGGTCCCCATCTCCATCTTGAGATTTGTTTCCGCTGCTTGGGGCACCAACTTCAGTCGCTCTCCTCTCAGCCAACTTCTTCTGAACCAACTCATCAAAATCGAAGTTTTTCATCCTGAGCGTTGTCCTCCTGAACCCTGAGAAGTCGGCCAGGAAGGCATCTCTCCTCATTCCACTGATCTTCCCTCCTCGAATGCAACAATATCAAGCATCTCGGGAAGAGTCCGATTGAGGATGAACACAGGTTATCCTTAATCAAGAAAACTTCTTGCAGATCAGGGTATGAGCTGAGTTCAGGGTAGCGGTCAAGAATGAACCGTTCCCCCTTGCTCCTCCACTCGCCTTCTTCAGCTTCTCCCTTCTTCCATCTCGGGCTCTCTGGTTCAGTTGAAGCATCAGCTGAGGGATCAAGCAGTAGATCACTCAGGAGCTCATCAAGAATATTCTCGCTCCGAGCCTGCCAAAGATCGAAGTTTGTGCATTCAGTCCCTCGGTTTGCATCGAGTGGGTTACGAGGCTGCCGGGCATATCCTCGGTTTAGTCGAGTTGGCTCTTGATCGAGCTGCACATCTTGGATCGACTCGGGGGCTCTTCTGTCGAACCTTTTTTGCACATCCCGAGGTAGGCATCTCGAGGTCTGAGTTCCTTTAAAAATTTCCCCGAGAAATTTTATCCGAAAAAGCGATGTCTCGAGCACCTCAGAGAAGACCTGCTCCTCAGTCTGATCCTGTGTCCTAGAGATAACCTGAGCCAACACTTGCAATGGTGAACTCTGAGCGGTTTGGCCCTCAGGTTGAATCTCTTCAGAATCACTTCCATCTTCATCGGTGAGAACCACCAATCTTCTGCGTTTTGGAGCAAGATCCTTCTGTTTCAACATCTTTGCTCCCTGCTCCATCTTTGCCTCCAACAAAACCTTCCCCCTGGTTTGTTGGGTCTCTTTTTCAGCAGCCGCAGAAGGTGATTCTACCTTCTTTTCTCTCTTCCCCCTGATGGCCTGCTTCTTTGCAGCAATGGGCTTAAAGAGAATTTTGGACTTAGGGAATGGGGTCGAATTGGCGAAGATATCCTCCTCCTCTCTGCACATCTCCAAAATATAAGCAATTTTGGTGGCATGGTGGATCTTGCCTTTGATTGAGATCGCCCCGTCAACCTTCCTCAAAACTTTGGTCTGCTCACTCACCATCTGAATCAGGAATTTCAGCCAGTTGAAGTCGGTGGTGGGTGAGGCCTCTATCGCCGCCATCAATCTGAGCTTCGGGGTACTGATCTGCTCAAAACTCCCCGCAAGACTCATGATACACTTGCTCACAATATCCATCAAAACACGATATTGTGGCTTCAGGTGCCTTTTATGCAATGTCGCTTCAAATTTCACAGGATTCTCAGCAATCCTATCTAAGTACTCCTGCTCTCTACCCGACATATACATCGCAGGATCCTCTCCTCTATCACAGAGCTCAAAAACATCATTCAGATTTTTCGGAACTATATACAAATCCCTCTCAAAATCGATGTATTTGGACGACTGTTCTAAATGTGATACGATAATCTTAGAATGCATACAGTCCTCTTCATCTATCTTCAAGTTATAGATGAATTCGATTACCTCTTTCGTAAACTCCTAGTCTGGTCGGCTTGCGACTAGATGGGTGAGTTTAGCCAGTTGAATCATATGCAGAGCCTCCTCTTCTGGTTTTGAGTTGGTTGTGCTTTCGAGTGAGACAACGAACTCGTACCATGGCTTGTTGGTTTCGGCTAATCTCTCGAACAAGGTTGGGGCCATTTTAGAGATTTGTTTGGAGAAATGAAGCTTTAGGGTTTGGGAATTTCTGGGGAGGGGATTTTTATTTGCAGAGGATTTGGAAACGAAGGGTTTGATAAAATTTTGGCTTGAAAGGCTTCTTAGGGTATATATAGCTTCGAGATCGTGGGTATTCACGTTGGTTAGGTGAAAAACAACGGTTGAGATTAATCTCTGATTAATCGGGTATACGAACCGACGATCTCCAAAAAGTAAGCCGCCAAAACATCCTCATTGGTCATTAATGTAGCAGAGCATTAAATGATATTGACCTTCTTCTTCGAATTTTAAAACGATCCCAAAAACATTCCTCGGTGTTTTGTATTTATTGCAAATGATTCTTGAAGTTTCACTTAAGCAATAAATGAGTCGCGTGAGTCATTACTTCTTCGGACTAATTTCCCTCTATCGGTCTTCTCGAGTAATCGACCTTGATAAAATGTCAAGATAATCTTCGAAAAAATCTTGAATTGGTTCAAGATATCTTTCTCGAAATCTTGACCTTGAAGAATCTGAGTTTCCTGAGACTCAGTTTAGTATTTCCATTTTATCCTAAGCATCTCAGTAGAATTCTGAGAAAACTTCATGCATCTGAAAATCTTCAATTTTTTTTTTTGATTTTACTCTATACACCTGGTTCTAACATCCCTAATTCAATTGAAAGTTCACGAAATCTTTGATTACGCAAAGGTTTAGTCAAGATATCAGCTCTTTTGCTTATCAAGATGAATTTTCTCCATCCTTATGTCCTTTTTCTCGACATGATCTCGATGAAGTGATGTCCGATATCCACATGCTTGCATCCGGTGTGTAATACGGATTTTGTGAAATAGCAATGGCACTATTATTGTCACAAAATATTGGTACTTCATTGGCTTCAACTTTATAATCCCTTAATTGTTGTCCGAGCTAAAGAATCGAGCACAACAAACTTCCCGCTGACCATGTATTAAACTTCGATAATCTTGGTTGCTATCGAGGTGCATTTCTTCGAAAACCAAGATATCGACCTTACTTTCTAGAAATTGACAAGTTCTGAAGTGGACTTCTGTCAATTTCGCAACCTCCATAATCGAGATCCGAGTAACCCGGTTAATTCAAGGTTATCATCATTTGGATACCACAATCCTCTATTCATCGTGCCTTTAAGATACCTCAGTATCTTTTTGGCAGCCTCCATTTGACTAGCCTTAGGGTTAGCTTGGTATCTTGCACATATCCCAATTGCAAATGTTATATCCGGCCTACTTGCTGTGAGATAGAGCAATGATCCAATGATTCCTCTATAATCGGTATGACTTCTCGATTTGCCTTTAATCGGGATCCATCTTGTAGTTATTATTCATGGGAATCCTAACTCGCATTGCAATTTCATACACCATATTTCGCAATCGGATCTCCGGTGTACTTTGCGGTTGATGAATATTCCTTCCTTTGATTGTTTCACTTGAAGACCTAGAAAGAAATTCATCTCTCCCATCATTGACATCTCAAACTTGCCTTTCATTCATTGTTGAAAACTTTTCACCACGGTGATGGTTTGGAGATCAAAAATGATGTCATCAACATATATCCGAACTAGTAAGATATCTTCCCCATCCTCTATCCACGAACAGAGTTCTATCAACAGTTCCTTTGACAAAACCATGGTCGAAGAAACCGAGAAAGAGTATCATACCATGCTCGGGTGCTTGCTTGAGACCATACAAAGCTTTTTTCGAGCACCTCAGAACTTGGTCATTCTGTTTGAAACCGGAGGTTGTTCCACATAAACCTTTTCTTTAAGCACACCGCTTCGAAATGCACTTTTCACATCCATTTGATAGATCGTGAACTTCATGTGGGCAAAGATATGCAAGAAACAATCGATGGCTTCTAGTCTTGCAACAGCGGGTGCAAAAGGTTTCATCATAATCCAAGCCTTGAATAACCTTGTGCAACTAGCCTTGCCTTTGTTTTAACAATGTTGTTGTTTTCATCTCTTTTATTCTTGAAAACCCACTTGGTTCCAATGACATTGTGCCTTTTCGGTCTATCTACCGGTTCCCATACTTCATTCCTTGAGAATTGATTCAACTCATCTTGCATAGAAGAATCCAATGAGAATCTTGTAGAGCTTCACCAATCTCGAAAGCAGTTCTTTCTCCGATAGGAAGCGGCAGAATAGTGCACTCTCACCATGGAACCTTCTTGTTTTAACACCTTCGTTAGATCACCCACAATCGACTTGTAGGATGACTATCTAACCATTTCCTTCTTGATGTCCCCCCCTTCAATAGTATCCTCAACATTTGAAATGTTAGGTTGATTAAATCAAGAAACTCGGGGAACAATGAGAAAATGAGAAAGGGAATCATCTTCCTCGGGAAATTTATTGAGCAACATTGTCGAGACATTTGTTCCCCTTTGGTTGATAGATTCAGAATTTGCCTCAGCTGTGACCACATCTTCATTGGCATCACATACCTGAGTCTGAACTGGTGTCTGTTAAGATTGGTCACCTTTGGAGTGTTGGTTTTCCTGAGTCTCACCATCCTGAGTTCCATCCTGAACTTCTTTATCTGAGTCTGAGTCACTCCAATCATAGGATGTGACTGACTTCTTCTTTTCAGGTTCAGTGGATGATTTATCTTTCTATTTCAGGCTTAATCTGGTGATCCTCTTAGTCGGTTCATCCAAGATCATGTTCTGTTCTTCCGAACACAAGTAGATTCATCAAAAATAACATGAGGTGTTTCCTCCACAATAAAGAGTCCTACAGCTTGTAAACTCGAAAGCTTTTTCGACTTCAGAATATCTTAAGAATATTCCTTCATCAGCTTTACTATCAAATGTTTTCAACTGATCTTTACCATTATTGTGTATGAAACACTTGCAACCAAACACACGAAAGAAAGAAACAAGAGGCTTCCTTTCATTCCAAAGCTCATAGGGTGTTTTTCCTTGACTCTTGGTCAAGATGGATCCGTTTCCGACAAAGAGAATGCAAGTGTTGACAAGCTTCAAATTTCAAAATCTCTTAGGAATATCACCTTCAAATTTATCATTGTCCTTGCGCCTTCTTTTCGTGAGTCCTGTTCCTTCTTTCAAAGAACACCATTTTGTTGAGGGGTCCTTGCAGCTGATGTTTCATGTGAAATTCCATTTGCTGCACAATAATCAGATATGATATGATTTTTAAATTCAGTTCCTTTGTCAGATCTGATTTTGACCACACTCATATTTTTCTCAATACTGAGCCTTTTCAGTAACTCTGGCAGCTTTATCAGAGTCTCTTTCTTGCTGAGTAAGAATATGACCCAAGTATATCTTGAGTAGTCATCAACTACTACCAATGTGTATTTCCTGCCATTAGTGCTTACATGTGTTATAGGACCAAAAAGATCCATATGCAGTAACTGAAGTATTCTTTCAGTAGAAACCTCAACTTTGCTTTTAAATGATGCTTTTACTTGTTTTCCTTTCTGGCACACATCACAAATATGTTCCTTACTGAACACTTCATTAGGCAACCCTCTCACAAGAGATAATCTTGCAAGCTTGTTCAGGGTTTTGAAATTTAGGTGATTCATTCTTTTATGCCATAACCAACTGGTATCTGTGGAACTTTTAGAAACTATCTTTAGGAGTTGAACTCCAATCAGCAAGATACACATTCCCTTTTCTTGTACCAGTCAGTAATACTCTCTGTGATGTATCATCTTTCACAAAACATAAGTTCTTGGAGAACTCAACATTAAAACCCTTATCACAGAATTGGCTAATTGAAAGCAAGTTATGCTTCAATCCAGATACATATGAAACACCATGGATATGAACTGAGTCGATTTCCAAAGTTCCATATCCTTGATCCATCCCTTGGAGTTATCTCCAAAAGTGATCTGTGGGCCTCTTTGTTCAACATAGTCACTGAGTATCTTCTTGTATCCTGTCATATGTCTTGAACATCCACTGTCAAGATACCATATATCAGGAGCTTTTTCATCTCTGCTCATCAGTGCCATATGATCTTTAGTCAGTTCAGTGCCCTTGTTTTCCTCCTGAAAAATAGGTTGTCTGTACTAAAATCTGGGTCTTTCAGTATACTGAGGACTTGGTCTCTTCAGTTGAGAATGTCTCTGCTGAGTGTTTCTCATCCGAGGATTCCTCTGATGGTTCAGTGTGGAGCCTTTTCGGGTTTGCATTCTTAGCTTTGAGGCTTTGAAGTACTTGCTCGAAACTTTTCTTAATCGATCTTTCAGTTTTCTAGCCTTCACCTGCGGTTTGGGCTTTCTAACCTGATCATTCAGTTTTACTGAGACCATAGGTCCTTTTCCCTTGTCTAACTCCTTGGGCATTACTTCAGTTTGAAGTGTGGGTGCCACTGGTTTTACAAAGATTGTCTTCTTGCTACTTGAAGCAGCATTCAGATGACCTTGTGAGGTTCCCCCTGGAATGTATCCCAATCCAAATTTTATAGTGGCAGATCTCTGGTAACTCGAATTTCATCTATTACATTAGATGCTTTATTCAATAGAGTTAACTTCTTTCACATGCACTATCCTCTGGATTCTGTAGAGTTTCATGCTTCTCGAGAGGTCATTGAACTTAGTAATTCGATTTGAATCTCTTGATTGGATTTTCTAAATTTTTTCGATTAAGGACATTATCAACTTCATTTTTTTGAGAGTTGTACTTTGTAACATCCAGTTCATCAAGTAGCTCCCATTAATTGAGAAGTGATTTCAATTATTGCTAGAGTCTTTCCATTTTAGATTTTTTGACTTTTCGATTCCTTATTACGCTCTTGAGTTCTATTTAGCGATCCTTGCAAAACAAAGATAGTCCTTCATCGATTCTCAAAAGAATCCATCAGTCAAAATATCTGTTTTCAGTGGAACTTGAAAACTCTTGTGCTAGTGTAGGAGCAACAACAGAGAAAGAAGAGTTTACCTCCTCAATGGCCATCGACGGATGTCATCACTTTTCACCGTCGAGAATATCTCATCTGAAGAGCTAGATCCCTTCTCGAGTGTTCTTCCTCCGCAACCATGACCTTTTGCTTGAGAACTTCGGTCTCTTTTTTAGCTTGCCTTTTCTTCTCTCCTTAGCACTCAAATCGGACAATCATCTTTGGAAGTGACATTTCTTCGACAATTATAGCATCTGTTGGTATCATCATCATGATCATTTTCTTCTTTGGACTTGGAGTCCTTCCTCTTGGATGAAGATCCTTCCTTTTCGTGTCCTTTCTTCTTCTCGGTTGATCCGTCCTCGGGTTTCTTTCGGTACTGTGGTTCTGTAATAGCTTTTTTGTATTTTCCAAATCTATTATTAAGTCTGTCAAACCTCCTTGCCATCGTCTTTAGCTTTTCCTCAAGCTCATCCCGATTTTTGGCATGGGGTTCTCGAACTCTAGTTTTTTCTGAGGTTTTTATCTTTTGGCCTTTAAAGCCACATTCTTACTAGATGATGAATCATCTTTCTTTGTCGGCCTTTTTGGATTTCTTATCAATTACAAATTCATAGGCCTTCAAATTTCGGAGAGAAGACTTGTTGGTATGGCATTGAATTAATGTTCTTGGTGTTTTCAATCACTTTGCATGAATATCCCATTTCTTAGAAAGACCTCTAAGAATTTTCAATGCCACTTCTCTTTTGTGGATATTTCTTTCCAAGTGCATTTAGATCATTCATGATGCTAGTGAATCGACTTCCAATTTGTCTATTGATTCACCATCATCCATTTTCAAAACCTGTCAAACTTTCCAATTGCAATCGAAAGTTTGTTTTTTTTTTATATGATCTCGTGCCTTGGCACATTACAGCTAGTGTATCCCAAATCTCTTTAGCAGTATTACAGTGAGAGATCATTCTCATCACACCATCATCAATTGTACTGTATAGTGTGTCTTTTGCAATGTAGTCTAGATTGACTAACTTTCTCTCCTCGAGAGTCGGTTGGTCATCGGACTTAGGAAATTCTCGCTTTCTAGGATCAATTCTCTCATCTTCATTTCTGCAGGGATTCACCACGGTATATTGGAATGGTCCTTGAGAGACCACTCTCACATACGCTCATGTTTGGAATCTGAGATGAGCCTGCATTCTCAGTCTCCATAGATCATAGTTCTCCACTGAGAACATGGGAAGTTTTTTTTGAAGACATTTTTATCTGATCTTTTGAAAAGTAAAAAGTTTCAGCAAATAAGATTAGTTCAGATAGACCACAAGTATTTTTGAAAATAAAACTTTTTGGTCAACAAAGCCGGGTGGTCAAGTTGAAACCTTCGCTTTCCGATACCACTTGTTGGTCCCGGCAAAACGAAGTCTTACACGTGTGGGGGAATACACGCGTGTCAGGTGTTTTTAAAACTTTTTTCTTCGAGGTCACTTGGGTTAGATAATCCTCAAGATTAGGTTTCGAGAAGCACGATCGCTTCGAGTCAAAGTCTCATCGAGACAAGTGATCCCGAGTCGCTTTCGAGATACCTCGAGATAATCCCAACCGAGTCCCGAGTGTCGAGATCTGAGTTGCTTGGATCGGATAACTAACTTCTTGAATCCTCGGAAGAGAGTTCGGTTTGGTAACTATCTGTTCTAGCTACTAAGTCGTGCGGAATGGTTGGCCCTTTAGTTTATACTCGTTTTAAGCTTTCTTTGAAAAACCCTTCCTTTATGAATTAGTGATTGCCGTGATTCACTTACATGCAACTTCGGTTGGAGTGATTCCAACTGAATATCAGTGAAAAGTATGCTTTCAAAATCAAGTCAATGCAACAATTAAGCACAGGTAAGGAAAGCAATAAAGAACACAGCAATTATAGTGGTTCAGAGACTCAAGCTCCTACGTCCACTCTCCCTGACTCTTCAGAGAAATTCACTAATCACTTCTGAGCTTTCTGACTACCTCGTAGTTTACTTACTCAACTCGCCCTCGAAGTTTTTCGACTACTCCACGAGTTTACTTACTCAACCCGACCTTGAGTTTTTTCGACTACCTCCGTAGTTTACTTACTCAAACACAAACAAGCTTTCGGACTACCCTCAGAGCTTACTAACTTCTCCTCTAGAGTTTTCTGACTACTCCGCGTAGTTTACTAACTCTTTACAACTCTTCTCACCAACAAACACACTCCAACTACCTTCACAAGGGTTTGGGGTTTCTCGGTTGGTTTCCAAATAGGATGAGATATCCTTTACAATGAAGCACAATGCAAAAGGTTAGGATATCTCGACTAAGCTTTGTATAATTCTTATCAATCTAGGCTTAGTATAGTGATCTCTCTTCAATATAGAAGCACTTGGGAAATTCTAAGTTTTTCGAGTGCTTTAACTTTTGCAAGAATAAGTTTGAGCTCTTGAGTTGCGTATAAATTTCCCGTAACCTTACAATGTAGAGGGTCACCAGTATTTATAGGCATACACCAAGGTCACTCTTGAAAACTATCCGTTGGAGAGATAGCTTCGTGAGTTTCCTCTTAAGGTGTGTGAGAAACGGCTATATTTAGGGTTTGAAACTCCCTAACACGTTTTAGGCAATAGCCTTTCATGTAGCCGGTCATCACTTTTTGCAGTCTGGAACTTTTGTACATCTGACATCTTTTAAAGGTAGACACCTTCAACGACTCTTTTGGTTACAAACTCTGAGTTTGATATAACCTTAACAACACTTCTGACTTAGTTCCTTTTGTCTGCATTTGAATGTCTTGGCAAATAGCTATTTTCTAAGGAATCGCGATCTTCTCAGTATTGCATCCTTCAGATAGATATATTCAGTGCCTCGGAACATTCAGGTTCATACTTGTGCATTAAGTATATTACTGAGTCTTCAGTAATTACTGTGCCTTCAGTATTCTTGATCTTCAGTTCTCAGTCTTCAGTCTTGCGTCTTCAGAGTCTTCTGAGTCTTCAGGGTCTTCAGAGTCTTCTGAGTCTTCTGAGTCTTTATAGTTTATACTGACTGATGTACTGAGTCTTCATGCTGAGTCTTCAGTTCCTCAGTATCCTACTGAGTCTTCAGTATCTTTAGTTTCATACTGAAACTTCAGTTTCTTCAGAAACATACTGAGTTCTTCAGAGTCTTCAGAACCTATCCTGAACTATATCTGCTGACTATACATTTTGCAGATAACTTCCTGAGTACTCTAAAACTGAATCCTTACTCAACTATCAAGATCATTCTGATCATGTCATACTCAGGGGTTTTGGGATCTTAATCAAAACCATATATATTAAATTCATCTCCCAACAGATTTGATTCCCGGAATCAGACCCATGGAATATGACAAGGCACTCCAAGATAAGGATGCAGGTTCTTGGCAAACAGCAATGAAAGCCGAAATGGGTTCTATGTTTCATAATAGAGTGTGGGAGCTAGTCGAACCACTTAATGAGGTCAAAGCCATTAGATGCAAGTGGGTATATAAGAGGAAAAGAGGACCAGATGGGAAGGTTGAAACCTTTAAAGCAAGACTAGTGGCGAAAGGTTATACTCAGAAAGAAGGGATCGATTATGAGGAAACTTTTTCGTCTGTAGCCATGCTTAAGTCCATCCGTATTCTCTTATCGATTGCTGCGCATTTTCGACTTTGAAATCTGGCAAATGGATGTCAAGACAGCTTTCCTTAACAGAAGTCTTGATGAAGAGATCTATATGCAACAACCCCGAGGTTTTATTGAAACAGGCCAAGAAAATCTTGTTTGTAAGCTCAAGAAGTCCATTTACGGACTCAAACAGGCATCCAGAGCTTGGAACTAATGTTTTGATCATGTTATAAAGTCTTATGGGTTTGATCAAAACAAGTTTGAAAGTTGTGTGTATAAAAAAACGTGTCGGAACTGCATTGGTATTCTTAGTACTATACGTAGATGACATTGTGATCATCGGGAACGATGTGAAGGTGTGATCAGACGTAAGGGCATGGTTTTCAAAACAGTTTGATGTGAAAGACTTAGGGAAAGCCGGACATATCCTTGGGATCAAGATAACTTGAGATGGCCGGAAAAGGATGATCGGGTTATCGCAAGTTTCATACATAGACACTGGTTTTTGAAACAATTCAGCATGCAAGATTCCAAGAAAGGATTCGTACCTTTCAGATTTGGAATCCATCTATCCAAGAAATTGTTCCCTAAGATGAAAAGGAGATATATGACATGAAAGGTATTCCTTGTGCTTCGGCTGTCAGAAACCTTATGTATGCATTGCTGTGTACAAGACTGGATATCTGCTTTGCCGTAGGCATGGTAGCAAGATATCAAAGTAACCCAGGGAAAGCCCATTGGACAACAGTTAAAAACATTCTGAAGTGTCTGAAAAGAACTCGGGATAGAATGTTGATTTATCAGTCAGATACTCCAATCCCCATCGGCTACACGGACTCGGATTTCCAATCAGATATAGATTCCAGAAATTATCTGCCTCAGTTAGTGTGTTTCCATTTGGGAAGTGTAGCCATCAAATGGACGAGTGTGAAGCAGAAATGCATCACTGACTCAACCATGGGACTTGGGTAAGTAGCTGCTTGTGAAGCAGTGAAAGAACCGATTGGGCTCTAGACCTTCTTAGTGGACTTGGATGGTGTTCTGAATTTGTCTAGCAATATCTGCTAGGGGCAGTTGCAAATTCAAGAGAACCAAGAGTCCACGAGTCAAACAAACACATTAAAGGAAAGACATCTTATACGAGAATTCGTTAAGAGAGGAGATATAGATGTGGCAAAGATAGCATCTGAGGACAGCCTAGCGAGATCCATTCAAAGCGTCGCCTCTGAATACATTCGAGAGACATATGAGTGGAATGGGTGTCAAGACCGTTGCCAATCTGCTTTGAGTATAAGTGGGAGAAATTATTAGGTTCGTGTAGGTGACATTAGATGTCACGGACTACTTGAGACATGTTGTAGTATACTTAAAAGCAGACTTTGAGTATAAGTGGGAGATTGTTGGGATTATACTGGAAAGTATGCTTTTTACTTTGTATAATCGGCTGAATTTTCGGACTTATTTTCTTGAAATAAATTGTTTATCACTGATGCTTTAAATATGATTGAATGTTACATATATTTACTGCATAACTGTTCAATAATTCGTACGTGTTACACCGGTAGTTAATTTAGTGATACCAGATCACGAAGATTAAATTAACAGTCCGCTTGTAACTATAAAGTACGCCATTCACGACCTAGATGGAAATGAACAACCATCGCGAAAGGTTGAGGTGTAAGGCTCAGATTGGTTTGTCTTGACCAAGAGATTACACTAGTGCATGATGACATTTGAATAGGACCTCTGAGGAGGATAAATTCTTCTTTAATCGAACAAGGAAGAATTAGACCTCGGTGGTTCGTTGTTTCTTAACCTTCGTCCCTTAAATAGGATCACGTGGGATTGGTAACTATTGCTTTGACTTATCATGGGTAGCGAATCAGAGAGATTCAATACTTTTTATCTTGGACAATATTATTGGTCACATGTGATTGCTAAGATTTAATCTGAAGAATCGCGTGTGCAAAGCACGCTTGCTTGATTTGCCCCTTGGGAGGTTCATAAGTTTTATCATACCAAATCTTGCAAGTGGAATTAGTTTCCGGTATGGATAATAATGTTGAACCGATTCTCGACCAAGGACAAAAGATATTAATTAACGGAAAGCTATTTGATGGCTTGAATTAATTAATGGGCTAGATAATCTTAAACACGGGAAATAATGACCGGAGCCATATTGATCGTAATATGGGTTAAGATGGATAGTCAATATTAATTATGTAGTGGGATTAATTAATATTTATGGGCTTGAATTATATTGTGGCTCAATATTAGATATTCAAGATCCATTAGAAGGTCCAATCTTAATTCTCCTAAAGGCCCCCTGAGTAGCTCAACAAATAGTCCAATAACTGAAAAGGTGATTAAAATAAAATAAATATTGTTGCTTATTTTTTCCTCTAAATTTTCGAAAATTATGGATAAAAAAGAGGTGTTGTGTTCGATATAATAAATCAGGATTAATCGAACATCAAAGAGCGACACGTGTAATATTCGAACAAAATAATCATGCCTGGTGGATAAGTTACTTTTTGTTCGCCAACCGATCGAAATTGTTTTCGACAAACCTACCGAACAAACGTATCTGCTACTAGGTCAGGAAAGAAGGAATCAGATAAGCTAAGTCGAGAAGGCCATAAGCAAAACTGAGGATTCAGGCGGCCAAAATACTCGGAAATCCTGAAGGGTCAGAGTGCTCGACACTCAAATATCCCGAAGACCCAAATATCCTGAGGGCTCAGTGTGCTCGAGGAGGACAATCTTCCAGCATAAAACTGACATGATTAAAGAGGCGAACAAAACATCCAACCGAACAAGAGATTAATTTGGACGATCAAAAGAGCATCCTACTGCAGACAAAGCTAAAGACGAAGATCAATCTAGAAGACGAAAATTTGAAACATGGCAACACCACGGGGGGGGTTCTTGCATGATCTAAAGACTCCGGCTCATGCTATACCAACCCGGCTCATGCTTGCAGAGTCTTTATAAAGGGAAGAAAAAAAAAAAGAAGATAAGGGTTCGGAAAAATAGCTACAAAAAATCCCCAGAGAGAGGAGAGGAACTAAAAAATTCGAAAGTGATCATCCACATATACAAAAACCCTAGCACTCATTTTGCTACTTGAAAAAATTATCTTTATCTGCATCGATTCATCTTCATAAGATGTATCAAGAACTATGCGATGTGAAGCTCATAGTACAATATCCCGGCTTGGTATGCCCCGGAGTAGTCATTTCTTGATTGGGTCGGGTCAACAAATTCATCTTATTTACCGTTTATTTTTTGCGCGTATATGTTTTGTTTTGCGAAGTTGTTACCAAATTAGCCACATAATATTCATCAACTAAAACGACTTCATGATAATTGGTATTTAGAAGGAGGGTGGGTAAAAAAAACCAACCCATACACGAACCCCTAGTTAGCCGAGGTAAGTAAAAAAAGAAATAAAATGCCTCAATCTAGGAACACACAAACGGAGAGGTCGGAACAAAAGCCGACCATATGACCGTAAAAGAGGCCCAAATACAAACCTCATATAAAGATCAAAGCATTGGAGACTATCAATCTTGAGGATATAGCCAATGATCGTGGCGGTTATTTTAAAAAGCCATCACTTTCTTTGTTGCGAGTACGAAAAGAGAGGGCGAAAAAGAATTAGCAAAGTTAGAAGCTAAAAAGCATGAAGAGCAACACTGTGATACACCCGACAAATGAGCAAGTTAAAAAAGAAAAGCGCTAAGCGGGCCAAAAAAAGCCGATGATACGCCGGATGATTTAACAACCTCAAGGGTCTAGACCATCAGCGTTTGGACGTTTGAGGCTCTCCGCCAAAGACCGAATCGGCAATAATAAAGACAAGGATCGTGAAAGGGACATCCAATAGAGATGCGCACATTCAGATCTTCATAAGCATCCGAACGCCGAACAAAAATCAAGGGAACAAAGTTGTCTATCCATCACCGATTGGGTAGTCAGGACAAACTTGGAGAGGGGATCGCCCTATCACGAAAGCATGATCCACGGGATCCTCATGATGGGAAACAACCCCAATCTAAGTCTATCAATCCCACGTAATTTGCGGAAATGCAAAAAGCCATCGAGGGATTACAGGGCCCGATCCGCCGCGACTAAGAGCCACCCTCGAACGAGCACCATACCACGCCGCCATTATCACCGGCCCGATCATGGCGGCAAGTACAAGAGAAAGTCGCAAAGACCCGACCGCCAATTCCCATTTTCGATCTTTGAGTCGGATCCTCATGTCCATCTCGGCAAATATTCGGACTTTATGATCGCGATGGGAAATTACAGACGCGACGACAAAGATCCGATCATTCCCCATGACTTTGGGTGATCGGGCACATAGGTGGTTTTCTACTTTACCCATTCGTCCATCACATCTTTTCGCTCAAATGGGGCGGCAATTTTGTCCCACTTTTCATCCATGTGTGCTTTCGCCTGCTGGCGAAACAAAGGTTCATGACTTTTCCCAACTAAAAGGTGAGTCCGATCGAGCATACATAGAAAGATTTGATAAATGTTTGTATGATGGAGCCCCAGATTGAAGAGGATGCTAAGATCCTCGCGGTGGTCGGAGGCCCGACTTTAAATACAGATATGTGGAAGGCCATGCATCAAGATTGGCGAACTAATACTCGAGTTTCGAGAGCGGCGGCTAAAATCATAGCCATGCAAGATTTGCTCGCACAATCACAATTGAGACAGAGCTCTCACTAGGAAAGTTTTCGAAAAAAGAAAACGAATGAAGAAGTCTGAGACCCCGTGCTCTTTCAAACCTTTTGAAGAAGAAAGCGAAGCAAACGCCTCACGAAGTCTCTTGGGCGTTTTAAAACTATCTTTAACCAAATTAAAGATCGGGACATGTTGGACAAAGCCAAGAAGAATTGTAATGGATAAGCGTCGACTTAACGCTTCCAAATCTGTGTAATTATCACGAGTACATCGGGCTGTCTACGTAAAATTTCCGCGATTTACTCGCCAACTTTGGAAGCTATATGAAGAAAATCGCCTTTCCCGGTTCTTAAAAAGCACTGAACGAGGATTCGCAAAGCGTAAAAAAAAAGAAGATCGAAGAAAGCGAAAGGCGAACAAACATCATCGGCGGTGATCCCGAAGAATCACGTAAGAGATCTGGAACGACCAAAATAGGGCCTCCTACTGTGGGAAGAGGTCGAGAAAGCCAAGAAATCCACATGATACGTCCTGAATATGATCCTGTGGGTGGATGTTACCAGGCACCAACGTTATCTAACAGACGTAAAAAGATGGAGATGCGTGCCATGCAGGACATCCATCAGGTGAAGGTGGCGAGCGCATCATCTAGTTCCCCACCTACACACCAAATTATTTTTTCAGAGGACGATATCGACGGAATTATAACTCCCCACAATGACTCTTAACTATCGATTGCTTTCGTCTCCTTGGGTTGAAGGTACATCGCCTCTTAGTTGATATGGAGCTTATGCGAACATTTTGTTAAATCAATACCCTTCGCCGGATGGAAAAACAAGTTGGGGATTTGAGCGGTTATATTGAACCATGTAATCATACTATAATGGGTTTTGGGGAATCAGAATCCGAACCCTATGGTATGATTAGGTTAGGAGTCGATTTAGAATCAACTTTGAATTGAACATTCGATTTAACTAGGATGTTAGATTTTATAATCGTCGATGTTGATCTCTACTTATAATGGGTTTCTAGGTCACCCGTTTATTCAGAATTCAAAGCGGCGGCGTTTCTACGTATTCTTATTGTGTTAAATTTCCGACACAAGATGGAACAGGGAAGTGTAAAAGGAGATCAAAAGAAAGCTCGAGATTGTTTGCTATCATGTGTACCGAAAAAACAAAATATTGTTAACATGATGGAACAAACAGGGAGATTGATGAGTCAAGCAATGAGCAAAAAACCGCCTTTAAACATTTTCCCGATTTAACATAAGTTCGACGGGCGTAGTTTTCTTGCCCGAAAGCACGAAATATGCGAACACAGATTCCGGGTTGGCAACCAGTGCCCCAGATCTCCTAGATCAAATGAATATTGATCTGCCGAACGAGCAAACGGACCTAGAGCCTCGCATAGGTTTTGAACCCATGGAGGTTGATGACGACCACCGGGAGTCCATCCAAGATCCTCGGTGGAAGCAAAAAAGAAAGCAGGCAACCCCTGTTGAGCAACTGGAGCCAATCAGTATCGACCCGAATAGACTCGAGTTAGAAGTGTTCGTTGGCTCAGAATTACCTGAACCAATCCGAACAAAAATGATTGCTTACATTCAAGCAAACTTAGATGTGTTCGCATGGTCACACGAGGACATGGTTGGAATAGATCCAGTGCATGCCTGCCACTCCCTCAACCTTGATCCAATACAAGCTCCAGTTGTCCAAAAACGCAGAAAGTTTAGTCCAGAAAAATATGCGGCGATGAATAATGAAATCAAAAAGCTGCTTGATAACAAACTGATCCGAGAGGTAAAATGCCCAAGATGGCTTGCGAACCCTGTGCTCGTTCGCAAATCCAATGGATCTTGGAGACTGTGTATTGATTTCACTGATTTGAATAAGGCATGTCCAAAAGATAATTTTCTGATGCCGCACATTGATTATTTGGTTGATAATACAGCGGGCCATGAACTCATGACATTCATGGATGCATTTGCTGGTTATCACCAGATACCCATGCATCCTGACGATCAAAAGGATACGGCATTCTGCAGCGAAAAGAATATGTACTGCTGGCAACGCATGCCTTTCGGACTAAAGAATGCCGGAGCAACATATCAACGTTTGGTGAACAAAATGTTCGACGAATACATCGGCCGGACAATTGAAGTTTACATTGGCGATATTGTGGTAAAAAGAGCGAACATAAGGAAGACCACATCATCCACCTCACACAAACGTTCGATATACTCGGGAAATACAATATGAAGTTAAATCCCAAGAAATGTAGCTTTGGGATTCACTCAGGAAATTCCTCGGACATATGGTTAGTCGGCGGGGATTAAGCGAACCCGATTAAAGATTCAAGCCATGCTCGATATGCAAGCCCCGAAATTTGAAAGAGGTCCAAAAGTTAACAGGACGATTAGCCTCCGGAGAAATTTGGTTTATATCCTTAACGGGGACAAATGTAAACCTTTCTTTGATGCATTAAAGAAGGGAAATTTCGATGGACCGAGCATTGCCAAAATGCATTTGAATCATTGAAGCGAACCTTGCAGATACTCGGACCTTTATCTAAGCCTATATCAAAGCGAACAACTCTATCTCAGATATCTTCTTTGCGTCCGAACATGCAATCGATCTTTGTGCTCAAATGCAGGCGAAGGACCACACACTTTGCTTTATTTACTATGTTAGCCAAGTGCTAAAAAAAGTAGAAGCTCCGTATCCTCCTTTGGAAAAGTTAGCATCGCCCCGCCGTAATGAGTGTGCGAAAATTGCGACCATATTTTTTCGACCACTCAGTTGAGGTATTGACCGCATTTCCATTGCGCCAAGTCCTCCACCGACCAGATACTTCGGGCAGGTTGCTCAAATGGGCGGTGGAATTAGGACAATTTGGCATTACGTTAAGCTCCATTTAACAATGAAGGGCAAGCTATGGCGATTTCATGGTTGAATTGACATATCCCCAAATTCCTGAAAAAGTTGTCGATCAACCATGGCACATGTATGTTGATGGTTCATCAACAAGTTCAAGAGCCGGAGCAGGCGTAGTTCTCATCAGCCAAACCAAACAAACATTTACAACAACCATCCGATTTGATTTCCCAACTACAAATAATGAAGCTGAATATGAAGCATTGATCGCTGGACTACAGATGGCAATGACAATGGGAATCAAGAGGCTGATGATCTATAGCGATTCCCAGATAATTGTTTATCAAGTAACAGGCGAGTACGAAGCCCGAGGCCAACATATGGCACAATATCAACAGCTAGCAAAAGAATTGCTCGAGCATTTTGAACAAGTATTTATCGAATAATTACCACAATTGGGTAATTCTTTCGCTGACGCTTTGGCACGCTTGGCAACAGCGGAAGGAGTGACGAACACAACAGACATTGTGGTCGTCATAACCTGTACGCCATCAGTTCCCAGAATTATGATCGCCCAAATAACAAGCGAACAAGAAACTTGGATGACTCCAATAATGAGTTACTTACAAAAGGGACTTCTCCCTGAAAATAGGGCACAAAGTCGCCGCCTTTAGGTTCTGATACCTTTCGATATACTATTATAGACGAGCATTTGTACAAAAGAAGCTTCTCACTTCCACTTCTGAAGTGCATTACTCCTGAAGAAGGACAGGTACTTCTGCAACAAATCCATGACGGAGTATGCGGAAATCATACAGGTGGGCTCGTCCTGGCACATAAAATAATCAGGCAAGGTTTTTATTGGCTAACCCTTAAAAAGGATTCGCTCGCATATGCTCGCGCGTGTCATCAGTTCCAGGTACATGCTCCGCTTATTCATAGCCCACCTGAAGAATTGGTGTCAGTTTATAGCCCATGGCCTTTTGCCAAATGGGGGATCGATTTGATCGGCCCATTTCCTACTGGCACATCGGGAGTTAGATATGCTGTGGTGGCCGTTGATTATTATACTAAATGGGTAGAAGCCGAGGCCATTGTCAAGATCACCGAACAAAGAATGTGGAACTTTGTTTGGAAAAGTATCATCTGTCGATTTGGGCTTCCCCAATCATTGGTCATCGATATCAAAACAAACAATTCGATGGAAGTGAATCCGGACAAAATTGTGCTCATTTGGGGCATAAAAAGCACTACTCAACTCCATATTATCCCGATCAAGCGGTCAAGTTGGCAGTTAATAAAATTATCAAGCATACCCTCAAGGCTAGACTTGATAATTCAAGGGAGGAGGAAATTTGAAGAGTTACTGAAATATTATGGGCTTATCGAACAACTTTCGAACATCAACTGCGGAGACCCGTTTGCTTTAGCATTTGGTCGGAATTTATTATACCCGCAAATCAAGATTCCAAGTCATCGAACAATGACTTTCGGAGAGCATATTAATGACCAAAGAGGCATGCTGAATACGAATCTGAACTGTTGGAAGAAAGAAGAACGGAGGGTGATTTCAAGAATGCTATGTACAAAAAGAGATCGAGAAAAAGTTTTACAATTCCAAAGTCCTAACGCCAAGCGAGTTCAATGTGGGCGAGTTGGTTTAAAGGCGATCAATGGGGGTACCAAGTGGTGTATTCGGTCGAGCATGGGAAGGTCCTTTTTGAGTCCGCAGAGCGTTTGCTAAGCGGGGCATATGACTTGGAGGGACTGAATGGAGTCTATTCTCTTTACTCGTGGAACGCGTCAAATTTGAAAAAATATTATCAATAAAAGGCGAGCATAGTGTCATTTAACGGTTAAAACACTAAAAAGCAAGCATATTGTTGGGCCGAACACAATGTCTGTATAATTTGAAAACGAATACAAAGGGCCGAACAAATCAGCCATTCAGTTCAAACGAGTAGGGCGACCATAAAAGAAGAGTACATTATTTTCGATGCATATCTTCAAGAAAGATCGTTGGACAACACTATCGTTAGACAGAAGATACGTGTCAAAATGGGTTGTCGTGAGAAGATACATATAACGAGTTGACAAGTGGTGGCGACCATGCGAGGATGAGTTAATTTTTTGAGCAAGAGCTGTCAAAAAGCCGGACAGATGTCAAAAGGGCGAACAAAAATAAGAGAGCTAGCACCAGCTACCTGTACCAGCACTAGCTTGGGATAGTTCTATAAATAGGGGCATACTGATAGCTGAAAAAAGCAGAGGAAAAAAAAATGAAGAAGAAAAAAGGAAAAATACTGCGATTCTCAGAAGGAAGTCGGTTTAATATGCCCCAGGGCGTAGAAGAATTGACTCTCGATTCAACAATCATTAATTTGAATCAGCGTCTACATACGATCTGAGTCTTTTACCCCCGTATGACTTTGCGAGCACGAGTTGAAGCAGCTGCGGACTCAAGATGCTCGGCGAGTCATGGTTGCCACTCCGTTACTCATCGCCTACGCGATGACAAGCCCGTGAGTCCCCTATGCATCCCCAAAATCTCCTCCGAAGGGGAGGGATGTCATAGTGTCCGCTCAAAACAAGATGCGGATGCTGATGCTCAGGCATCTAATGGAGGGGACAAAATGGTGCGAGCTGAAAGTTTTGCTCGCACCTACTTTAGGCGAGCAGGAATGCACGCCACATGCTCATTCCCGCAGCCGCCCGCATAACCACAATTTGTCCAGGAGGGACAAAAGTTTATGCTGCTGCTGCCTGAGCATGTTACAAAAGAAAGAAGGGTAGACAGGATGATGTGCCACATCCTTGTCAACATCAATTCTGCGAACAAGGTGAGGCCAGTTCGTGTCTACTCAAGACAAGGTTTAAATTCAAAACCCTAGTCTTATGACAATAAGTTGTGTAATAGATAGTCTTCTTCAGATATGAAGGGTGTAATAGAATACAAAGTGTTGCAAAAAGAAAAAGAAAGATATATGTACTTTTATTCGCTAAGATTTTCTAGTTAAGCCTATTTTGAGGTCGCACCAAAAGCGGGACGACCGAACAAAGACGAAACGAGCCCAGTCTATGTTCACCGACAAACGAGTTCAATACTCGATTCCCATGAAAAAAAAAGTAATGGGTACGCGGTCGCATATAAGGCGATTAGTACTTACAGAGATAAAGAAAAAAAAGCGGTGACGAAGTCTGGGTCGCTGACTAAATAAGACGACCCTAATCTGAAGTGATCGCACCTAAATAAGACAATCGCGCACCAAGAAAGGGGGGGTTCATAAAGTAACCCATCTGGTCGCACCTAAATAAGACGATCAACCGATTGCAACGTCAATAAGACAATCAAAAACGAAAGAAGTCAGGAGCGGGCATAGGCAAACCCAATGTTCGAATTCATTCAGAAGAAAAGGGCAAAAAGCGGGAAAATAATAAGCGAGCATAAAGCAACAAAGCAAACATCAAGCAACACAAGTATCAACATTCATCCTCAACAAAGCGGGTTAGAGAAGCGATTCGGTATGTAATCCATTCGTCCAATTGTAAATATGCTCGAACAAAAGACAAGAAATCAAAAGTGTTAAAGGCGTTGTTTGAACAAAAGAGTGAAGAAGACCTAAAAATTACACAACGCATGTTCGACAAAGAAAAAATAAACATCAAGGAACAAAGTCAAAATTGGGGGTAAACGGGAGAGAAACATCGAACGAATTGTGCTCGGCCCCCTCAACAACAACTCGCCCGGTATAGATGGTCACCACCAAGTATTTCGTCATTTGGTGCATTCTGCTCAGAGGTCCCTTTGCTCGTCCCGCTTTTGATCGGGTCCTGTGCTCGGTCAAGATTTTGGCCAAAGAACCTCAACGATATTCAAGTCTGAGCCCTCTTCCTCATCTAGAATCGGATCATCAACTTTGATCCGCCGGGAAGAATGGAGAAATCGCATGATCATTTAAATCGACATTGGAAGGTTGCGATCAGGAGGGTTATCAATCGTGCATCACGAAAATTTGGATATGAGAGGAGAAATTTGTTATTTGTTGAGTATCCGAAACAGATCGAGCGGCAAGATTTCGAAGGCGAAAATATCTGAGAAGTTCGACATAGAGTCGACATACTCATCATCGTGCGTTTTTGAATTTTCGAGACCTAAACGAGTATTAGTCTCCTCAAAGCAATGATGAAACATTGGTTGGCGAAAGTCGCCCCTCTCATTTTCCATTTTTTTCAACACCTTTCGGAGTTTACTGGCTCAACATTCATTTCTTCTGAGCTCTTCGTATATTGATCACCTCCTCACGAGGCCCGATTGATTGCCTCTCTTGTTTGACGAGCATCTTCTTGAGCGGGCGAGCATTCTCTTGAAATCGGCGGGCATCCTCCGAGCCCGATGGGCGCCGACTTGTCTTGAAACAAATTGCTCTGAGCGATCTCGGTTCATCTGGACCTGTTCATTTCGACCACCTTATCTTCAAAGTTCTAATCAAGGCCAAATAATTGGCTTGGAGGTTAGCGGATTGAGCATAAGCTTTCTCAAGAGCGACCATAGATTGCCCCAAGCACCAGCCCCGGCGCATATATTTTCCAAGGGGTGGGACGTAGTGGACTCCTCGGATCGGTAGTCCACGAACAGCGAGTCCGGCAAGCTTTACGAACATGCTCGGGCGCTGGAACTTTGCGAACACTTTCGTGAGCAAAAGTAATTCTTCAAGTTGGGCATTAAGGCGACAACACGCTCAACCTACAATATATATTCGAGCAAGTGAGTATAAAGATATCGATTTAAAAAACCAAAGCAGCTACAAATCGAGCAAAATGTACACCTTGCCACGAAATTTGGATCCCATCCCAAGAATGATTTATCTTCAGGAGATCGAAGCTCAGGATCTAACGGAGTCCATGATCGGGGTCCAGCTGGAGGTGGAGAAGATGTGCCAACTTCCATTTCAACAATCTGCGAAATGGGACCGACAACGGAGGCGGCCGCTCTGATCTCCTCGACAGTAGGGGTCCGAGTCGACCTAACGACATCAGTGCTCGTCTGAGTTTGTTCGTTCGGCCCCTGTTCGCTCGGCCCCTGTTCGCCGATCTCCACCCTTGGTCTTTTCGGTGGTGGAGCTTGTTCACCAACCCCATGTTCAACTAAACGGGAGCCCTCTCGTGCTCGGGCGATTCCCACGGGACCGGATGAGGGTCGTTTAGCAATTTCGCCTCCCTCTACACTCGCTTTTGAGCCTCTCGCTCAACTCCGAATCCGAAACAAGCTCCTGTGGCTTTTTCTCTCGAAAGCCATCTCCGTATGTTCGGATGTACTCACAAAGAATGGTCCGCAATGAGGGGAAAAGTGTAAATAAAATAATTCAATGAGAATCAAAGGATAACAGCGAATAAAAAGGCACAAGACATACAAGAACAAAAGACAATCCTTACCAGTAGGATTAACAGCAACAAGATGATGAGGAGGCACGAACAAACCTCATTTCTTTCTCTGATCAGCAGTATTCAGGGTTATCACAGATCGTTCCAAACGAGATTCCAGATCAATTTGCCAAACGCTGCTGAAATAGCCATCGTTTGTCTCCTTGTCCGTTGCAGCTAGAATCCCTGAAATAAAAAGTGAGTTAAAATCAGTTCAAATTGAAGAATGAAAGATACAAAATCACTTACTTCGGTACACTCCGAAGTCAGTGGGGATGTCTAAACGAGCATTTGGTTCGCTTCCAGAGGCCGGGCTTTTCCAATCGCCCCCTACGAACCAGAATTTTTCCTTCCAATCACTAATTTTGTTCGGCACATCTTCAATGATTTTGCACTTAGCATTGGCTTGCATAAACAACCATCCGTGTTCACCCCTCGGACGAGTCAAGTGCACCAATCGAGCAAGTTCAATTTAGAAGGATAATATCTTGGTTTCATTTTACCGAACAAAGTCAAGAAACTCATAATCATATGCCATCCATTCGATTTAAAATTTGAGTAATGGTAATGTTCCATTCAACAAGCAAGCGGGTGATAGCGGGATGAAGAGGAAATCGGAGGCCGAACTTCCATGGTGTCCAAATTCAACTGCGACACAACCTTCGGGGAGGTTGATCGGCCCCGCTCATCGGACCCGGTGCCGAAAAAAAACATCCTTGGGGGTTTCATAAATTTTATGCGGTGGCGAGCATATCTTCATCAATTATGCTCATTATTTTGCTCATTTGGGTACTCGTTCTCTACCCTATTCCTATGAGGTTGCTCGGGCAAATCGAAACTATAACGAGCATTATACTCGCTATATGTTGGACTATGAGGGACACCAATAGGTATATCAAGTTCAAAGCTTTGCTCACCATCTACTCCTATGTTCGATTCGGTTAAATTTACAGCCGCCAAAATTTCCCCCCTCACAACATTGTCATTTCTATCTACATTAACATTATCAACAGCCCTAGACCTAATCTGAATTTGGGGCAAAGAATCATAATTAGAATCGTCCGACGGATCACTACGGGCCAAGTCCCTATCCGACTCCGTTAGAACTTCATTGGAATCGGAGGAAAGAACGACAAATGGTTGCCGAAATTGCCAACGAAATCCTGAATTCGAGACATTTGTCTCCGACGTATTTACATTACTACGGGGGATTCTACTGATAGGGGGAGGAGAAGAGGAACTAGGATGGTCGGATTGAACAGAGGAGTTCGAGCAAGAGGCCATAATTACAAAATAGAAGAAGAATCGTGATTTACGAATGAATTTCTTCAGGAACGATGAGGCCCTCAAGGAAACTTTCGAACGCAGAGACAATTAAAAAAGAGGAAAAAAAAGAGAAAGGGGTTAAAGGCGAGAAATATGATTTATATAAACATCGACATCTAATTCAAAAATCTGTTGTGAGAATCTGACGGGCGATACCAAATATGGCCCAATCAGAGTTTAACAGCCGGGCCCCATGTAGAAAACGAAGCGACCCGGCTGGGGGGTATTGTTGTGTTCGATATAATAAATCAGGATTAATCGAACATCAAAGAGCGACACGTGTAATATTCGAACAAAATAATCATGCCTGGTGGATAAGTTACTTTTTGTTCGCCAACCGATCAGAATTGCTCGACCAGCCTACCGAACAAACGTATCCGCTACTCAGGTCAGGAAAGAAGGAATCAGATAAGCTAAGTCGAGAAGGCCATAAGAAAAACTGAGGATTAAGGCGGCCAAAATACTCGGAAATCCTGAAGGGTCGAGTGCTTTCGACACTCAAATATCCCAAGACCCAAATATCTGAGGGGCTCGGTGTGCTCGAGGAGGACAATCTTCAAAGATAAAACCCGACATGATTAAAGAGGCGAACAAAACATCCAACCGAACAAGAGATTAATTTGGACGATCAAAAAGAGCATCCTCTGAGACAAAGCTAGCACGAAGATCAATCTAGAAAGGCGAAATTTGGAAACATGGCAACACCACCGGGGTTCTTGCATGATCTGAAGACTCCAGCTCATGCTATACCAACCCAGCTCATGCTTACCGGAGTGCTATAAAGGGAAGAAAAAAGAAGAAGATAAGGGTTCAGAAAAATAGCCTACAAAAATCCCCAGAGAGGAGAGGAACTAAAAAATTCGAGTGATCATCCACATATACAAAAACCCTAGCACTCATTTTGCTACTTGAAAAAATTATCTTTATCTGCATCGATTCATCTTCATAAGATGTATCAAGAACTGTACGTGTGAAGCTCATAGTACAATATCCTGGCTTGGTATGCCCCCAGAGTAGTCATTTCTTGACGAACTGGGTCAACAAATTCATCTTATTTACCGTTTATTTTACACGTATATGTTTTGTTTGCGAGTTGTTACCAAATTAGCCACATAATATTCATCAACTAAAACGACTCGCGACAAGAGGGAGAAATATTTTCTTTGAATTTTGTTATGGAATGAAGATATGTATTCTTGGAATACAAGATTATCTCATTAAATTCAAGAAATCTCCCACTTGGTTATTCATAGTGATATTTCAAAATTTTTGAAAATAGAGGGCAAGAAAGATTTTCTTGATTTTCTTGAAAAGATATTATGGAAGATATGTATTTCTTGAAATACAAGAATATCTCATAAATTCAAGAAGATCCAAATCTTGGATTCTTGCACACTGTATTTTTCGAAAATAATACCATATTATAGAGAAGGTGGAATTTTGTGGAATATTTTAATTATGGGAAAAAGAATATATGAGATATATTCAAGATTTCTTGGTGATCAAGAAAAGTCTTTTCCCACATTGATTTTCTACTAAAAATTTCGACACCCCCTCTCCTATAAATAGGGGATGATTAGTTCATTCCCAAGTACAATTCCATGTGCTGGAAAAATTAGCAAATCCACGAAAGTGGTGCAACAAAGTTTATTTTTTTCCTTTTGTTAATTGTTCGAGAGTATCCTTCCACCGGATTGTCGAGCAAGGGCTAAGAGAATACTTGGGAAGTCCTTTTGGTTAGTCCGTCCAACCAAAGTCACTGCCATCCCGAGAGGTACGTTCACGTAAACCCGTAGATTCCGCATGCGTAGGTTTTACGTGGCTTTTTATATGCATGATATGTTGTTGCAATTATTATTTGAATTAATATAGGATTAATTCATGCTAGTAATAATTAATGAATTAAATTTATATTTAAATATTCACCCCGAATAGATCTGTGCAAATCATTCCCCAACAATTACATCAAGAGGAAACCGAGATACATCATGATAACTGACGACAAATGTTTTACTACAACCCAATATCCACGACTGGCAGACGACTTCCGGCTTTAAGGCATGCTAATCAAAAGTATTGTTGGAGATGGGGTTCAACAACTTCTCAATCTCCTTTTTCTTATCGGGATTCTTGATGTCATCATTCTTAAGAGCGATCAAGAATCCCTTCAGCAGCACCACTGACTATGTTCAAAGACTGCCCACCTAATTTTTGCTGAATAATGCTGGTGAGGGTGTGGGCAGCCCGCCTCCGGGATCTTGGGCTGCCTCATCCGTCTGAGTCTCGAGGACCACCTCGGAGTCTCCCGGCTGTGTCTCATCTGGATCGGGAGTGGGGTGCACGATCCGACTCTGATTAGGGAAGAAGGACAAATCAATGCCCAGATCTTCCAGATCTTTAATCTCCAGCACAATGTCGGAGGCAGGGGGAAGTCGCGAACGTAAGCAGTCAGCTCAGTCACAATGTCAGAGAGGTGTTGGGATTATACTGGAAAGTATGCTTTTACTTTGTATAATCAAACTGAATTTCTGTCTTATTACTGAAATAAATTATTTATCACTGATGCTTTAAATATCATTGAATGTTACATATATTTACTGCATAATTGTTCAATAAATAGTACGTGTTACATTGTAGTTAAATTTAGTGATACCAGATCACAGAAGATTAAATTAACAGTTCCTTGTAACTAAAAGTACACCATTCACGACCTAGATGGAAATGAACAATCCATCGTGAAAGGTTGAAGTGTAAGGCTCAGATTGGCTTGTCTTGTGTTGTCACCAGATTTATCACACGTCACCAGGACGAATTATCACACGTCAGCAGGTCCCACCGAGACCACGTGATTTGTCGTGCTTACGCATATGTTTTGTCATGCTTTATGCACATGATTTGTCGTGCTTATGATTTGTCGTGCTTAACGATTTGTCGTGCTTATGATTTGTCGTGTTGGTCCTCTTTATATAAAGGACCTCACCTTTCATTGTAAAAGAACTCTGGAATGTTTCTCTCATTCCACTTATATACCTACACCCACATTTCAGGGAAGAACTACGGTTCTTCCCGCAGTGTTCTTGTTCGATTACTTATTTGTTTGGTGGTCAAATTCAACAAGGCACATCAGAATCGTAAATTATTTGACCGTCAACAATTGGCGCTAGAAGGAGGGTATTGAAAAATTCATCAAGAACAACGTCGAATTTTTGAATCCCAAAAATCCAAAAAAATTTCAAGAACACAACCCCCAAAACCAAAAAATTCAACACATACCGTACATACACCGCACATATACATACAAATATACATACAAAAGAAAAAAAAAGAGATGAGGAAGATGAAGAACAGGGTCGTGGAGCCATGGAGACTTCGCCGCCTCACTTGACGCCACGCCGCCATTTGGCGGCGACCACTCCAAAATCATCCGAACCAGAGCCGCCGCCTCAAATTCCACGAGCCAAAGAAAGCCTCCATCGCCACGGCGCCGAAATTAAAGCCCCTCTGCAAAATTGCCCCCACCGTCACAATCAAATCGGCCGCTCGCCCAAAACATCAAGCCGCCCGTCGCCTCTACGCCCGTCCCAACCGTCATGGCTCGTCTCGACTCCATCGAAACCAGAGCCTCCGGGCCTCAAATCGATGAAAATTGCCCGAGCACGCCGCCGCCTACCCAAAATCGGCCGCTGCACCGACTCTTGCCCCCAAAACCCGCGGTGCACCGCCTCCACGCTGACGCCGGCCTGAGATAATTAAGCGCAAACTATTGGCGTTCATTTTTAGAGGCGAACTTCCGGCGGAAGAAGCAGTGAGGACGATGCCGCATGCATCCAAATCCTAACCGTAGAGCCGCCATCAACCGAGCTTCACCTGTTGGTGTCTTCTATAAATCACCCATTTCGTCAGCCCCAATTTGATAGCCTTGACCCCCAAATCTCATGTCTATCCGCACGGTTTCGGGGTTCATGACCCAAGACCGATCGAAAAGATCTCTGGCATTGGGAAATAGGAGCGCAGTGTTGGGTAAGTTATACAATTTCTTGGGCCGAAATTATTTTTGCAAACAGAAATTCTGGGCCGAAAATTTATTACAGCAAGACATTTGGCCCAAAACGTTTTTAATTAAAATTTTGGGCCTTGTATATATGCCTTGGCCCAACAACGGCCCAGAATTAATAAAATCTAATCTTGGCTGGATGGGCCTTGATATGAAACGGTCATTTTGTGTTATTGGGTGATTTGATAAGCCCACTTCATCTTGGGCCTATGTTTTGGGCTGGAATTAAAAGGGGCTGCAGGTTTTTAAAATTCTTGGGACTGGATTTGATTTAATTAAATCTTTGGGCCCAATTTCCTATTTTTAATTATTGGCCCAGGATTGGGGCCCAAGCAGTTGGACTGATTAATGTATGGGTCTGGGTTGTTGGATGATTAATGTGTGGGCTTGGGCTGTTGGTTGTTTAGTTTGTGGGCCCAACTTTTTGGCCCAAGTAAAAAAAAAAAAAAAGCAGCCCCAAGAGTTCGAGAAAAGAAAATTAGACGAGCACCCGGAGTCTCGCGAGCTACTCAAAGAATCTACGGATAGTCCTTTTACCCACCCCACCAGGTTTATTATGTTTATGTCCTCGTGGCTTTTCATTCTTTTCATTCATTCATTTATTTTGGCCGTGCCTACGAATGGTCGCACCTAAGCCGGATGACCCGAACAAAGACGAATGAGCCGAAGTTTATGTTCACCTGTTGAAGCAGATTCAGATTTAGATACCCATGAAAGAAAGTGATGATGGGTACGCAATAAGAACTAAATAAGACGACTCGTTTTAGAGATACCCGACAAAGAAAGCGAAAGTGATGAGTACGGGTCGCAGACTAAATAAGGCGACGATTCGAGTACGAATAGTGATCGCAAAGAAAATAAGATGATCACGAAAACAAGAAAGGGGGTCAGATATAAGTTAACCCATCTGGTCGCAGACTAAATAAGGCGATCAACCTGATTGCACCTCAATAAGACAATCAAAAAACCAAAAAAGTCGGGGTGGAACATAGACCACGGATCATGTTGAATTCATTCGAGAAAAAGCGGCACTCTGAGCCAAATTACAAAAAAAAAAGCCACTTATGCGATTATGCCCGCCTACTGGCCCTTTTCGCCTTCGGCGATGAGATCGTCGGCCTTTACGGCGACGACCAGCCCGCCTTCTCGGCGTCGGCTTTCCGCTACCTCGGCGATGTCCAGTCCGCCGTTTTAGCAAAGTATTCTCCGCCTTCCGTGATGAATCGTTAGCGCTACGGTGATGACTGCCGCGCTTCCGGCGTTAGCTTTCCGCTATCTCGGCGATGTTGATCCGCCGTTTTAGGAAGTATTCTCCACCTTCGGCGATGAGATAAATCGGTAGCTACGGCGACCGGCCGCCTTCTCGACGGTGTCGGCTTTCCGCTACCTCGGCGATGTCGATCGCCCCGATTTAGTGAAAATATTCTCTGCCTTCCGGCGATAGAATCTCGGCCCTTACGGCGACAACCGGCTCGCCTTCTCGGCGTCGACTTTCCACTACCTCAGCGATGTCGATCCCGCGATTTAGCGAAGTATTCACGGCTTCCTAAGCGATGAATTGTCGGCCTTCTGGCGGCGACCATCCCGCCTTCCGGCGTCGGCTTTCCTCTACCCGGCGATGTCAGTCCGTCGTTTGCAAAATATGCTCCCTTTCTCGGCCTTTTCGCCGCCGGCGGCAGCGATTATGCCACTTCCTCGGCGTTAACGCTGGCGGCTCTCGGCGTGATTATGCTTCGCCTACCGGCCTTTTCGCCGCACCGATTGGCGATTATGCCCGCCTTCGCTTTTTCTACCACGCTACGACCACGACCCCCCGCCTTCTCAGCGTCGGGGTTTCGCTACCTCGGCGATATCGATCCGTTTTAGCGAAGTATTCTCTGCCTTCTCGGCGATGAGATCGTCGGTACCTCTGGCGGCAACCAGACGCCTTCTCGGCGTCCGGTTCCACTACCTCGGTGATGTCGATCGCCATTTAGCAGTATATGCCCGCCTCTCGGCGGCTTTTCTACCGGCGGCAACGATTATGCCCATGCTCGCCGGCGTGCACTACCGCCGTTGACGATTATGCCCTTTCTTCGGCGGCACTACCGCCCAACACAGCGCGATTATGCCTTTACTCCTACTGGCCTTTTCTGCCTTCCCGGCGATGATTATACTGCGCTTCCGGTGCGGCACCTCTGCGCCTTTGGCGGCGATTATGCCGGCCTATTTGGCGGCGCTTTTCGCGCTTCGGCGACGATTATGCCCGCCTACTCGTGGCGGCACTTACCTCCTTCTGGCGATGAATGTAAGCCGCTACGGTGATGACCGGCCGTATACCGGTGTTAGCTTTCGCATACCTCGGCGATGTCGATCCGTAGATTTAGCGAAAATATTCTCCGCGCTTCGGCGATGAAGATCATCGGCCTTTTACGGCGGCAACCCGGACTGCCCTCCGGCATCGGCTTTCCGCTATCTCGGCGATGTCGATCGCCCGTTTTTAAAAATATTCTCTGCCTTCCGGCGATGACCCGGCCCTGCCTTCCGGCGTCGGCTTTTCACGTACCTGCCGGCGATGTCGATCCCCAATTTGGTAAGTATTCTCCACCTTCTCGGCGATGAGATAAATCAGCCCTTACGGCGATGACTAGCCCGCCTTCTCGGTGTCGGCTTTCCGCTACCTCGGCGATCTCTGATACGCCATTTTAGCGAAATATTCACCGCCTTCTTGGCGATAAGATTGTCGGCGTTTGGCGATAAGATTGTCGGCGATTTAGAAAGTATTCTCCGCCTTCGGCGATGAGATGAGATCGTCGGCCTTCTGGCGGCGATCGGCTTGCCTTCAAAGGCATCGGCTTTCGCTACCTCAGCGATATCGATCCACCGTTTTTGCGAAATACTTTCCGCCCGTCTGGCGGCGAATCCTCGCCGCCGGCGTTCATCGCCTTCTGGCGTTAATCTGCTCCGCCTTTGGCTGGCCTTCCGCGTGGCTGACGTGTATTCCGCCCGGCGCTTCTCGCCCAACCGGTGACAAAATCATCGCGCTTCTGGCGTTCATCCGCTTTAAGGCATTGGTCGCCCACCTTTTAAGCCCGGCGGCCTTCCGCGCCGGCGATACGTGATACCGGCGGCGGCTCGCCGCCATCCGGCGATGGAGATCGTCGCCCTCACGGCATTCATCGCCTTCCCTGGCGGCATTGCGCCCGCCTTTTGAAGCGGCTGGCCTTCGCGTCGGCGATGTGTATTCCGCCCGGCGGCGGCTACCGCTTGAACCGGCGACAAGATCGCCTACGCTTCGGCGTTTCATCTGCCTTACGGCATTGATTTGCACACCCTTTGGCGTCGGCCTTCCGCGCCCGGCGTGTATTCGCCCGGCGAAGCGCCCTCGCCAATCAGCGATGAGATCCTCGCCTTCACTGCGTTCGCCGGCCTTCTTGGCGTTGATACGCCCGCTTTTAGGCGCTTAGCCTTCAACATCGGCGTATTCCGCCCAAAGCGGCTCTCGCCATCCGTGATGAGATCATTCGCCCTCCGGCGTTCATCCACCTTTAAAGCGTTGATCGCCCGCCGCTTTTTAGGAGGCGGCCTTCCGTGTCGGCGGCGTGTATTCCGTCGGCGGTGCTCTCGCCATGACCGGCGGCAGATCATCGCTTCCGGCGTTCATCGCCTTTAAGGCATTGATGCCTTTTTTTTTGCCTTTTGGCCTGCCTTCAGACGGGCGACGGCGTATTCCGCCGTGAAGCGCTTCGCTATCGCGACAAATCATTAGCCCTCGCAGTTCGCCGCCTTTAAGCGTTGATGCGCCCGCCCTTTTTAAGCGTGGCCTTCGTATCGGCGATGTGTATTCCGGTCGGTGGCCGCTCTCGCCAACTTCGGCGGCGAATCATCTCCTTCCGGTGTTCATCCGCCTTTACGGCATTGATGCCCCACCTTTTAGGCGGCGGCCTTCCGACGGGCGGACGCGTATTCCGCCGAGTGGAGCTCTCCGCCATCCCAATGATGAGATCGTTCGCCCTCCATTGCGTTCATCCGCTTTTTCACGGCATTGATGCCCACCTTTTAGCGTACATCCTTCGCATCGGCGATCGTATTCCGCCGAGTGACGCTCCCTCGCCATCTCAGCGATGAGATCATTCGCCCTCGCGGCGTTTCATTCGCTTTACAGCGTTGATCTTTACGCTTTTAGGGCGTTGCCTTCCGCGGTAGCGTATTCCGCATAATGGCGCTCCCCGCCATCCGGCCCGATGAAGATCATTCGCCCTCACGGTGTTCATCACTGCCTTTATAGAGTTGATACGCCCCCTTTTTAGGTTGGCCTTCGGTCGACGCCGTATTCGTATTGAAAAGTGAAGCTTCCCTCGCCATCCGGCGACGAGATCGTCGCCTCCGGCGTTCGCCGTCTTTTCGGTGATGATGCATCGAAGACACCTTTCATTCCAGCGAGGATCCCATCTGCTCTCTCCAATAAGCCATCTTCAAGACTGCTCATCCCGGCGGGGATCCCATCGGCTCTCTCCAACGAGCCATCTTCAAGACCCACCATCCCGAAGCGGGATCCCATTTGGCTCTCTTTTATGAGCCATCTCTGAAGACCTACTCATCCCGAGCAGGATCCCATTCGGCCCTCTCTTACGAGCCATACCATTCAGCTCTCACTTACGAGCCATCTATGAAGACTGCTTCATTCGAAAGCAAGATTCTACCGAAGCTCTCTCTCATGAGCTCCTTTGAAGACTGCTTTCATCCGGAGCAGATCCCATCGGATCTCTCCGATGAGCCATTTCTGAAGACCTGCTCATTCCGAGCAGGATTACATTTGACTCTCTCCAACGATCCATCTATGAAGACCTACTCATTCCGAGCAGTATTCTACCGAGCTCTCTCTTACGAGTTCCCCTTGAAGACCTGCTCATTCCGAGCAGGATTACATTCGGCTCTCTCCAACGAGCCATCTCTGAAGACCTGCTCATTCGAAAAAAGATATTCTCCGAGCTCTCTCTCACGAGCTCCCCTTGAAGACGGGGCTTTCATCCAGTAGGATCATTCGGCTCTCTCTGACGAGCCATCTCTGAAGATCTGCTCATCCCGGGTAGGATCCCATTCGGCTCTCTCCGATGAGCCATTTCTGAAGACCTGCTCATTCCGAGCAGGATTACATCTGGCTCTCTCTTACGAGCCATCTCTGAAGACCTGCTCATTCCGAGCAGGATCACATCTAGCTCTCTCTTATGAGCCATCTCTGAAGACCTGCTCATTCCGAGCAGGATCACATCTAGCTCTCTTACTAGCCACAAAAAAGGCTAAATCTGTGGGGCTCCCTCAAAGTACGAAAGCCTGAAAAAAGACTTCAGATCTGATGAGGCTCCTCAAATCTGAGCACATAAAAGACTCATCAACAGGGGATCCCTCGGAATCTGAAAGAGAAAAGACTAAATGACGACAGGGCTCCCAAGCACTCTGAGCCGAGAAAAGACTTCGTATGATGGGGCTCCCCCAAGTCTGACCACAAAAAAAGACTTCGTCTGTGGGGCTCTCCCGGAATATGAGCACATAAAGACTTCATCTGTGGGCTCCCCAAATCTGAGCGAAAAAAAAGACTCGTCTGACGAGGGCTCCCCGGAAATACAAACCTGAAGAAAAAGACTTCATCTGACGGGTCTCCCCTCAAAGTACGAAAGACAGAAAAGACTTCATCTGACAGGGCTCCCCGGAAGTATGAGCAATGAAAAAAAGACTTCGTCTGACTGAGGGGCTCCCCGAAATCTGAAAACCTGAAAAAGACTTCATGACAACGGAGAGCTCACCTCAAAATACGAGCACTGAGACTAGATCAACGGCGAAGGTAAGATCCTCTGTACGGAGGGGCTCATTCGAGCGATCAAGATCTCATCACGGCACGGAAGCAAGCTCGGGAGGCAAACAATGCGACTGCAGATGCAACAAAAGTTAAAATCTAGTCGAGACATGAAACAAGATCGAGCTCTGAACAACGTCACAGTCCGATCTTGGGGGCTATTGTTGTCACCAGATTTATCACACGTCAGCATCACCAGATTTATCACACGTCAGCAGGTCCCACCGAGACCACGTGATTTGTCGTGCTTAGTGATTTGTCGTGCTTACGCATATGTTTTGTCATGCTTTATGCACATGATTTGTCGTGCTTACGATTTGTCGTGCTTAACGATTTGCCGTGCTTATGATTTGTCGTGCTGGTCCACTTTATATAAAGGACCTCACCTTTCATTGTAAAAGAACTCTGGAATGTTTCCCTCATTCCACTTATATACCTACACCCACATTTCAGGGAAGAACTACGGTTCTTCCCGCAGTGTTCTTGTTCGATTACTTATTTGTTTGGTGGTCAAATTCAACAAGTGTAGGTCCCAAATGGGTTTTGTGAGGGCAGAAGTCTAGAGGGGAGGGGTGAATAGACTTCTGAAAACTTTTGTGAAGATCAGGTGTGATTGCAGTTAGACTGATCAGAGTGCAAGTGAATCAGTTTGGACTGATATCCAACTTACTAATCGCCTGAAGGCAGATCATTTCGGTATCTATCAGTTTAACTGATTGTGTGGAAGCTAAATTTTACCCGTGTGAAAAACCAGTTTTAATAAATCAGATTCCAAAGTCAGTCTTTCAACCAGTTGACTAATGTGTCAAACTTGATCAGATCAGAAGCTTGGTGCTAGCTGATCTTAACTTAGAAGATGTATGCAGCTTTAATTAAGTTGTGTGCGATTGTGTAAAACAGTTAATCAAAGCAGGTAAATGCACACAAGATTTATAGTGGTTTGGACAACCCGATCCCACGTCCACTCTTCCCTATCACAAGGGGCACCAACTAAACCAACTGGACTTAGATTATTGTGTTAGTCCAACACAGTACACCAACAGATATTTAAAGAGTTCTCACTCAACCGATCCCAGAAATCAGAACTAGAAACCCTAGAATGAAATCTTGCTAACAACTTAACCTAACTTTGGGTTTTGGGTAAGATTGTTTTGGTTCCAACTTTGAAATCTTTCCTAGTTTTTAAGTAGCTTATCAGCTAGATGAAAAGATTTCTGTGCTAAGAACTATGGGATGAACACTTAGAAAATAATCTTCAAGTTTGTGTTCTTCGTGCGGAAATTTGATTATAGCTTGAGCTTCTTGATAGTTTTCGTGTCTTCACTCTGAAGAGTAATCCCATATTTATAGACCTCGAAATCAAAGAGTCGTTGGAGAGCAATTTGAATTTCTGGCTATATTTGGTAGACTTGCAGGATTGATGTGGCGTCTTGAGAACGGCATGGCGAAAAGCGTGAATAGTGTCTTTTATAGCCGTTTGAAAGAAAGACCAAATCCCATAATTGCGGGCTCCGATCATCGTGTCTTGTTTTTATTGGTTAACTGAAGTACTTTTCAGTGTTGTTCTACCAACTAAGGTTGGCATTCTTCTTGTTCAGATCATCGACGTATGATTAGGTGAAACATCAGTTTTCACTGGTGGTGACTTTCATCGATCTGGTTGATCGGTCTACTCCGATAGAGTCTTCGGTGCGGTTGTCTTAGCTTCAACTAGCAGACTTTACCGATGTAGGTCTTCCGTCCGATCTTCCGAAGTCATCCGATCTTCAAGTCTTTCGAATTTGAACTTCATGACTTGGTGAGATATCGACTTTATCGGATCGATCGATCTTCGTCCTTCTCTTGCCTTTCGGCTTTTGTGGGATATCATTTATTCTTTGGATCTTGGATCGACCTATACATATTGAGGTTCCCCCTCAATATGTGACCTATCTTCTACATCAGTTGTTCTATACAATAATTATCAACTGGTATTCTTATAACTGGTAATAAAAACATCAGTCAGCTAACAGGTCTGACTGGTCCTATTACATGTGTTTTAGAACTTTCATCAAAACTCTAAATTTCCCAACAATTTCCCCCTTTTTGATGAAACCAAAACACTTGAGAAACCAAGCACAGTTGATAAGTATAAAACAATAAAGAGCACATAATCAGAAGACAATGAGATTTTGTCTTAGGATCAGAAAATAAACTTTTCTTTCATTAGATTTATCGATTACATATTACATCAGAAAAGTTTGAGTTTAAAAACAGCTGATCCTAAGTAGTCTTCTGATTCTTCAGTCTCTTGGCTTGTATCCTTCTGGCATTTCTCTTTGATCTTGAGGGATGTTGAAAATCTGGTATAGCTTCCATTTAACATCATTGATCTGCTGAGGATCAGTTATGCGTGCTTTGCTCAGGATGTCAAAATAGAACCTTTGAAATGCCAGTCTGTCAAATGAGCCATCTGCCTTCTTCGCGTAATCCATCACATCATACTCTTGGCGAGATATTTTTACATTGATTATTTTGGCCTCATTTTCCAGATACTTGAAAAATACGGATATTTGTTTTCCAACGGTTGAGGAACTCTGATCTGGAGATTCTTCTTGTGGAACAAGATCTAGAACAAAAGCATCCGAAGCCATTCACTTCGATCTTATTCCATTCCTCAAACCTATCGGCATGATCACGGCCGTTAGCGGAATGATCTCATCAACTCTTCTTTGGCGGTGAGGGAGGTTACGGTCCAGATTTTCCAACTTTTCCTTTCTTTGCCCTCGATCTGTATTTCTTTTTTGGATCTTACGCCTACTTAATTTTTACGCCTTCTTTTTCTTCTTCACTTATTCGGCTTCTTCAAGAATCTCTCTTTGGGCCAGTTTCTCGGCCGATTTCTTATCGGCTCAGATGTCTGCTATTTGTGTCTTCTTGTGACTTTCTTAGTCTCGAGTGGTCGGTACAAGTTGTGATGTCGGCACCGCACCTAACTTTCTTGCCTTTGACTTTTCCATCTTCTCAGAAATTTCGTTAGCAAAAAGATCCAGATGGTCTAGTCTTTGTCCATAGGATTCAACTGTCTGAATCAGGTCTTCTGTTGTCCTGATAGTGTCAGTTGGTTTCTCAATCTGTCCTTCCCCTTTTTTGGTTTGATCAAAAAGAGCAGTGAGATGGGAAGTCATAGATCCAAAGCTGACTGATATGACCTTGTTAAGATCTTCAACAGATAAACCTTGAGCTTGAGCAGATAGACTTTGAATCTTCGAGATCAGCTCAGTCTTGACAGATTCCACGGAGTAGAGAGGGTAAGAATTAGTTTGTCAAGTTTCTCTTCAGTCATTTCAAGCTTTTCAGTGACCATCAGAAGAGAAACTTGTTGTTGATCAACCTGGACTAGCTTGTCATCAACTGTCTTTTTAAACTCAGCAGTCAGGTTGGTCACAGTTTGAGAGAACTGGTCTTTGATTGCCTCAATCTGGGAAATAACCAATTCCCGTTGATCCGTAATTTCTTTAAGGCCAATCTGCCTCTGATCAGCTATTGTGTTGCTAAGTTGATTAACCAACACTCCCTCAACTTCTTCTTTCAGGAGATCTTTAAAACACGATCTGATCTCCTGAAGTTGATCAGCGGTGATGTGAGTTGTAGGAATATTTTGCGTCACCTGATCATTTTCAGTTGTTTGCGCCTCCAGTGGCTGGTCATGAATTGCAGCACCAGTTCCACTATCATCGGCAACTCCCACATCCTTCATAGGATCATCTGCTTTAGGAGTTTCTTCAGCAGGCTCCAGTTCACCTTGTTCAGTCAATCCCAGCTTCCTGTGGATCAGAGATTTGATTGATTCAGCAGTTATCAACTCAGCTGGTGATCCTACTTGAGCAGATTTCTTCATGTCGAAATCAAAATCTGTGAATTCATCAGCACCTCCCATCTGTTCTATAATGATCATAAAATCGGAGAAGCTCTTTAACCGGAGATCTTTCCAGGTGAGGATCTCCATTACTTCCTCTCGAATAACAGGATGGGCTACCAACTCTGGATACAACTCATCAATATCGCGTTCAATTTGCATTCTGACCATTTTCCCGGTGATGGTCTTGGATGATCTGGACTCAGGAATTATCTGTTCAGATCGACCAGATTCCGGTTGATGAGATGTAGAGGGTTCTGGTGGTGCTTGAGTAGGCAGAAGTTGGCTGATTAGCCGAATCTGCAGAGGTTCTGTTGTAGAAGCAAGTACGTCCGGCTCTGCAGCAGGTGATCTTTCTGGTTCACGAACTGATGAACTTTCAGGTTCGCGGGCAGGTGAAGGAGAAGGAGAAATATGCTCAGCAGCCAGAAGTCTGAGTGGTGAATCAGCTCGAGATTGAGGAGAAGGAGATTGTTCGTCTCTTGCTCTTCCCTCAGAATGTTCTGGCGAGCTCTCAACTTGAGAAGCCTGCCTGTCTGATTTTTCGGCTGATTTCTGTGGCGCATCAGATTTCTCTGGCACTCCTTCTTCATCTGACTTGTCTTCCAGAAACAGAGTCATGGAGGCCTGTTTTGCCTTCTTCGGCCTCTTCTCCTGAGCCTTTACCAGTTTTCTCTTCTTCTTTTGGGGAGCATCTGGTGCAGACGTGGCTGCCTCCTTGTTCTTTCCTTTCTTCACCTTTGGAGGGGTGGGCCGCATATCATCATCAGGTGGCCCATATATAGCTGATGTGGTTGTGAGAAAGGCCTTGTAGGACTTCAGTCAGTTCTGATCCCATTCAGCATTTGGCATTTTGTCTTTCAGAATGACTGCAACCTTGTTGAGATTGCTGATTCTCTTCTTCAGATAGACTTGCCTACGATCATTAACTCCAAAATTTTCATGTTCTTGGAGCAGAATAGCCTTCAGGAAGCCATGCCAATTGATATTTTTGGCTTCATCGATTATAGCAGCCATGCTGTACATTTTTACGGATGTTAAAGCATCTGGGCTGAACGAAATACCCATGATTGTTTTTTACAGTATGTCAAACAACAGTCGGTATTTCCTTTTCAACATAGGCCTGACAAAATTTGCGGTCTGGTGTTTATCAGCCTCTCTGAAGAGTTCATTTCTGATCAGCTCATCTTCATTCTCCCTGTAGTGCGCAGGAGAGATTCTTCCTTTGGGCAAGCTGAACAGACGAGTTATGTCAGCATTTGACAGTCTGATCTCCTCTCCGTTAACTGAAGAAATCAATTCATCTCCAGGATTGACCGTATCCACCTTCAAATTCCTTAAGAATTCCAGTGCTTCACACTGCATTACTGGATTGCAGTAAGCAGCACAGTATTTTTCAAGACCTCCCTTCTTCAGAATTTGTTCCACCTCCATTGACTCTGGATCCCGCGTAACACCAAACATTACAAATTTGTCATCGACAATTTTTGTTGCCAGATCCGCATAGTTGCACATGATTTTTCCCATTCCGTGAGTGGCCATCTACAACAAGATAGACTCGATTAAAATTGTGCATAATCATAAAGATATCATGTATTGATTATCAGACCTATTCTCAGGCCTAGTAATCGATAAACACATACGGATACCAAGAAATGATAAGGCATATCACAGGATAACATATATAGACATAATCTATGTGATCAATGGATTTTAGAAAAGAAATTCATCAAATAACCAGAAATTACCAGATTCTGTTTTTCGGAAAGATAAGTTTGAATCGCAAGAAAAACACTTTAATCGCAGAAAAGTAATTTTGAGTTTTCAGAGAATAAATCGCAAGAATTTTGAGGATAAGAAAACTCTGGTAGGGTTTTTATGAAACTTATAGGATGAAGGAGGGAAAATCGAGATTAGAAGATCAACCGTTTGAAAAGGTTAAACGATCCAGATTGAGCGATTTTGATCGTGTGGTCAGGAAAAGCACGTACGATTGCCTTTTGGATTTAAAAGCACATTTTGTGGCAATTAATACAAATACCCCACGTCCGCATTAAATATTTTGCAGGATATACGTCACAAAAGTATTGTGTACAGTAAAGGCAAATATTATCAGATAATATCAGATAAGTAAAAGCGATAAATAAAAAAAAATCGATCCGGTTGATCGATATTATAATCATCAATACCACTCGTAGATGTTGATTCCCCTTGTTGATCTTAGTTTTTACTTTAATCCTTATAATTTCCCAAATGTCCTTTTCAACCGATCCCCCTTCACTTTCAGGTATCGATTTTTCCTTTTCGATCCTCGCCGGTGGGTTGAAGTTCCCCCTTCATTTGTTATTTCGATTTCTTATAGTCGATATATCGATTTGTTGAGGTATCATACTCGGTGATCTTCCTTATCGATCGGTCTCTTATCTAATCGATTTTGATTGACCTAATCGATTCTACTCGGACCAAGCCAATTCTTGGGATAAGTGTTACCGCCAAAACTTAGTTCTTGAAGAATTGAATAGTAGTCTCGATTCCTAAGTCACACGCGATTTGACATTTGTAATAATAGTGCGGATACTTCGTAATGTCAAATCACCGTAAATTTATCCAATTATCAGTCGCGTGTTTCCTACACGCTGTCCTTGTGGTGCAAATTTCTCTAAAAGGCTTTGATAAATTAAATTTGCATTTGCACCCTTGCTTGGCCTCTATAAATTGGACCAATGATTTACACAACATAACCCATTCACCATACTTATCTTCTTTGTAAATCATGTATACGGTGAACCCTTATTTTTCGGTGAAACTTAAGTGAAAAACCTTTACCCTTTTTTTTCAATGATTTGACTTCTCAAATCAACCCTGTGTGTGTCATTCTTTATTTTTAAATCGTCATCAAAGATTACACATACAATTATTGTAAAGCTTCTCTACCACCGAGGCGGCGGATCTGCTATCACAACTGAGAAGACACTTCTCCTAACCGTATGCACCTTGTGTGTCTATCGAGATGATGGAATTAGCATCAACAGACTCAATCTGATATAGAACATGAGTTTGATATACGATCTTGATCAGACAACAGCTGATCTTCGTATATCAACTCAATTTTTGCATGTGACACATGTGGCCATGTGATCTTTGGATCACTTTCTTGGCACTTGTGTCCCATTTAACAGCTGGAGAGCCCATTGATTTCAGGTCTACGGGCTCCTGGCTTAGAAATCCTTTCAACGCCGCTCTCGCTCCTAACTCCGAAGCTCTGAGGGTGGCTTTAGGATTATTTCAAAGCCTTGTTAAGTGGGGGAAAATGGGAGCATCAGATCTTAAAATCTCTCTCTCCCCCTCTTCTAGGGTTAGGTTTAGGGTTTAGGGTTTATGTACTGACCTCCGGGTCCTTTTGTACTTGTAACTTGTAATGTAAATCTGACCTTCGGGTCTTTATCAATGAAAATTTCTATTATTCCATTGTTGTGTAAATTTCCTGTTTTCTTATGCGATGTAAGCTTTAATCTTGTGAATCTTGCTTGTTGAATATCAGCTTAATCGACTTACAAAGTGTGAAATAACCAAACTGATTTAATCAGATAATCCTTTAATCTGATCAGTTCCTTTAATCTGATAATCCGTAAATCTGATCGCCTCCTCATATCAGTTCCTTGACTGATCTTCTGATCAGTTGAGATACCAAACTCAACTGATTCCTCTTAACCTGGTTAGTCTCTTAACCAGCTGGTTCTGGAGATCAATCCATCAAACATTTTAGGTGCTTTTTCTCCAAGATCCAGAAGCCCTAGCTCATTGCATAATTCTCTGAATCTGATCTCAGCTAGTGGCTTGGTTAGAATATCAACTTTCTGTATATCAGTATGAATCTTTTCCATTCTGATATTCTTCTTTTCAACATGATCTCTTATAAAATGGTGTCTGACATCCACATGCTTGCATCTTGTATGTAGAACAGGATTTTGAGTGATTGCAATAGCACTATTACTGTCACAGAATATAGGTACATTCTTAGCTACAATGTTATAATCCCTCACCGCCGACTAAGCTAGAAAGCGGTTGGGGAGCAATAGCTTTCACTGCAGCCCATATATTCTCCGCCTTGATAGTAGATGTCATGAATCGATGTCCTTCTTTTGAAAACCACGAGATCGGTTTACTTCCTAAAAGCCCGACATGTTCGAGGTTGACTTCTGTCAATTTTGCAACCTCCATAATCGTATCGAAATACCCACTAAGCTCTAGATTATCATCGATGGGTAAAATAAACCAAGGTTTATTGTCCCTTCAGATACTTAAGAACCATTTTAATGCTTTAGGTGACTTTGCATTGGATTTGCTCAAAAACCGCGCACATACACCCTCGCAAAAAGTGATATCCGGGTCTGTTTGGCGGTCGGGTATAGTAAAGATCCAATGAGAGCCCTATATTCTTTTCGATTGGTTTTTTCGACCATCCTCATCCGGATCCATCTTGAATCCGGTCATCATAGGAATTCCGCTTCCTTACGGTTTTGAACTCCAAACTTAGCCAATAAACTCCTAGTGTACTTTGCTTGGCGAGATGAATATCCCTTACGTATTTTGCTTAACTTGTAGACCCAGTAACTCATCCGACCCATCATGGACATCTCGAACTTCCCTTGCATCACTTTTTGTCAATCTTTCACATAGACTCTTGTTGGGAGATCAGAAGATGATGTCGCCCACATAAATCTGAACCGTCAGAATATCTTCTCCATCTTCTATTCGAATAAGGTTCTATCCACTATTCCTTTAGTGAAACCCTTTGTCTATCAAGAACCAGAGAGTGTATCATACCAAGCTCGAGGGAGCTTGTTTTCGAGCCATAAAGAGCTTTTCTAAAGCGGTACACTTGGTTGCCTTTTTTCAAAGCACGGAGGTTGTTCGACATAAACTTCCTCTGCTAGTACCCGGTTTAAGAATGCACTCTTTACATCCATCGATACACAATGAACCCTCGTAGGCAAAGATATGCCGAAAATAACCCGAATGGCTTCTAAGCGCGGCGGCGGTGCAAAGGTCTCATCATAATCAATTCCTTCGATTGGAACACCCTTAGCAACAAGTCTTGCCTTATTCCTGGTTATGACATTTTTCCCATCTCTCTTGTTCTTGAATACCCACTTTGTGCCAATTACGTCTTGATGAGTTGGTCTGTCCACCAATTCCCAAACTTGATTTCTCTCGAATATTTCGGCTCCTCCTCTGCATGGCTAGAATCCGACTTGCGTCTTGTAGAACTTCCTCTATTGTTGTTGGTTCCTTCATAGACGGATACTTAAAAACAATACATGGCACTTTCACCAATCGATGTCTAGTTTTAACTCTATCAGATGGGTCTTCGATGATCAGATCAGTTGGATGACTGGTTATCCAGGTCCTTTTGTTCTGATTTGCGTCGGTTTGGAGAACATCATCCATTTCTGATAATAGTTCATTACTAGAGATTGGGAGTGGTGCAGAGTTATGATCCACTTGATAAGAACATGTCTCAGCTGATGTTGGACTCATCATGTCTTCGATGTACATTCGTGGGAACTTCAGTGTTCCCCCGAACGGATGGTTCGATTGATCTTTATCTCGGTTGTACCCGAACTTCTTCATCGAGTTGTTGTTCGTACCTTAGGGTCTGATTGACCTGGTGAATCAGCTGGATCTAGAATATATATTGTTACGATTTCTGATTCCTTTTCCTTGATCCTTAGCTGATCCATTTTTTGTGCATCAGGTACCGGTTGATCTGGTACTTCTTGTTCTGAGGCAGATTTCTCTTGTTCGGAAGATGTTTCATCAAAGACTACATGGGGTGTTTCTTCCACAACTAGGGTTACTTTGTTGTAAACCCCGAAAAGCCTTGCTAGATGAGAAATATCTAAGAATATACCCTCATCCGACTTGGCCTCAAAAGTCTTGAATCGACTCTTCCCATTGTTGTGTATGAACACTTACACCAAAAAACATGGAAGTAAGAAAACACGAGGTTTTTACGCCCTTCCACAGTTTCATAGGGTGTTTTGTAGTGAGCCTTAGTTAGAAGACATCTATTCTGTGTGTGGCATGCAATATTGATAGCTTCTGCCCATAAACGGCTTGGTATTGCATGTTCAGCTAACATAGTGCGAAGCGAACTTCTTTGAGAGTTCTGTTTTCTCCGATTCGCTACTCCATTACATTTGTGGCGTTCTTGCGGTGATGTCATCTTTGAATCAAGAATAAAAGAGTTCAGAAATTATGTACCTTTATCTGATCTGATTTTTACTACACTGACACCCTTTTCATTTTGTAATCTCTTGAGCAGCTCGGGTATCTTTGTTGTCGTCTCATTCTTCTTATGTAAGAATACAACCCAGGTAAACTTGGAATAATCATCCACGATTACCAGAGTATATTTCGTCCCCGAGATTTGGCGTAATGGTCCAAATAGGTCCATATGAAGCAGCTGCAATACTCTGTTGGATGCCGGTCCAGGGATTTCCTTGAATGAGGCTTTAACCTGTTTTCCCTTCTGACATGCGACACATGTCTGATCCTTAGAGAATACCTCATTAGGAAGTCCTTCCACTAAAGACATCCTTGCTATCTTGTTAAGAGTTTTAAAGTTGGATGACTCATTCTTTTGTGCGAGCCAATCGCTACTTTTGGAACTCTTAACAATCGTGCATCATTTCTTGGGCAACTGTTCCAATCTTTGTGTAGATCATCCCTTTCCTTGAACCAGTTAGCAAGATCTGTTGAGTGGCTCGATTTTTGATAGTGCATTGATCAGTCGAGAACTCAACACTGAATCCGTTGTCGCAGAATTGTGAAACCGATAACAGGTTACACTTTAAACCTTCGACATCTGAGACTCAAAGAATTGTACATCATCATTCTCTAAGGTTCCAAATCCTCTGGTAAAACCAAAGTTATCATCACCAAAAGAGTACACGCGGGCCTTTTTGTTCTATGTAAGAGCTAAGGAGATGTTTGCTTCCAGTCATGTGCCTTGAGCATCCACTATCGATGTACCAGATAGTTGCTTGTACACCTCCTTTGTTGGCAAGACCCACGCGAACCTGCAACCAAATCAGGCTTTAGGTGCCCCTTTTGGATTGGGTCCTGAGGGGTTAGGATTGGTTTTGGGGATCCATACAAACATGGCACTTCTATTGTAATCAGTTAGATCAGAAGGCCTGATTTGTCTCCCATAAACATCAACATAATCATACGTCTCTTTATATGCTTTCTGATTAGTGTGATTATTCGTGTGAGCCTTGGGTGACTTAGAAGACTTGGGATTTATCTTTGTTGTTTGTCTTCTTTTAATCCAGTGTGGCTCAGGTGCAGCAGCCCTAGGTTTCTGATTGTAAGGGTAGGTACTACTGCTACCATCAAAAGATTCATATCTTTTTGGCATAGGTGGTTTTTGCAGTTTACCTATAGCTTGCTTATTAGGCAGTTGACCTTGATTGGGTCTCAGATTAGATTTCCCTTTGACAGGTTATCTTTTCTGATACCTAATATGTTGATCAGGTTGAGGTCTCTTCAGAAGAACTGGGTTCTTCTGTTGATTCCTCGGCTGATGCCTTACCAGTTGGGGTCCATTTCTGTTTTCCTTTTCGATTAGGCACCTGCCTTACTTGCTCAACAGGTCTTTTTCCCTTATCAGATACAAGTTTAGCTTTTAGTGTATCTTTGTCAGAAACTCGTTTGATTACACCTTTTTGAAGTAAATCAAATGGGGCTTTTGAGGACGTAGAAGGGGTTTCATACCCAAGTCCCTTCTTATTAGTCGGTGTTCGAAAATAGGTGTTCATATCTTGAACGGTTTTAGATGACTTCGTGAAAACCTCTATTTTCTTGCGCAAACTATCCTCAGAAGATTTTAGACTCTCATGTAGTCGGAATAGCTCATCAAATTTAGCTTGAAGGATTTTGAAATCATCAACTTGTCATTTTGTTGATTGCTAGGCGATCTTTGATCTGCTTCTGCGATCGAAGATTTAACTTTCGAGAATGTTAAGTTCCTCGGTTACCTTACGAGAAGTTTCGGTGATTTCGATTCGATAGGTTTTCTTGAGGCGTTCTCTTCAACAAAGTGATTATTTACGATCCTTGGCTTGTCATTCTCGGCTTCCACTATAGTATAAGTGTCTCTTGCATTAGAGATCATCAATCAATTGCTCGGAGTAGAAATTTGCGAGTCAATCTCTCCGGCGGGTGTGCTAATAATAGCGGTGAAAGCGGAATAAAGCGAAAGGTTTGGAGGTTACCTCATTGGTCCTCCTTGGCCATCGGTGATTTCATCGTCATCAAGAAGAATTTTCAGATCTTCATTCTCATGGAAGTCAACAAAGACCTTTGCTTATCGGGAAGTCTTCTCTGAGATGAGTACCCGAGAATCCTCGAGGGCGGATAGGAATCATCAATTCCGGATGTGTCGGTGACAAAGGGCTTTCTGTCTATATAACGTTGCTCTCTTCGTTCCGCTTTTCTTCTCTTTTTTTTGGCGTCAGTGCAGGGCAATCTGCTTTTTGTAGTGACTGGTTTCTCACGGTTGAAACCGCTCCACGATCCATGAAACCTTTTCTTCGGGTGAGTCATTAAATACATAGGATCTATCGGTGACTTCCCTTCGATAATGTCGAACTCCTTCATCGGATCTGTTATCTCTTCTCTCATCGATCCAGATTATCTCTTTTCTTTTCTTCTGCAGTGATCTCTTGATCATCGGATGCGGTTTCACGGAGATCGCCAAATTTGATCTCTATCTCTTCCTTTGCTATGTTGATAATCTTTATAGAATCTGCGATACTTACCAAGTTGAATATTTGATTTTTCAAGTTTCACAGTAAGCGAGCGTCTGATTCTACTGACTTATTATGTTTCCAACTTGAGTTCGGTGGCCTTTGATCTCTTCTTTGGTTGCTTTTAAACGCATAGCCGATTTTAGGCGTTGAGGCTTGGCCGGGCATCTCGTCTTCATCCGCTTGTCCTCTTTCGATTAAGTCGAACTCGTGAGCTTTAAGGCTTAGGAACAAGCTACTCGGCTTCATCTTTGAAATGTCTTAGCAATCCTTGATTAAGTGACTTTCATGTCCCATTTCTTGGTGAGAGATCTTAAGATCTTGTAGTTGATATCTTTGTCGACATCTCTCTACCAAGTTCTCGTAGCTTATTCTTGACATAGTAATCCTTCCATCGAGCTCGTTGATGGTCTCGTTGGGCGACATCTTTAGTTTTTCGAACTTCACCGGTTAAACGAAGTCGGTGTCTTTGATCGTCGTTTCCTTCGCGATATCTCGTAGCAAAGAGTATCCCACATTGCTTTTCGTAGATTTTGAGATATTTTATCTTTTTCTTGGTGACTTTATCCATCGTCTTCATGATTATATGCTGGCGATTGTATCTAGAGTATCTGACTTTCTTTTCCTCCGCATCCATCAAAAGTGGGCTTTTTTCGCACAAGACTTCCCGTGGTAAAGTCTGGATCTCCTCCAACTGCTGGGTTGTCGTGATATATGAGGATGGGTCCTCGTTCAATGACTTCCATCATTCTGCCGCTTATCGATCCTAGATGGTTGCACATATAGATGGCCCAATCTGCATACTCGTCAATTGAGAACTTCGGCAAATCATGATACATACCAGAGGTATTATCCATGCTGAGTGATTTTGGAAAAATGAATGAGTTTTAAAAACGGTTTTTCAAGATCTGTTCAAATGACCACAAAGATTCTTCCTCAAGAATCGATGATACTCAAAGCTAGTGGTCTATAGAACCACTGCTCTAATACCACTTGTAGGTCCCGAACGGGTTTTGTGAGGGCAGAAGTCTAGAGAGGAGGGGTGAATAGACTTCTGAAAACTTTTGTGAAGATCAGGTGTGATTGCGATTAGCTTTGATCGAGTGCAAGTGAATCGGTTTGGGTGATATCAACTTACTAATTCGTTCGAAGGCGGATCGATTCGGTATCTATCAGTTTAACTAATTGTGCGGAAGCTAAATTTTACCCGTGCGAAAAACCAGTTTTAATAAATCAGATTCAAAAGTCAATCTTTCAACCAGTTGACTAATGTGTCAAACTTGATCAGATCAGAAGCTTGGTGCTAGCTGATCTTAACTTAGAACATGTATGCAGCTTTAATTAAGTTGTGTGTGATTGTGTAAAAGCAGTTAATCAAAGCGGTAAATGCACACAAGATTTATAGTGGTTAGGACAACCGATCCCTACGTCCACTCTTCCCTATCACAAGGGCACCAACTAAACCATTTGGACTTAGATTATTATGTTAGTCCAACACAAGACACCAACAGATATTTAAAGAGTTCTCACTCAACCGATCCCGTAAATCGTAACTAGAAACCCTAGTGCGAAATCTTGCTAAACAACTTAACCTAACTTTGGGTTTTGGGTAAGATTGTTTTGGTTCCAACTTTGAAATCTTTCCTAGTTTTTAAGTAGCCTATCGCCTAGATGAAAAGATTTACGTCTTAAGAACTATGAGATGAACACTTAGAAAATAATCTTCAAGTTTTTGTGTTCTTCGTATGCGGAAATTTGATTATAGCTTGAGCTTCTTGATAGTTTCCGTGTCTTCACTCAAGAGTAATTCCATATTTATAGACCTCAAAATCAAAAGAGCCGTTGGAGAGCAATTTGAATTTCCGGCTATATTTGGTAGACTTGTAGGATTGATGTGGCGTGCTTGAGGGCGGCATGGTCGAAAAGCGTGAATAGTGTCTTTTATAGCCCGTTTGAAAGAAAGACCAAATCCGTAATTTGAAGCTCACGATCATACGTGTCTTGTTCTTATTGGTTAATGAAGTACTTTTTCGGTGTTGTTCTACCAACTAAGGTTGACATTCTTCTTGTTCGGATCATTGGCGTATGATTAGGTGAAACATCGGTTTTCACTGGTGGTGATTTGATCGATCTGGCCCGATCGATCTACGATAAGTCTTCGGTGCGGTTGTCTTAGCTTCAACTAGCGGACTCGGTGATGTAGGTCTTCAGTGCGATCTTACGGAAGTCATCGATCTTCAAGTCTTACGAATTTGAACTTCATGACTTGGTGAGATATATGACTTTATCGGATCGTCGATCTTACGTCCTTCTCTTGCCGCCGGCACATGCCGGATATCAATTTGTTCTTGAGATCTTGAGATCGACCTATACATATTGAGGTTCCCCCCTCAATATGTGACCTATCTTCTACATCAGTTGTTCTATACAATAATTATCAACTGGTATTCTTATAACTGGTAATAAAAACATCAGTCAGCTAACAGGTCTGACTGGTCCTATTACATGTGTTTTAGAACTTTCATCAAAACTCTAAATTTCCCAACAACAAGCCACATCAGAATCGTAAATTATTTGACCGTCAACATCTTGACCAAGAGATTACACTAGTGCATGACTGATGCGCTGAATAGGACCTACAGGAGGATAAATTCTCCAGCACTAAACTAGGAAGAATTATACCTCAGTGGTTCGTTATTTCTTAATCTTCGTCCCTTAAATAGGATCGCGTGTGGTTAGTAATTATTGCTTTGACTTATTACGGGTAGAGAATCAACGAGATTCAATACTTTATATCTTGGGCAATATTATTGGTCACATGCGATTGCTAAGATTTAATACGAAGAATCGTGCAAGTGAAACGCTTTTGTTCAATTTTCCCCCTTGGGAGGTTCATAAGATTTATCATACCAAATCTTGCAAGTGGAACTAGTTTCCGGTATGGATAATAATGTTGAACTGTTCCTTAACCAAGGACAAAAGATATTAATTGATGGAAAGCTATTTCAGTGGCTTGAATTAATTAATGGGCTAGATAATCTTAAACACGGAAATAATAGCAAGGGAGCCATATTAACTTGATAATATGGGTTAAGATGAATAGTGCAATAATAATTATGTAGTGGGATTAATTAATATTTATGGGCTTGAATAATATTGTGGCTAAATATTGATAATTCAAGATCCATTGGAAGGTACAATCTTAATTCTCCTAAAGGCCCCTCAAGTAGGCCAAACATAAAGTCCAATAACTGAAAAAAGGTGTTTAAAAATAAAATAAATTTTTGTTGCTATTTTTCCTAAATTTTCGAAAAATATGAATAAAAGGGGAGAAAGATTTTCTTTGAATTTTGTTATGGAATGAAGATATGTATTCTTGGAATACAAGATTATCTCATTAAATTCAAGAAATCTCCCACTTGGTTATTTATATGATGATTTTCGAAAAACATAGAAAAAGAAGGAAAAGAAAGATTTTCTTGATTTTCTTGAAAAGATATTATGGAAGATATGTATTCTTGGAATACAAGAATATCTCATAAATTCAAGAAGATCCAAATCTTGGAATCTTTATCCTTAATTTTCAAAATACCATAACAAGAGGAGTTGGAATTTTTGTGGAATATTTAATTATGGAAAAAAGAATATATGGGATATATTCAAGATTTCTTGGAGATCAAGAAAAAGATTTTCCCATCTTTATTTCCACCTAAAATTTCGACCAACCCCTCATTATAAATAGGGGATGAATGTTTCATCCCCAGGTGAACACGAAAATTGGTTTTTCGGAAAAATATCAGCGTCGATAAAATATCAAATATTTTGAAACGTCGACAGATTGTGTATTTTCGAAAAACCTCAATTGTGAGTGTGCAATTTCATGTGTTGGAGAAATTAGAAATCCACAAAGGTGGTGCAACATAATTTTATTTTTCCTTTTGTTAAATTGTTCGTGAGTTCCTTCCACCGGATTGTTGAACAAGGGCAAGGGAATACTTGAGAAGGCTTTTTGGTGTGTTCGTGTGAACGAGATCCATCTTCTCAATGGTTGTCACTCCGAGAGGTTAGTTCACATAAACCCGTAGCAATTCCGCATGCGTAGGATTTATGTGAACTATTTATATGCATGATTTGTTGTTGAATTATTATTTTAATATCCAGATTAATAGTTGGCTCCCACTTGACCAATATAAAATTGACAGGGACTTCGGGGAAGTATATGCATATCAATTTTATACCTAAGTAATAACATGGTTAAATACAGAATTATTATTTCGCTTTGAACGAGACTCGTGGGGAGGGTCATCGTCGCCCCTAGTAATAATCCACAATCATCCATTTGGAATTTATTCATGTGAAAGCTATCTTTTGACCGTCCCGTGGGGGGAATTTCTCCAAAAGAATTCACAAATAAATAAATCATGGAGGTCAAAATTAATTCAATTTTATTATCCGGAATAAAATTGTCAATTAATTGTTTAAGCATACTTAGTAATTTTCGAAAGTGAGATTTTTCAAAACATTTTCTCATGCATCGCAAATTTAAACACAATTTAAATAAGCATAAAATAATGCATAAACATCAAAACAAAATTAAACACATTGGGCACATATATCCAATTGTCACGGTTAATTTTTGTCATGTCTTGATCTCGAGAAATCGTCTTCTTCGCCTTCATCGTTCGTCTCGAAAGGTTCGCCAAGTCAAGTAGCGTCATCGACCCGGCTCATGGTCGGATGCTACCTTGCACTCCCGGCCGTGTCGAGTGGCATCCGTCTTGTATGTGCCAAAGCGCCCCGGCGTCTCGCTTAGCGGTGCTCGGCGGATCTCGGCGAGCGTCGCGCATTCAACATGGCGCCCGAAAACCTGGCCGATCCGTCTCGCGTGCCCTCAGCTTCGCTTCGCTTTTGCATCGCGTGTCTTTGGCGTGCCTCGCCCGCGTCTGCCCATTCGATCGCGCAAGTCGGTCTTTAGCGCCTTGCATGTCGCGGTCGGCCGTGATCCCATGGATCTCCCTCGGCCTTGCCCCTTGCTTAAGGCGCGCCCAAAATACGGTTCCGGATCCATTCGTCTTTAATTCATCGTCTTCGTCTTGGCTCACGATCCGGTTTCAATTTATTTACATTAAATAAAAAAACCTAGATCTAGACTAGTCTATTACATTGAACGAATCAAACAAATCCTAATCTACTCGTGGATTTTCTCACGAGGCAAAAGCGAAATTGAGCAGTGAATTAAAAACCACAATTTATATGCATGCATAAATAAACACATTAAATTCCATGACAATTGGATACCTGCAAAAAAGATCTAGCAATTCTACTATCCAATTTCAAATTTAATGAAAACGAATTAAATTATAATTTAAAATTGAGGCTAAACCAAGCTCGATACCATTTGTTGGGGAATTAATTGCTCGGATCTATTCGGGATGAATATTTAAATACAAATTTAATTCTAACAATTATTACTAGCATGAATTAATCCTATATTAATTCAAATAATAATTCAACAACAAATCATGCATATAAACAGTTCACATAAATCCTACGCATGCGGAATTGCTACGGGTTTATGTGAACTAATCTCTCGGAGTAACAACCGTTGAGAAGATGGATCTCGTTCACACGAACACACCAAAAAGCCTTCTCAAGTATTCCCTTGCCCTTGTTCAACAATCCGGTGTAAGGAACTCGCGAACAATTTAACAAAAGGAAAAATAAAATTATGTTGCACCACCTTTGTGGATTTCTAATTTCTCCAACACATGAAATTGCACACTCACAATTGAGGTTTTTCGAAAATACACAATCTGTCGACGTTTCAAAATATTTGATATTTTATCGACGCTGATATTTTTCCGAAAAACCAATTTTCGTGTTCACCTGGGGATGAAACATTCATCCCCTATTTATAATGAGGGGTTGGTCGAAATTTTAGGTGGAAATAAAGATGGGAAAATCTTTTTCTTGATCTCCAAGAAATCTTGAATATATCCCATATATTCTTTTCTCCATAATTAAATATTCCACAAAAATTCCAACTCCTCTTGTTATGGTATTTTGAAAATTAAGGATAAAGATTCCAAGATTTGGATCTTCTTGAATTTATGAGATATTCTTGTATTCCAAGAATACACATCTTCCATAATATATTTTCAAGAAAATCAAGAAAATCTTTCTTTTCCTTCTTTTTCTATATTTTTCGAAAATCATCATATAAATAACCAAGTGGGAGATTTCTTGAATTTAATGAGATAATCTTGTATTCCAAGAATACATATCTTCATTCCATAACAAAATTCAAAGAAAATATTTCTCCCCTTTTATTCATATTTTTCGAAAATTTAGGAAAAATAGCAACAAAAATTTATTTTATTTTTAAACACCTTTTTCAGTTATTGGACTTTATGTTTGGGCTACTTGAGGGGCCTTTAGGAGAATTAAGATTGGACCTTCCAATGGATCTTGAATTATCAATATTGAGCAACAATATTATTCAAGCCCATAAATATTAATTAATCTCACTACATAATTAATATTGCACTATTCATCTTAACCCATATTATTTATTAATATGGCTCCGGTTATTATTTCCGTGTTTAAGTTTATCTAGCCCATTAATTAATTCATGCCAACTGAAATAGCTTTCCATTAATTAATATCTTTTGTCCTGGTTAAGGAAGCGGTTCAACATTATTATCCATACAGGAAACTAGTTCCACTTGCAAGATTTGGTATGATAAATCTTATGAACCTCCCAAGGGAACCGTCGAACAAAGCAAGCTTGCACACGATTCTTCAGATTAAATCTTAGCAATCGATGTGACCAATAATATTGCCCCAAGATATAAAGTATTGAATCTCATTGATTCTACCCGTAATAAGTCAAAGCAATAATTACTAACCACACGCAATCCTATTTAAGGGACGAAGATTAAGAAATAATGAACCATTCGAGGTCTAATTCTTCCTAGTTCAAAGTCTTTGAAGAATTTGTCCTCAGAGGTCCTATTCAATTGCATCGGTTATGCACTAGTGTAATCTCTTGGTCAAGACAAAGCCAATCCGAGCCTTACACTTCAACCTTTCACGATGGATTGTTCATTTCCATCTAGGTCGTGAATGGTGTACTTTTTGGTTACAAAGGCATTAATTTAATCTTACGTGATCCGGTATCACTAAATTAACTACAATGTAACACGTCTTATTTATTGAACAGTTATCAATAAATATATGTAATATTCAATGGTATTTAAAGCATCGATGATAAATAATTTATTTGAAAATAAAGGAGAAATTGGTTTGATTATACAAAGTAAAAGCATACTTTCCAGTATAATTCCAACACCTTTGTCCATGGCACAAGACGTTCCTCATTGTCCGCTCAAGTAGCCGGGGCGATCTCGGGCGTGCTCTCGACTGAGGAATCGGGGATCTCGGGAAGCTCAAGCACCTCGGTGAGAACTTTGTCGCGTCCCTCTTTTGCAACAAGGAGGAAAAAATATATTAAGTTTTGTCCCGGTTTTGAGGTAAATTCATTAAGAGTTGCAAACGGCCTACCTCTGCATCCTCTCCTCATCCCAACCAATCTAGGAATCGTCCTCCGGATGGCGACCTCCCTCCCGGGTAGAAGTCGGCAAAGGTGTCGGGCTGGGAGCCACCCTTCCAGCACCTCGACTTGACTGGACAGTGCGTGCGAGGTTCATTTCGCGCCTCTTGGGGAGGTCACTCCTGACCCACGATGGCGGGTTCGGCTTTTCTTCTTGCCTTTGTCGCAAGGGGGGAGAGTCCAATCGAACGTCCCCGGGCAAGAGTTGAGGCGAGGCGCCTCATGGGGAAATCTTGTCGAGATTGCAAGGTCATCTAGGAGGCAGAGGGCAGACGACGGTAGGCCGGGATCTCCGGATCTAACATAAAACAGAACCTTTAGCGCGAAATTGCGAAATACACTTGAAAAGATGCGGCAGAGAGACTTACGGGGAATCCTCAAGTGGTGAGGGTAAGTATACAGTCCGGATTGCAAGCGGTCGAGCTCGGTGTTTAACAAATTAACGTCTCGCCAGCTAGGGGGTGTGTCTCGAACCTCCTTGAACGCCTCGAGAAAGTCCCAATATAGCTCAGAAGGTCGGGGCGCAAACACTATAAGACGAGAAGAGAATTAGATCAGTACAATCGAGCACAAAAATATTTAAGGCGAAGTACCATTTTCAACACGGATCGCATAATCCGTAGGAATTCTAATGGATAAGGTGCTGGAAGGGGCCACCGACTCCCATGCCCCTCCTACAAACCACCATCTCTGGTGCCACCCGTCAACCTTATTCGGAATCCCACTCACGAGCTCTTTACCTCTACGAAGCCACATAGCGTGATAGCCTCCGGCCTGAGCAACAGGCGATATCACGTGAGATATCTCTCCGGGATTAGGCAGTCTTTTCAGCCCAGCCTGCCCCAAAACGACCATAGTGGAGATGATGTAACTCCACCCATTGGGGGTGATCTGCGTGAGGCTCACATTCCAGGCCGCCAGCAGATGGGAAATGGCCGGGTGCAATGGAAATTGAATACCGACCGACATGGAAGACTCATTCACAGCAATCATTCCGGGAGGAGGCAGGTCGGCGCTTTCGTCCGGGGTCGGCCCATAAAAATGCACATCCCAGGGCACCTTGTACATACGATGAAGTCCCCGCACATACTGATCGGAGAGCATAGATCGGTATCTTTTATCGGACGCCACGAATTGAGAGTCGACCGACTTGCGGTATGCCCGGCCAGGTCGCTTATACGAAGCTCGGCTATAATATAAATCATAATTGAAGACTCGTTCATAAGCCCCATAATCCCGAACCGGGGCAGAAGGACCCGCCGTTGACGACCGTTCCCGTGGGAAGGGATGAAGGAGATTAACATCCAACGGGGGAAGATGGGTAATTTCGGCCAATTCTTCCAAAAATTGGTAGCGACGCAGGGCAATAGGGATGTCATCCTCAGAAGAGGAGGAAGCCACCATGGGCTGAGAGGCAAAAAGGGATTTGGAAATGCTAGAATCCATAAATTCGAAGAAGGGCACCAAAGTGCTTACCGTGATTAATTTCGCCCGGGGGACACGAGAATGCGTTTTAGGTGGAAGGGAAAAGAACCGGGGGAAGAGTATCTTGAGGAGATTCTTTCTCAAGACAGTCGCAGGAAATAAGGTTTTCAAAACCTAATTCCCCGCCTATTTATCGAAGAAGAGGAGGGGCCAAAATGAAATTAGCCAAAACTTTGGCCCCCTAGCAACAAAAAGACGCGAGGGGCTCGCGTGAAATCCACTACGACATCTCATTGGATGAAATGGCGGCCTTTTTACGTCATCATCCCGCACGATATCATTTTGAATCCACGAGATCGAGGGAAGTCCGTCGCGATGATTCAGATTATCGAGGTGACTTTTCACCGCCCGAGGATAGTAAGCGCTCATAGGAGACTTTTCCAGTCGGATGGTCGCGAGTCGATTTAGTCCGTGTGTCAAGCCAAGGTCCCTTCTCGGAACAAAGAGACCTCAACTTAAGGGCAATTGTTGTAGCATGGATAAACTCGACCTCCCGCTTTTGGGCACGAAGGATCATAAACAATCCAACAAAGATGCGCATGAAGCAACCTCGGCGAGGGACAAAGGATCAACCCACGTAATTCCCACAAGACCAAACCTTCAAGTCGCAAAGGTAAAGAATCGGGTAGTCGGCGATTAAGGAAATCGCGATCGATTTCCGCTTTATATCCTCGAGTCGGGGCGACGACTGCACCGGCCATAACTATCTGATTCCGTGGTCGATAGCGACCCCCAACACGCCACTAATCCGCCCTCAACATCCGCTCCACGATTGGCGCACGCTGAAGATGGACGATGTTTGGCCTGTCAAGGCGAGATTAATGGTTCCCGATATTGTAGCCCTTTCATAGGCATTATTCCTTATGTAAATTCTCACCCAAAGGGTGGGAGTCATAGTATAAATAGGCCACCACGACCACCTCTGTAAAAGGTCGAACAACTTAGACTTTTAGGCATATACATACATCCTCTCCCTGGCTTAGACGCCCCCGGACGTAGTCTGATTCCAAAGACGAACTGGGTCACCAACTCCTTTGTCTCTTTCCCTGATTTGATTGCCTTTAGCATACGCGTTTCATAATAATTATTGTTTAACTGAGTAGATAAAAACCAGTTACAACAGGAATATCGATGATCACGAAGTCCAGCCGCCTTGTCGTTTTTACCTCGGGGTCTAGGGTTGAGGTGATCTCCACTGATAAGCGAATCATTCTGTAGGCTTCAACGGGCTGACTCCCGAACCCTCGAATTCTGGCCTCGCATGGCTCGACGTAGGAGTGGAAATCGCCGAGCTGATCCAGAGTTTTCTTGAAGAGGATGTTGCAGAATGCCCCGTTATCGATCATGACGCGATGGACCAGAGCCCCCATTATTTGGACTGAGATTACGAGCGGGTCCCAGTTCGGGAAAACCACTCCGTCCTTATCTTCTTCAGTGAAGGTGATTTGCGTTTGGCTTGGGGTAATAGTGTTGATCGAGGGATAACATAAAACGGAATTGTCAAGGGCTCGCATCTCGGCCTTCTGACGTCGGTTTGACAAGGAGGTTGCTGGGAGAAAACCCCCAAGGGTTCCTCCCGTCGGGCAGATCATGTGGATTATTCTGTTTCCCGCTTCTTCTGGGATCTGTGGACCTCGCCTCCCCTGGTCGGGTTAGTTCCCAGGCGGAGGTGCTCGTTGCTGGTTTTGCTGATGCCTTGGTTTGACAAACCTCTCCAACTTCCCTTTCTCGTACAGCTTCCAAAGTTCTCTCTGTAGGTCGCGACAATGTTCGGTGGTGTGTCCAATGGAATTATGATAGTCACAAAACTTCCTCGGATTGAGTTTAAAGGGGTCCTGGAACATTTCTCTTGGCGGGGGTATCGGCTGTCTATCCTTGATCGCTTGGAAGATTTGTGCTGCGTTCTGGGTCAAGTTTTCGAGGAGCTTCACTTCCAGGGTGTTGTCAATTGGTTTGAATGTCCCCGGAGCTCGGAAGTTTGTAGTCCCGGGTCGTCGAAAAGGCTTCTCGGACTTCGTCTCTGGTTTATTGACTTCAGTTTTCTCGTTGTTTGGTCGCTGCTCGCCCAGCCTCGAGGCAAGGATTTCAGCGTTGGTGATCATGATGCCTGCTCGGTATCTGAAATCGGCATAACTTGTGGGGTATTCTTTGTTCATCATCTTCCAGAGCTTGGTTTCCTTCTTTAAACCATGCATTATCCCCAGTACTTTGGCTTCGTCTCCAAGTGGTTCGCCCTCCATGATGAGTTGGTCGATGCGATCGATATACGCTTGGTCCGACTCCTCCTCGAGCTGGTCAACGTTTGCGAGGCGTTGCTTGGTTCCTTTGTGTGGGGTTAGGGATGCGAAGTGAGTGAGAAACAGCTAAGCCATCTGATGGAAATATTCTATAGACGTTGGTGGTAGGTGTTGGGATTATACTGGAAAGTATGCTTTTACTTTGTATAATCAGACTGAATTTCGGACTTATTTACTGAAATAAATTGTTTATCACTGATGCTTTAAATATCATCGAATGTTACATATATTTACTGCATAACTGTTCAATAAATAGTACGTGTTACATTGTAGTTAATTTAGTGATACTAGATCACAGAAGATTAAATTAACAGTTCCTTGTAACCAAAAGTACACCATTCACGAACTAGATGGAAATGAACAATCCATCGTGAAAGGTTGAAGTGTAAGGCTCAGATTGGTTTGTCTTGACCAAGAGATTATACTAGTGCATGTCTAGTGCACTGAATAGGACCTACAGGAGGACAAATTCTTCAGAACTGAACTAGGAAGAATTAGACCTCAGTGGTTCGTTATTTCTTAATCTTCGTCCCTTAAATAGGATCTCGTGTGGTTAGTAATTATTGCTTTGACTTATTACGGGTAGAGAATCAATGAGATTCAATACTTTATATCTTGGGCAATATTATTGGTCACATGCGATTGCTAAGATTTAATACGGAAAATCGTGTGTGCAAGTACGCTTGTTCGATTTGCCCCCTTGGGAGGTTCATAAGTTTTATCATACCAAATCTTGCAAGTGGAACTAGCTTCCGGTATGGATATTAATGTTGAATTGTTCCTTTACCAAGGATAAAAGATATTAATTAATGGAAAGCTATTTAAGTGGCTTGAATTAATTAATGGGCTAGATAATCTTAAACACGGAAAATAATAATCGGGAGCCATATTAACTGTAATATGGGTTAAGATGGATAGTGCAATATTAATTATGTAGTGGGACTAATTAATATTTATGGGTTTAATATTGTGGCTCAATATTGATAATTCAAGATCAATTGGAAGGTCCAATCTTAATTCTCCTAAAGGCCCCTCAAGTAGCCCAACATAAAGTCCAATAACTGAAAAAGGTGTTTAAAAATAAAATAAATTCTTGTTGCTATTTTTCCTAAGAATTTTGAAAAATATGAATAAAAAGGGGAGAAAGATTTTCTTTGAATTTTGTTATGGAATGTAGATATGTATTCTTGGAATACAAGATTATCTCATTAAATTCAAGAAATCTCCCACTTGGTTATTCATATGGAAATTTTCGAAAATTTTGAAATATAAAGGGAAAGAAAAAATTTCTTGATTTTCTTGAAAAGATATTATGGAAGATATGTATTTCTTGGAATACAAGTATATCTCATAAATTCAAGAAGATCCAAATCTTGGTTTCTTGTTCCTATTATTTTTGAAATATTCCATAACAAATAAGAGAGTGGGATTTTATGGAATATTTTAATTATGGAGAAAAGAATATATGAGATATATTCAAGATTTCTTGGAGATCAAGAAAATATTTTTTCCTCCCTATTCCATATGAAAAATCGGCCACCACCCTCTATAAATAGGGGATGAATGTTTCATTCCCAAGTACAATTCCATGTGCTGGAAAAATTAGTAAATCCACAAAGGTGGTGCAACAAATTTTATTTTCCCTTTTGTTAATTGTTCGCGAGCTTCCTTCCACCGGATTGACGAGCAAGGACTAGGGAATACTTGTGAAGGTCTTTTGGTGTGTTTTCATCAACGAGACCATTGCCATTCCAAGAGGTTAGTTCACGTAAACCCGTAGTAATTCCGCATGCGTAGGTTTTATGTGAACTGTTTATATGCATGATTTGTTGTTGAATTATTATTTGAATTAATATAGGATTAATTCATGCTAGTAATAATTGTTAGAATTAAATTTGTATTTAAATATTCATCCCGAATAGATCCGGGCAATTAATTCCCCAACAGTAGGGTGTTGAACCATCGGTAGGCCTGGTCGCCTGGAGTTAGTGGGAAGAGTCGGCACTGGGTAGCATCGGTCACCCCCATCGAGTTTATATAGGAAGTGTACTTGCTTATGTGATTGATCGGGTCAGTTTTGCCGTCCTATTGTGTGATGGAGCGTGTGTTGATCTTGATTTGAACGGGACCGAGCATAACTGTGGGTGACAGGGTTGAAACGGGAATTTTGGTGGTGAGGAGTATTCCCCCTTTGTTCGCTAATTGCTCCTGCAGGTCCTTGATATTCTGGAGGATGGCGGCCATTTGAGGGCTCTCATTCTGGCCATCGGCTTCTTCTCGGTGCTGGCGAGGTGGAGAGTTCCTGTCCCATCAGCGAGGGGATGGGATTCGTCGGCGTCTGTAGGATGATGGAGTCCTTTCAGTTCTTCGGGGCAAAGGACTTCGCTCGAGCCGATCCTTCGCTGATATTCGTTGACTGGGTCCATGCTGGGCTACCGATCCCAAAAAAAAGATCCTTCTGGTTCGGCATGGTCGCGACGTGTCGCCTGAGGTCTGTTCCTCTGGGGCCCGCGAGCTTGGTGCGGGTCGCAGCTGAAGCTTTCCGAAAATAGGCATCGGTGGATTCGGTTTGGCCCCTCGTTCGGATTTCGCCGATAGCATAGGGTGTATTGTGCCCCATGGGAATTGACTTCTTGACTTTCTTTGCGGTGAGGTCCCTCATAGCGAGGTCCCTCGTGATGGTGTTCCTTACTGCGGGATTGTTCCATGCGAGGTCCCCCGGGGCGAGGTTCCTCATGCATCTGGCCTTTGCCCTTGCTTTCGGCCTTTCGGTTCAGGTTGTGGCGCAGGTCGCCGGCAGGGACCTCCATCTCGACCTGTCTTTTGCGTAACTCAGCAATAGCCTCGTTGATATCTTTGGAGTGTGGATCTGCTCGAGCTTTTGAGCGACTCTGGTGGTGGTTCCTCCAATTTTGCGGTTGCTAATGGTCGGGCCATTAGCCCCCGCTCCGCCGGAGCGACATGAAACTGATGCTTTTCTTTTGGAGATGAGAGTTGCTTGAGACATGGTTTGAGTTTTTGAGTGATTTGTGTGGTCGTGGTGGGTTTGTGTGGAAGATTCGTGAGGAATACTCTAATGAGAAAATGCTAAGAACCTAACTTTTATCTTTCTTAAAGAGCACCCTCCTTCTAGCGTCAATTGTTGTATGCTAAAATTGTTAGTGTTAGTGTCCTAGAGACAATCTATTGTAAGGACATAATACTTGATGATATTCAGTTTGATTTAATATTATAGTTCATTTAATATTAATGTATGGCAATACACTTATTTGAATATTATGTTTGATTGTTTGCATTTATTTATACAAGTGTTCCCATGAGTCATTGCTATCATTGAGGTTGTGAGAACTCAGATGACTTAAGCATGATTCTCAAATAGCCCCGATCAAGGATCATCAAGAATGGGATATTGATGATACAATGGAGATTGATGTGCGATCTGCATCATGCTCTTAGAGAGTGTAGTAAGATCTCACTTACTACGAGATACTAGGTATCTCATGATGGATGCACAAATACCTTAGAGGGTATTTGTATACCCATCCGAGAAACCGTTTGATGCAGTTCCACTATATGTGTCTACGGGTGTCTCGGTTAGTGGGAGCGATGCGATACTCCTTTGACTTGAGGTCAATACGCACGACATGTGTGGGATGATGAACTTTGACCATGACCGACGCTTGCACCCGTCTATGGGTAGATATGGCTTGGATTGGGTTCATCACGAAGTGCATTTGCGTGGTAGTTGAGCCAAGAATATGATTCATTCTTCAAAGTGGTTTTAGAGAGAATACTCATCTTCTCATCATAATTGGAACAAAGTCATCGGTCGATGCACGTCAACTTAGACTTTGTGGCTAAGTGTGACATACATGATCAATTATTGATTGGAGATAAATTGATTAAGTTATTTGAATAGACACTTCATCATGTTCAAGACTTAATCGAGTATTCGCGAATGAAATGAGGAAATCGTAATAGCACATGTTTCAGTTACAGGTAGTTGCACATTTCCTCACAACGTACCTCATATATTGAGAATATCTAATTTATTGTTTAGGCTTCAATTAAGACCGTTAGTTTGACTAATCGCTCGATATATGAGGGCCTATGAGTCACACAACAAGTAACAGTTGTTTACCAATTATAGTTGATTGATTAAATGTTAAATTAGATTTAATATTTAATTTATGGAGAAATAATTAATAATAGATTAATTTGGAATTAATTATTATTAATATTTAATTAAATTGGATTTAATTAAATAAGAATTCCCAATAATAATATTTGGAATATTATTGTAGGATTTAATATATATGGAAACAAATCGTAGAGATTTGTCATATATGAAATTTAAATCCGTAGAGATTTATATGTGGGAAATAAATCTAAGAGATTTATTTAAATAAAGATTAGGGATTTTATTTCCTAATTAGGTTAGCTTGAGACTTAAGCTAATCCTCTCCTATATATATGAGCTCTTGGGAATTCATAATACGTGAGTTCATATTTCTCCATAAAATCTCTAAGTTGGAATTTTCCTAGCAAATTCATCTCGGGGATTCAACGCTGGCAGATATGTGCGAATTAGTAAACGACTGTTACGTGGATACCATAGTTGAGGAATCCGTGTACGAATTGCTGTAAGAATTATGTTTACGTTTACTCGTATTTAATTATGCAATTAACTGTTCGTTGTTGGTGAACTGCTTATTTCCGCTGCGTATGTATTACGTGTTTACGTGCCTCTAAATTCCAACAGTGGTATCAGAGTTCAGGCTCTTGATTTAATTGCATTATTTGATTTGATTTATTAGAAGAATTTTTTTTTTAATAAATCGGTGCGGCTGATTGTTAAATCAACCGCACCATGTGTGTGTTTGTTTGACTTTGGGGTATTAATTTTTGGTTAATTAAAAACCCCACACACGTCTTTCCCTTTTGTCACTCTCGCTCGTCTCCTTTGCCCCTATTAGGGTTTTCTGGGAAAACCCATCCTCCACCACCGCCTCGCTCCGGCGCCGTCCTTCGTCCCTGCGAGCATCCGTGCCCGCGATTGAGTCAGCGGCGAAGCCGCGTGACTCGCAATGCCGCGTCGACCCGATTACAAGCGGATTGGATCCGTGACGGCGTGGACTGAATCGCTCCCCTCTCGCACGGTGGCATTGCCCGGTGAGTCTCGATGTAGACGACGTTGCTCTCATTTCGTTTGACGAATCGATTGGGCGAAGCCCCTACTCCGAACGAACCTCGCGACGGGGTGCCACCGCGAGGGTGCGGTGTTGCGTATTCCGAGTCCTTTTGCTCGCGAGTCTGTTCGACTCGCCTCAATTCGCGACTCCGATGTCGTTTTTGTCGTCCCTTGTTCGATCTGCAACTCACGTCTCCGATTTGATTTGAAACGATGAGTGTTGGTTCCATGAACGTTTGAGTGCAGCGACGAGTCGTCCGCGCGCGCACAGCGGCTTTGGTGACTCGCCTGCTTGCACCGATGCTTGTCCCTATTTGCGCGGTGACTCGCCTGCTTGTTGCCTGTTTCAGTTCTATGCAGTTTGGGTTTTGCGATTTTGTGTTTCCCTTTCTGGATTAGTTGGACTGATTTGGATTGTATTGTGAAGCCGATTTCTGAAACTAATTGTTCATATGATTAATTGGATTAATTCTGAAGAAAACTAAGGTTGGATTTTGGTTTCGATTGTCCCGATAATGAGACGGTTTGTGGGCGATGTTGAGGGAGGGGTTGTTGGCAAATTGGATTTCGAGCAAGTTCTCCCAAAATTTTGAAAATTCGCATTGAAATTTCAACAAAAATAAAATAAATTTGTTTTAAATTTAATTGGATTAAATTTAAAAGGAGTTGTAATAAAAGTTGAACTTTTATTTATAATTAATTGGATTAATTATTGAAATTTAATAATTTTAAAATTGAATTTAAAATTGGTTTTTAAAATTCGTTTTAAAAGAATTATTAAATTTCACTAAAACGTATTAGTTGGACTAATGACGGATTTAATTAATTGGATTAATTAAGAGTTAAAATTAATAATGAATTTAATTATTAAAACTTTATTTTAAAATTGGATTTTAAAATTATGGTTTAAAAATTAAACGAGTTATTAATTAAAACAATTAACGTGTTTTATATTACATTAACGCCTTTTACGCGTCTGCATTATAATTGTTTTTTTGGTAGGCGGCGCCCAATATCTGTCGGACCGTATTAAATGCTTGGGTAGACGGCGCCCAAATAAATGTTAGTCCGTGTAAATCATGTTTTGGGCCAAGACTCAATAATTGCTCAAATGTGATGTAGATTAACACGTTGGATCTCGATAAGAATTAATACCCCGCCTTTTAAAATGTTCTCACTAAAATATGGTTTTTCATTGATTTGATAAGATGTCTTCCATCAAATTAAAAGAAAAGGAGATTTCGTTCAATGAAGTATTTAAGGCCCTCGTCTTTTGCTCCGGATCTACATCTAACGGAACTTTTATAGGGACGTGTAAATGCCGCTTGATGGTTGTAAACCAACTTAACTTTGTTTAACTCGCCCTCGTGGGGACAAAGGGTAAGGGACATCAGTCGAACTAGGTTCGACAAACTAGGAGTTGCAATTTGCAATTGGTTTGGAGACCTACTGGGTTATCTTATTGTGATATTCAACCCTCATTTGGGATTATGATAGTAGGAATGTGGATCCAGTCCATTTATAATTTATATTTGATATAAATTAAATACTTTCTTAGATGATGTCGTTGAGTATGCGAAAATAATGGAGACAAAATAAACACAAAAAAAAAGTAGTATTTATTTTGATTCTTTGAATATTGATCATAGGAATTATGTGTTTAATTCCTGTTTTATTTTATTTCTCTTGGTTAGTTGAAATGTATAACTGTTATTGAGATGTGTCTTGGAAACAAACTAAACTGGTTAGGCCAAATTTTCTGGACTGACACCGAAACATGTGTTTGGTGATAAGGCAAGAAAAGATTGAGTACGTGTTGGACACGCCTATCCCGGTTACCCTTAAAATTTGGTACTCGACATCTGACCACGTTTGACGTAGCACCTCGGAAGAAGCATCAAGAGGATGCTTCCCAGGCTCAGTGTGTGATGTTGCTCGGCATGACTCCCGATGTACATAGGCAACATGAGAAAATGGGTCCCTTCTTAGTGCTCAAGCATCTGAAGGATCTCTTTGATTCTGAATCTCGTTATGAGATCTATGAAGTGATGAGAGATCTGTTCAAATGCCGGTTAGCTAAAGGAGAGATGATTTTATCTCATGTGCTTAAGATGATAGGCCAAATTGGAAAACTTGGTAGTTTAGACTTTGAGCTAAAAGACCAACATTTTCATTTATGCTATCCTCCAGTCGCTCCCGGATTCATATTTTAGCTTCATTATGAACTACAATATGAATATGACGGATGCGACCATGCTTGAACTTCACAACGTGCTCAAGACTTTTGAGTTCACTATCACTAAGATGGTGTTCAAAAGAAGGAGCGGATAAACAAGGATGTGTGTCTCTACTATAAGTAGAAGAGGGCACTGGAAGAAGGACTATAAGGTTCTAGTTGCTAAAAGGAATGCACTAGGTGCTTCTAGCACTAGAACATGTATGTTTGCTATTAAGATAAACATGTCTACTAATAGCGCTAACTGCTTGGTATCGGACACTGGATTTAGCTCTCACATTTGCACTAATGTTAAATGGCTCATGTGTCATAGGGCAGTTAGGGCGGGTGAAATCGTCTTACACGTGGAAACGGAGCAAGAGTTGCTAACTGAACGTGTGGGGACTTATGTGTTAGACTTACCCTTTGGTTTTAGATAGAACTTAATGATTGTCATCTTGTTCTTTCTATTACTCGCAACATGTAAATGTTGCATTATGGATATGATGTTCTTAATATACAAAATAAAAGACTCAAACTTAGTAATCATGAAAACCCGACTTACTTATGGCTTTGTAGAATTTGATGATGTAAATGAGAAAAGAATTGCAAGGTTAAGAAAGTTAGACTACTTAACCCCATTCGACTTTGAGTCTTATGGTAATTTTGAATCTTATCTCATGGGCAAGGTGATCGACAGACCCTTTTCTGGGAAAGGGGTGCATGCCAAAGAAGTTCTAGAGTTGATCTACAACTATGTTTGTGGACCATTGCCCACTTTAGCTAGGGGTCACTTCGGCTACTTCATCACTTTTACTGATGATTTCTCTAGATACAGATACGTGTATCTTATGAAACACTGATCCGAATCTTTTGAGAAATTCAAAGAGTTTAAGGCTGAAGTAGAGAAGCAACTTGGTAAGAGTATCAAGACTCTTCGATCGGATCGAGGAGATCGAGGAGGTGAATACCTTAGCCATGAATTCACTGATTACTTGAAGTTACATGGAATCCAGTCACAATGGACTACTCCCGGAACACCTTAGATGAACGGTGTGTTCGAGAGAAGAAACCAAACCCTGTTAGACATGGTGAGGTCCATGATGAGCTTTTCCTATCTTCCAACATTCTTATGGGATACGCGTTACAAACCTCAATTTACATTCTGAATAGGATTCCATCTGAATCGGTTGAGCATACACCATATGAACCATGATGTGGCAAGAAGCCAACTTTTACACATATTAACCATGGGGTTACCCCATGATTGTGAAAAGGATGCTTACTAACAAGTTGGAATCCAAAGGTGAAAAGGGTTACTTTGTGGGATATCCTAAGGAAACTAAAGGATATTACTTCTATCTACCTGAGAAATAATCAGTGATTGTTTCTAGGCAGACCAAGTTCCTCGATAAAGACTGTGTCTTTAAGGAACAAGGTCGTAAGCTGATAGAACTTGAAGAAATTCAAGAACCACAAATTAACAAAGAGACTGATATCTTGTCAAAGCAACATGACAAAGAATCAGTGGGAGCATTCAACGACTTTCACAGTGGGAGTCTTTTACTAGGTGATCGTCTTTCAGCCAGTGGGAGCGTAATTGGAGTAGGCTTGCTAGTGCAAGAACCTCCAAGTGGGCTGAATGAGAACAACATAGTTCAAACTCCCGCCCAAGAGGCATTTAAAAGTGTAGCTCTTGAGGACTCTCCGGACATTGATGAAATCGATGCACCACAAAATTTTCACGATCAAAATGTACAGCCTGCACAACCACAGCTCCGTAAGTATATTAGGAATCGTAATCCGCCCATTAGATACGGTTACCTCTTGGAGGAACTCATTAATGTGGACATACCGGATAAGGACGATCCTAATACTTACTCTGAAGCAATATTAGATATTGATTCAGGGAAGTGGCATGAAGCCATGAAATCCGAGATGGACTCGATGTACACCAATCAAGTCTTGGACTTGGTTGAGTTGCCTAAAAGGGTTAGACCCATTTGTAAATGGTAAAGTACAAACCTACAAAGCTAGGTTGGTGGCGAAGGGTTATAGTCAACGCGAAGGCATTGACTATAATGAGACCTTCTCACCAGTTGCAAAGATCAAGTCCATTCGAATTTTACTTGCGATAGCAGCACACTGTGATTATGAGATTTGACAGATGGATGTCAAAACAGCTTTCCTCAATGGAAACATTGATAAGGAAGTGTTTATGACTTAACAAGAAGTTTTCACATCTAAGTCAAATTCTAATCTAGTATGCAAGCTAAAGATATCCATTTATAGATTGAAGCAAGCTTCTAGGAGTTGTAATATCCGATTTAATGAGGCTATCAAGTTTTGACTTCATCAGAAATTCGGAAGATCCTTGTGTTTATTGTAAACACAACGGGAAGAATATTGTTTTCATAATTGTGTATGTCTGTTGTTGGGGAATTAATTGCCCGGATCTATTCAGGATGAATATTTAAATACAAATTTAATTCTTGACAATTATTACTAGCATGAATTAACCCATATTAATTCAAATAATAATTCAACAACAAATCATGCATATAAACAATTCACGTAAATCCTACGCATGCGGAAATACTACGAGTTTACGTGAACTTACCTCTTGGAATGGCAATGGTCTTGTATATGAAAACACACCAAAAGTCCTTCCTAAGTATTCCCTAGTCCTTGCTCGACAATCCGGTGGAAGGATACTCGCGAACAATTAACAAAAGGAAAAATAAACTTTGTTGCACCACTTTTGTGGATTTACTAATTTTTCCAGCACATGGAATTGTCCCTGGGAATGAAAGAATCATCCCCTATTTATAGATAGGGTGGTGGTCGAAATTTTGGGGAAAAAACAATGTGGGAAAATCTTTTCTTGATCTCCAAGAAATCTTGAATATATCTCCTATATTATTTTTCCCATAATTAAAATATTCCACAAAAATCCCACTTTATCATGTTATGGCCAAATTTTCGAAAAAACCAAGAGACAAGATTCCAAGATTTGGATCTTCTTGAATTTATGAGATATACTTGTATTTCAAGAAATACATATCTTCCATAATATCTTTTCAAGAAAATCAAGAAAATCTTTCTTTCTCTTATATTTCAAAAATTTCGAAAACTTCAATATGAATAACCAAGTGGGAGATTTCTTGAATTTAATGAGATAATCTTGTATTCCAAGAATACATATCTTCATTCCATAACAAAATTCAAAGAAAATTTTTCTCCCCTTTTATCCATAATTTTCGAAAAACAAGGAAAAATGGGCAACAAGATTTATTTTATTTTTAAACACCTTTTTCAGTTATTGGACTTTATCTTGGGCTACTTGGGGGGCCTTTAGGAGAATTAAGATTGGACCTTCCAATGGACCTTGAATTATCAATATTGAGCCACAATATTATTCAAGCCCATAAATATTAATTAATCCCACTACATAATTAATATTGCACTATCCATCTTAACCCATATTACAGTTAATATGGCTCCCGATTATTATTTCCCGTGTTTAAGACTATCTAGCCCATTAATTAATTCAAGCCACTGAAATAGCTTTCCATTAATTAATATCTTTTATCATTGGTAAAGGAACGGTTCAACATTATTATTCATACCGGAAACTAGTTCCACTCGCAAGATTTGGTATGATAAAACTTATGAACCTCCCAAGGGGGCAAATCGAACAAGCGTACTTGCACACGATTCTCCGTATTAAATCTTAGCAATCGCATGTGACCAATAATATTGCCCAAGATATAGGGTATTGAATCTCATTGATTCTCTTCCCATAATAAGTCAAAGCAATAGTTACTAACCACACGCAATCCTATTTAAGGGACGAAGATTAAGAAATAACTAACCACTGAGGTCTAATTCTTCCTAGTTTAGTTCTGGAGAATTTATCCTCCTGTAGGTCCTCTTTAATGCATCAGTCATGCACTAGTGTAATCCCTTGGTCAAGACAAACCAATATGAGCCTTACACTACAACCTTTCACGATGGATTGTTCATTTCCATCTAGGTCGTGAATGGTGTACTTTTAGTTACAAGGAACTGTTAATTTAATCTTCTGTGATCTTGGTATCACTAAATTAACTACAATGTAACACGTACTATTTAATGAACAGTTATGTAGTAAATATATGTAACATTCGATAATATTTAAAGCATCAGTGATAAACAATTTATTTCAGTAAATAAGTCCGAAATTCAGTTAGTCTGATTATACAAAGTAAAAGCATATTTTCCAGTATAATACCAACAATCTCCCACTTATACTCAAAGTCTGCTTTTAAGTATACATCAGCATGTCTCGTGTAGTACGTGACAACTAATGCCACCTACGCGAACCTAATAATGTCTCCCACTTATACTCAAAGCAGATTGGCAACGGTCTTGATACCCATTCCTTTCACATGTCTCTCGAATGTATTCTGAGGCAGACCCTTTGTGAATCAATCAGCTAGGTTGTCATCTGACGCGATCTTTGCCACCTCTACATCTCCTCTCTTAACGATTTCTCGTCTAAGATTCCTTTCCTTCAGTGTGCTTGTTTGACTCGTGGACTCTTGGTTCCCTTGAATTTGCAACTGCCTCTAGCAAATATTGCTAGACAAATTCGGAACTTCATCCAAGTCCACTAAGAAGGTCTAGAGCCAAACTGGTTCCTTCACTGCTTCACAAGCAGCTACTTACCCGGCTTCCATGGTTGAGTCAGTGATGCATTTCTGCTTCACACTCGTCCATTTCATGGCTACACTTCCCAAATGAAAGCACACTAACTGATGTAGATAGTTTCTGGAATCTAAGTCTGATTGGAAATCCGAGTCCGTGTAGCCTATGGGGATTAGACTATCTGAATGATAAACCAACATTCTATCTCGAGTTCTTTTCAGATACTTCAGAATGTTTTTAACTGCCGTCCAATGTTCCTTCCCCGGGTTACTCTGATATCTTGCCATCATGCCAACGGCAAGGCAGATATCCGATCTCGTACACAGCATTGCATACATAAGGCTTCCGATAGCCGAAGCATAAGGATTACCTTTCATTTCATCTATCTCCTTTTGTGTCTTAGGGCACATTTCCTTGGATAGATGGATTCAATGCCTGAAAGGTACGAAGCCTTTCTTGGAATCCTGCATGCTGAATCGTTTCAAGACAGTGTCTATGTATGAAGCTTGCGATAAGTCTATCATCCTTTTCTTGCGATCTCGAGTGATCTTGATCCCAAGGATGTGCCCGGCTTCCCCTAAGTCCTTCATATCAAACTGTTTTGAAAGTCATGCCCTTATGTCTGATAACACCTTTACATCGTTCCCGATGAGCAGAATGTCGTCTACGTATAGTACTAAGAATACCAATGTAGTTCCGACACGCTTTTTATACACACAACTCTCGAACTCATTTTGATCAAACCCGTAAGACTTTATAACATGATCAAAACATTGGTTCCAAGCTCTGGATGCCTGTTTGAGTCCGTAAATGGACTTCATGAGCTTACAAACTAGGTGTTCTTGGCCCTTTTCAATGAAGCCTTGGGGTTGTTGCATATAGATTTCCTCATCAAGACTTCCATTAAGGAAAGCTGTCTTGACATCCATTTGCCAGATTTTAAAATCGAGATGCGCAGCTATCGACAAGAGAATCCAGATAGACTTGAGCATTGCTACAGGTGAAAAGGTTTCCTCATAGTCGATCCCTTCTTTCTGAGTATAACCTTTCACTACAAGCCTTGCCTTGAAGGTTTCCACATTCCCGCCCGGTCCCCTCTTTCTCTTGTATACCCACTTGCAACCAATAGGTTTGACCCCATTAAGTGGTTTGACTAGCTCCCACACTCTGTTATGATCCATAGACCCCATTTCTGCTTTCATTGCCTTTTGCCAAGAAACCGCATCCTTATCTTGGATTGCTTCATCGTATGTCCATGGGTCTGATTCATCTTGTCCGGGAATCAAGTCCGAGGACTCTCCTATCCCCATGAATCTCTCGGGCTGTCTCACAACCCTCCCACTACGACGAGGCTCCGGTTGTGAAAGTGTGTCGTTTGGTATATCATTTTGTACAGTTGGCAATGAGGTTAGCCCCCTTAGCTCACTTAAGGTAATCTCACTTCTGGGTCTTCTTTCGTTCATATAGTCTTTCTCCAAAAATCTAAAGTGGATGCTTATGACCACCTTTTGATCTTTGGGACCATAGAACATACACCCTTTTGTTCCCTCGGGGTATCCTATAAACAACCTTAATTCTAATCGAGGATCCAATTTCCCGGCTTCCTTGTCCAACACGTAGGCCGGACACCCCCAAATTCTCATGTGTCTCAAACTAGGCTTGCGCCCGGTCCACAATTCTTTGGGAGTTTTGGGAATCGACTTGGATGGCACCAAGTTCAGAATGTAAGCCGTTGTTTCCAAGGCATGACCCCAGAACGACTTGGGAAGATCCGCATAACACATCATTGATCTAACCATTTCCAAAAGAGTTTTGTTTCTTCGCTCTGCAACCCCGTTTTGTTGAGGGGTTCTGGGTGCAGTCAGCTGGGATGCAATCCCTTCATCTGACAAGTAGTTCAAAAACTCATCGCTGAGGTACTCGCCTCCACGATCGGATCGTAGAGACTTGATACGTTTTTCCCTATGATTCTCTGCTTGAGCCTTAAATTCTTTGAATTTCTCAAAGGTCTCGGATTTATGCTTCATAAGGAAAATATAACCGTACCTCGAGTAATCATCAATAAAAGTGACGAAATACTCGTAACCTCCTCTTGCTATGGTTGACATTGGACCACATACGTCTGTGTGAACGATTTCTAACACTTCTTTGGCTCTATTCCCCTTGGCTCCGAATGCCCTCTTGGTCATTTTACCCTCCAAACATGATTCGCAGGTTGGAATTGGTTCAACTTGGAGAAACTCTAGTGAACCATCTTTCACCAACCTTTGGATCCTCTTTGGATTAATATGTCCCAATCTTAGATGCCATAGAAGTGTTTCATTCACGTCTGATTTTTCTTTTACCGGAAACAGTTGATGCGTTATAGGATGCATTTCGTGAGTGGTGTGCACAGTTAATTATATAGAGATTGTCTGTCAATGTCCCATAACAGATACACTCATCATTTCGAGAGATGATGTCATTCTTATTAGAAGAAACTTAGTGTCCTTTAATAGAATTTTAGAAACTGAGAGTGAATTCTTTCTAAAACTGGGAACATAAAGATAATCTCTTAAAAAAACTTTATCTTCAAAAAGACAGGTGCACTTCTCCCACTGCCTTAACCACTACTCATGTAGCACTGCAATATCTGCTACTTACGTAGCATTGCAATAGTTGTTACTTACGTAGCATTGCAATATCTGCTACCTACGTAGCATTGCAATAACCGCTACTTTCGTAACATCGCCCAGTGTGATGAGGATCTCACTCCCACCAAGTTGCCGGATCAGTTTGAACCCATGAAGCAAACATGGTTAGTGGATCTCGTATCAACTACCCATGAATGAGAAGTATACGCCGCTAAACAAGCTTCAACAATTAGTGCGTGAGAACTAACTTTCTTTTCGTCCCTTTTGGGGTTGGAACAGGCAAACCTCCATTGTCCTCTTTCACCGCAGCTTAAGCACTTCCTCTTTGGATATTTCCTTGACACCACAAGCATTCCTCATCTTACCATTGCTTTTGGCAACAGTTGAGTTTGATTGCTTATAGCTCTTGGTCCTCTTCTTTTTCTTGCCTCCCCTTGGCCTAGAAAATGAAGACAAACCACTTGCCGTCAAAGCTTGAGTTTGGTGCCCCATTAACATTTCTGCCGAGACCAAAGCTTGCAACAAATCAGCTAGCGAGACAAAAAATGCTCAGAAACTTTTGGTCAGAGAGTGAAATACCAAATTCATCTGAGTCTCCAAATTATAATCTGCACTCAGAACCTCAAGTTTGTTCAGATGGACCATCAATTTTGAGGACGTAACCCCTTACGGGTTTGTCCTCTACCATTTTCAGCGACGACATCTCTCGCAAGGTGATCTGACGGGTCCCGCATTTTTGACTCGTCAGTTGGCTCATCTGATTTTTGGTGTGTCAAGAATCCACTTGTGCTTTTGTGAAGTTAGGACAATAATTTTTCGTTTCCAATCAATATAGTTTCCATACATATTGTATTGACTTTAAGTATATTAACAGTGGATTAAAAGGTTACGACATGATGAACTGAAATAAATAATAATATGCATAAGCACAAGTATATCACAAAATTCGATCACATGTTTCATATTAAAATCTCCAAAAAAATATGAACATGCATCAGCCAACATCTCGAAACAGTTTAAATAAGCCACGTAGGGTGGGTCATTATTTAAACACATTCATTCAAAAGTTACAAACAAGAACAATTACAAACCTTTAATATCCAGATTAATAGTTGGCTCCACTGACCAATATAAAATTGACAAGGACTTCGGGAAGTATATGCATATCAATTTTATACCTAAGTAATAACCATGATTAAATCTGAGAATTATTATTTATTTGTGTGAGCGAGCCTCGTGGAGAGGGTCATCGCCGCCACTAGTAATAATCCACAATCATCTGTTAGGAATTTATTCATGTGAAAGCTATCTTTTGACCGTCAGTCCGTGGGGAATTTCTCCAAAAGAATTCACAAATAAATAAATCATGGAGGTCGATAATTAATTCAATTTTATTATCCGGAATAAAATTGTCAATTAATTGTTTAAACATACTTAGTAATTTTCGAAAGTGAGATTTTTCAAAACATTTTCTCATGCATCGCAAATTTAAACACAATTTAAATAAGCATAAATAATGCATAAACATCAAGACAAAAATTAAACATATTGGGCACATTTATCCAATTGTCATGGTTAATTTTGTCATGTCTTGATCTTGAGAAATCGTCTTCATTGCCTTCATCGTTTCGTCTTAAAAAAGCTCCCACTTGACCGTTTAAAAAAATGTCTTGTCAAGCCACGTCATCGACCATTTCATGGTCGGAAGTGCCCGCCTAGTACTCCTCGGCCGTGTCGAATGGCACCCGTCTTGCTTGGCCGAAACACCGATGACATCGCTGCAGAGTACCCGTTCAAATCCCGGCGTCGCTCGCGTCGCTTGCGCCTCGCCCTAGCGCCTCGGCAATGTCGCCCTCGTGCGCCCATATCGCCGTCGCATCCACGACGCCATCATCACCGCAGACGCCTCGGCGGCATCACCACCGCCGTCGTCGCCCAGACGCGCCTAAGCGGTATCGCCCGTATCGCTTCGCCGCGCCGCGTCGCCGTCGGATCCGCGTGGGCTCGGCCCCTCCGGCCTCGACCTACGCCCATGCGCGCCCGCAAGCGTCTGCGTCGCGCGCGTGCCTCCCTTGGCACGTTTCCCGCGACTCACGCTGCCTACTTTCGATTTCAGATCCCGTCTTTTAATTCTTTGTCTCCGCCTCCGTTTCCGATCCGGTTACAATTTATTTATAAAAATAAATAAACCTAGATCTAGACTAGTCTATTATATTGATCAAATCAAACAAATACTAATCTACTCGTGGATTTTCTCACGAGGCAAAACGAATCCGGACGAATCGAATTAAAAAATCCACAATTTATATGCATGCATAAATAAACACATTAAATTCCATGACAATTGGATACCTGTAAAAAAGATCTAGTAATTCTACTATCCAATTTCAAAATTTAATGACAGCGAATTAAATTACAATTTAAAATTCAGAGCCCGAAACCGAGGCTCTGATACCAGTTGTTGGGGAATTAATTGCCCGAATCTATTCGGGATGAATATTTAAATACAAATTTAATTCTTGACAATTATTACTAGCATGAATTAACCCATATTAATTCAAATAATAATTCAACAACAAATCATGCATATAAACAATTCACGTAAATCCTACGATGCGAAATACTACGAGTTTCGTGAACTTACCTCTTGGAATGGCAATGGTCTTGTATATGAAAACACACCAAAAGTCCTTCTCAAGTATTCCCTAGTCCTTGCTTTCGACAATCCGGTTGGAAGGATACTTCATGAACAATTAACAAAAGGAAAAATAAACTTTGTTGCACCACTTTTGTGGATTTACTAATTTTTCCAAAGACATGAAATTGTCCACAGGAATGAAAGAATCATCCCCTATTTATAGATAGGGTGGTGGTCGAAATTTTGGGGAAAAAACAATGTGGGAAAATCTTTTCTTGATCTCCAAGAAATCTTGAATATATCTCCTATATTATTTTTCCCATAATTAAAATATTCCACAAAAATCCCACCTTATCATATTATGGCCAAATTTTCGAAAAAACCAAGAGACAAGACTCCAAGATTTGGATCTTCTTGAATTTATGAGATATACTTGTATTTCAAGAAATACATATCTTCCATAATATCTTTTCAAGAAAATCAAGAAAATCTTTCTTTCTCTTATATTTCAAAAATTTCGAAAACTTCAATATGAATAACCAAGTGGGAGATTTCTTGAATTTAATGAGATAATCTTGTATTCCAAGAATACATATCTTCATTCCATAACAAAATTCAAAGAAAATCTTTCTCCCCTTTTATCCATAATTTTTAGAAAAACAAGGAAAAAAATAAGCAACAAGATTTATTTTATTTTTAAACACCTTTTTCAGTTATTGGACTTTATCTTGGGCTACTTGGGGGGCCTTTAGGAGAATTAAGATTGGACCTTCCAATGGACCTTGAATTATCAATATTGAGCCACAATATTATTCAAGCCCATAAATATTAATTAATCCCACTACATAATTAATATTGCACTATCCATCTTAACCCATATTACAGTTAATATGGCTCCCGGTTATTATTTCCCGTGTTTAAGATTATCTAGCCCATTAATTAATTCAAGCCACTGAAATAGCTTTCCATTAATTAATATCTTTTATCCTTGGTAAATGAACGGTTCAACATTATTATCCATGCCGGAAACTAGTTCCACTTGCAAGATTTGGTATGATAAAACTTATGAACCTCCCAAGGGGGCAAATCGAACAAGCGTACTTGCACACGATTCTCCGTATTAAATCTTAGCAATCGCATGTGACCAATAATATTGCCCAAGATATAGGGTATTGAATCTCATTGATTCTCTTCCCATAATAAGTCAAAGCAATAGTTACTAACCACACGCAATCCTATTTAAGGGACGAAGATTAAGAAATAACTAACCACTGAGGTCTAATTCTTCCTAGTTAAGTTCTGAAGAATTTATCCTCCCAGAGGTCCTCTTCAATGCATCGGTCATGCACTAGTGTAATCTCTTGGTCAAGACAAATCAATCGAAGTCTTACACTTTACAACCTTTCACGATGGATTGTTCATTTCCATCTAGGTCGTGAATGGTGTACTTTTTAGTTACAAGGAGGCGTTAATTTAATCTTCGTGATCTTGGTATCACTAAATTAACTACAATGTAACACGTCTTATTTAATGAAGCAGTTATCAAATAAATATATGTAACATTCGATAATATTTAAAGCATCAGTGATAAACAATTTATTTCAGTAAATAAGTCCGAAATTCAGTTAGTCTGATTATACAAAGTAAAAGCATACTTTCCAGTATAATCCCAACATCAATGACACATTGATTTTGAGAAACAATATCCCGTTAATGCAGTCCGTTGAAGATTAATTATCAAAGACCTTCATGGTGAAGGATCTTTGTGAAGCCTGCTACATCTTAGGGATAGATCCAAGAGGATGTTGAGGCTGTCACAGTCCACCTATGTAGACAAGGTGTTGAAGTGTTTTGCGATGGAGAACTCTAAGAGAGGGTCTCTATCGGCAAATCATGGGATAAAGCTATCAAATAAGGATTGTCCTTTCTGTTGAAAGCTAATATTAAACACATGAAAGATATCTCATATGCATATGCAATTGGGTCATTCATGTACGTCATGACTTGCACGAGGCCAAACGTGGCCTACGCTATCAACATCATTGGTAAATACCAGCAGAATCCGGGTGAGTCTCACTGGATTGATGTCAAGACCATTACGAAGTATCTTGATTTAACTAAAGAATGTTTGTGTCTATAGTGGACAAATCGAAGAACTAGTAGTATTTGGTAAGTTGACCTGAAGTTTTCAATCCATTGTGATGATTACAAATCACGGTCAAAGTTCTTTCACTCTCAATAATGAGGAGGTCGGTTGGAATAGTTACAAGCAAAAGGACTGCAGATTCAACAACCGAAGTTGAGTACATTGCTGTATCAGAAGCCTCAAGGAGGCTGTCTGGATTTTATAGTTCTTAAGAAAACTAGGGGTAGTTCTGAGTGCCAGTTGTCTAATAAAATTTTGTTGAGACAACGCTGGTGCGATTTCGCAAGCAAAGGAACCGAGATCAACAAGCATAAACAAGCATGTACCCAGACTTATCATTTGATCCGAGAGATCATAAGGATAGGAGAAATATAATTAAAATGCATTCCCACATATTTAATTTGGCAGACCCTTTCACCAAAACACTGAGTGTTCATGTACACACTAGACATTTGATGGTCCAGGGGTAAGACATGTAGGTGATTGACTCTAGTCCAAGTGGGAGATTGTTAGTGTTAGTTTCCTAGAGAAAATCTATTTTAAGGACATAATACTCGATGATATTCAGTTTGATTTAATATTATAGTTCATTTAATATTAATGTATGGCAATACACTTGTTTGAATATTATGTTTGATTGTTTGCATTTATTCATGCAAGTGTTCCCATGAGTCATTGCTGTCATTGAGGTTGTGAAAACTCAGATGACTTAAGCATGATTCTCAAATAGCCCCGATCAAGGATCATCAAGAATGGGATATTGATGATACAATGAAGATTGGTGTGCGATCTGCATCATACTCTTAGAGAGTGTAGTAAGATCTCACTTACTACGAGATACTGGGTATCTCATGATGGATGCACAAATACCTTAGAGGGTATTGGTATACCCATCCGAGAAACCATTTGATGTAGTTCTACTATATGTGTCTACGGGTATCTCAGTTAGTGGGAGCGATGCGATACTCCTTTGACTTGAGGTCAATACGCACGACATGTGTGGGATGATAAACTTTGACCATGACCGACGCTTGCACCCGTCTATGGGTAGATATGGCTTGGATTGGGTTCATCACGAAGTGCATGTGCGCGGTAGTTGAGCCAAGAATAGGATTCATTCCGCAAAGTGATTTTAGAGAGAATACTCATCTTCTCATCATAATTGGATCAAAGTCATCGTCCAATGCACGTCAACTTAGACTTTGTGGCTAAGTGTGACATACATGATCAATTAGTGATTGGAGATAAATTGATTAAGTTATTTGAATAGACACTTCATCATGTTCAAGACTTAATCGAGTATTCGCGAATGAAAGGAGGAAATCGTAATAGTCCATGTTTCAATTATAGGTAGTTGCACATTTTCTCGCAACGTACCTCATATATTGAGAATGTCTGATTTATTGTCTAGGGTTCAATTACGACTGTTAGTTTGACTAATCGCTCGATATATGAGGGCCTATAGGTCACACAACAAGTAACGGTTGTTTACCAATTATAGTTGGTTGATTAAATGTTAAATTAGATTTAATATTTAATTTATGGAGAAATAATTAATAATAGATTAATTTGGAATTAATTATTATTAATATTTAATTAAATTTGATTTAATTAAATAAGAATTCTCAATAATAATATTTGGAATATTATTGTAGGATTTAATATATATGGAAACAAATCGTAGAGATTTGTCATATGTGGAATTTAAATCCGTAGAGATTTATATGTGGGAAATAAATCTAAGAGATTTATTTAAATAAAGATTAGGGATTTTATTTCCTAATTAGGTTAGCTTGAGACTTAAGCTAACCCTCTCCTATATATATGAGCTCTTGGGAATTCATAATACGTGAGTTCATATTTCTCCATAAAATCTCTAAGTTAGAATTTTCCTAGCAAATTCATCTCGGGGATTCAACGCTGGCAGATCTGTGCGAATTAGTAAACGACTGTTACGTGGATACCATAGTTGAGGAATTCGTGTACGAATTGTTGTAAGAATTATGTTTACGTTTACTCGTATTTAATTATGCAATTAACTGTTCGTTGTTGTTGAACTGCTTATTTCCGCTGCGTATGCATTACGTGTCTACGTGCCTCTAAATTCCAACAAAAATATGTGGATTAAAGGTTAAGATGTGGCTCTTGGATTTTAGCAACACAAACAATAAATAAGATGGATGGATTGTATTAATATCTTATGATTGTTTGGAGAGAATAAGTGTTTGAGTAATAAATTGACAAGAATTTTGGTATGGTATTGAATTCTCTAGTATTTTTGGTCATAAATGACCCATATTTATAGGGTTTGGGAGAGTGGAGCTCACTCTCCCGGATTACAAGTACAAGGAGCCGAAAGTGACCCTGCAAAGCATTAAATGCTACAAGACTGATTTGACTCAGGTCGGAGGTCGCCGGGAGGTCGCTCCAGGCAGGTCCGGATAATCAGGGATTTAGCCTTTTGAGTACACCTAGCCACTCATTACCGTTGTCCTTTGCTGACATGTCTCTGATTACGGCCATACTTAGGTAAACCCTTCGGCGCGGTTCGCCTGCAACGAGTTCAATCACATTTAATGCTCCGTACCTATTGTCAGTCCACGATCTGCGATGTGTATCTATTTCACGTTTCTGTTTCCGCTAGATGACTGCTCGGTCTTTATCTGCGAGGAGTTACACTTGTATAGAATTCGGTTTCGCTTCTTGGTCATTTCGCAGGTCGGGCCCGACCTCGCGCTCCAGACACACAACAAATATCATGCTAATAAGTATATAAATTATACATTTTCATATATATATATATATATATATTATACTCCTCGTCTTTTTTAGATTGCTCAAAATTCAAAAAGTCCATCTTTTATCACATACTCAAAATAACAATAAAGTAATTATACAGTTCATGTTACCCTTTACAAACATCACTAAATTACATCATATGTCACTAATAATTATATACTAAAGTAACTTATTTTTTATCTTATTCACTAAAATTGACAAAATACCCTTATCAAAAAGATATTTTATTACCTTCAAATAGTAATAAAGAATTTCTTCATTAAAACTCATGTCAAAATCTAGTGAGCAATCTAAAAAAGATGGAAGGAGTAACAGATTTTAAAAAAATATTATTAATCATTAATGTGCAATTTTTAAAATTTTATGATAAATCTGTAATAATTTTTTTGTTAATTTTTTTCTTTTTTGGTATAACATTTTGTTATTATATATGTATAAATAGATTTAGTTCAAAAATATATAATAATTTTTTGGTTGAATTTTTTTTCTTTTTTGGTATAATGTTTTGTTTTATGTATAAATAGATCAAATTCAAAAATAATATTAATAATTTATAAATTATTCAAAAAATAATTAGTATATATATGGTAGTTATGGGGAATAGAACCTTGTACCTCTTGCATACAAAGAAGATAAAAAATATTTGTTATACCATTTGAGCTACATCAAATTTGTTAAGATGTTTAAAATTTTATTAGAAAAGTATAATAAATTTTTGGCCCAACATTTTGTTATTAGATATGTATAGATATTGTTTGTACATATTTTCATTCATTTTCTATTCAAAATTACTTCCTCCCATTAAAATTAGATATCATACTCATTTCAGTTTAATATATAATTTACATAATACATGTCGTTTTAACATTTTTACCCCTCATTATCTCATATACACTTCTCATGATCACTTTTCATGATTACTAAAAAATAAGAGTAGGTTTATTGTACAAATTTGTATAGATACAAATCAATCAATTAGGAAATTAATTAATTCGCGGGGTCTAAGATGACCCGGTCAAGCGGGTCAAGGATGGGTTGGGTAAAGTGAAATTGAGTCTCAATTGAGATTAGTATGTATACAAATTTGTATCCTAAACTGTCAAAAAATAATTATTTTTTTACAAGTATGTTGTGTGAATAATTTTTCTAGCCAATAATAATTATTGTTAGAAATATTTAATTATAAAAAATTAAGGTTAATTTTGACATAATAAAATTTAAATGACCCTAAAAATTAATTATTATGAATATATATGATATAATGAAGGGAGAAAATATCAAAACGATATTTATTATATAAATATTCCAATAGACTAAAAAAAATATTAGGAAGAATGGGAGGGAATAATTTATAATAAGAAATGAATGAAAATATGCACATACACTATTAGAAAAAAAAATTATATTTATAATTGAATTAATCAAATTAATTAAATATTTGAAGTATTTAATTTAAAATTAATAATATAAAAATTATTCCCAATCTCGCATAGTATGCCGGGTTACATGCTAGTGATATTTAAAAAGAAAAAGAAGAAGTATAAATTAATAAATTTTGGAGTGATATTTAAAAATGAATTGACTTGGAAACCTCTATGAACTTTTCAATAATGTCTTCAGAAAAATATGAGACGAAAAAAAAATGGATACAGACGAAGAAAGTCCTTAGGCAGACGCGATAAAAAATGATAAAAAATTAGAATTAGAATATTTATATTAACTTTATTCTACAAAAAATTGAATGACATAGATAAAATTAGAAAAATTAATATTAGGGATTAATGATATTATATTATTAATAATACCACAAATATTTTCTCAAAAAAAATCAAAGAATTTGAAATATAGCAACCACATGAGTGATTCATATTTAATAAATAAGAGATAAATGGAAGGTAGAGGTCAAAATTAAATAATGAATTATTTATATTAAAATATTAAAAAACTAATAATAATACCATAAATAACTTCTCACAAAAATGCAGATATTTGAAATAAAGCCACCATATAAATTGAGGGTGATTAACCTTTAGTATATATGAGATGTTTATATTATAATATATTTTAAAATTATGCAATTTATTGCATTGAATTATATAATTAATTTACACTAAATCCTACAACTCATTTCTTATATTAATAATTACACGGTCTAATGTAAATAAGTTATATACAACAAGTTGCATAATTTGAAAATATATTATTAAATACACGGTGCACATGATGCATACAATACTTACTTAGCCTGAACAAAATATTGTGTATACCATTTTTACCATATACCATATTTACTATTATTAGCAAGGATCAACTATTTTCAATAAAATATTAATCCTTGCAAACAATAACAATAATGATGTATGTTGGTCCCGGTGGGAAAACCTATTTTGCGCGTGCGGAAGCAAAACGTTTTGTTCGGTGCATAAAAAACAGGGGTGAGGGCAGAGTGTTTCCAATTTTTCACCTTTATAAGCTCATGTGTTGTGTTTTGCTTAACTAGATGCATATGACAAGTATAAACATAAAGCAGTAAACAACACAGCAATATATAGTGGTTCGGACAACCAGTCCTACATCCACTCTCCCTCTCTAGGGAAATTCCTTCAAACGGGACTTATCACCCTCACTCGGGATTGCCTAACAACTACCTCACTTCACCACTGAGTTTGGGTTTGGTGTTGTCTCCAACTATGGTGAGATTTTCCCTTACAGTGGTTTAGTCTCAATGCTAAGGTTGGGAAAATCTCTCTAAGCTTATGATACATCGTGGGTTGCTTAGGTTGGGTTCTAGAACACTCTTTGAATATATTTGTATATCTACAGACTTGTGTTCTAGGGTGGGAATGCTTTGACTATAACGCTCTTTGGCTTTGTAGCATTTTGTGCATAATCTCCACGCATCCACCGCCGATAATGAAGGAAGAACTTGTATTTATAGTGTGGATTTGAATATTCTGGTTTGGAGAATCACATTCAAATCCATACTATTCTTTGTAAGTTCTGCTTGTTTTTTTTCAGTTGGTTGTCTTCCTCTCGTTGGTCCACGTCCATTTGGATTCCAATCGCTATATTCCTCGACTTGATTGCCTCGGAATATTAGGGATATCTTGAGCATTAAGTACATTCTTGAGTCTTTAGTAATTCTTTGTGTCTTGATATTTCTCTCGAAGTCTTGAGTTCTCTGAGTCTTGAGTTCTCTGAGTCTTGGGTTCTCGAGTCTTTAGGTTCTCTCGAGTCTTGATTTCTCTGAGTCTTGATTTCTCTGAGGCGGGTTCTCGAAGCTTTCGGTTCTCAATATCTCATTGAAGTCTTTAAACTAACATGTTCTATATCTGCCGACTATACATGGTGCAGATAATATCCTGAACACTCTAAAACTGAATCGATTCATCTATCAAGATTTATCTGAACATGTCATACTCGGGGTTTTGGGATCTAATCAAAATCCTTTTTATTAAATTCATTTCCCAACAATTTCCCTTTTTGATGATGCCAAAACCTATCTTGTTACAAACATATAACCTATACTCAGGTTTCAGTTTTTCCTATTACAAGAATGGTAAATCTCTAATCAATTTAAATCATTCAAATGATTTCTTCAAGAATGAATCTTTCCTAAATAGATCATTACTAAATACTTAACAATTTCTCCCATAAAGATCATATAGTTTCCCTTTATATGAGCATACAATCGGATCGAGACATTCAATCGGGCATATCAACATAAAAGACAAAAAAAAAAAAAAAGATAATGAGGTATTATCTTTGAGCATAAAGATAAAAGTTTCATTGATTGTATGTTATCGATTCTGATTACAATGAACTTATTAAAGAAATAAAAAACATAAAGAATTACAAGTCTTGATTTTTGGTCTTGATCTTACATCTTATTTCGGCTCCTCATTCTTCTTCAATGGACTTTATCGATCAGTATATCGACACTCATCCGACCGAGTTCGATTTCTTCGACTTCAGACATCTTGACCCTCGGTCTTTTGACCTATCTTGAGTCTCGTTTCACTTTACTTCTTGAGCTTGGATCACTTTACCCAAGCTTATCTCGATTTCTTCTTTGCACCGATCGATTAGCTCGACTCATCGATCAACACATCCTTAGATCAATATATCGAGAATAGCATCGGTCATTATATCGAGGTTAGCATATCGGGTTTTATCATATCTCGATCTTGATCCGCGTCGATCTTGATCGATCTCTTTTGCTCATCTTCGATTTGCAACCTTCTCTTCGATTTCTTTGGTTTTAGCTTTTCTTCACTACGGTTTTGCCGCATTTCATCATTTGAACTCATCTAACTTATTTGATCTCGATCGGTCTCTGGCTCGCAGACCATGTCTTGATCTTGATCATCTACTTTTGATTCTGTGAGTTCCCCTCAAGTTGAAGTTCCCTTTCATTTGTTATATAGACCGATATATCTCGATTTGGTGAAGTTTTCAAGCTCGGTGATTTTCTTCATTTGATCACTTTGTATGTAATCGATTTTTGTTGACCTAACCGATTCTCCTCGATTAAGCGATTCTTGGAAAGTGTTCTTCGCCAAAACTTAGTCTAGAGTAGTAGCCTCTATTCCCTAAGTTGGTGCGATTTGACATGCGTAGATATCGTCTGACACTCTCGATATGTCAATCCGCCGTAAATTTATCCAATTATCGGTCGCGTGATTTCTACACGCTATCCTTGTGATGCAAATTTTTCTAAAAAGGCTTTGAGAACTCAAATTTGCATCTGCACCCTTGCTTGGCCTCTATAAATTGGATCAATATTTTACACGACATAACTCATTCACCATACTTATCTTCTTTGTAGAATCATGTATCCTGGTGAACCCTTGTTTCCGGTGAGACTTCCGGCAAACAGTTTTACCCTCTTTTCCATGATTTCATCTTCTCAAATCAACCCTGTGTGTCCCTTTTTGCGGTTCTCGTCGTCATCAAAGATTTCTCATACAATCGTTGCTAAGCTTCTCTACCATCAGGGTGGCGGATCCGCTGTTGCAACTGAGAAGACACTTCTCCTAATCGTATGCACCTTGTGTGTCTTTACGGATGGCGTAACCCAATCGGCCAGACTTCGATCCCGAAAATGAACGTGAGTTTGATATGCGATCTTGATCAGACAACAGCTGATCTTCTTATATCAACTCACCATTTAACAGCTGGAGAGCCCACTGACTCTTTCTTAGGGCTCTTGGCTTAAAAATCCTATCAAGGCCGCTCTCACTCCATTGGAGAGTCCATCGGGTTCTTGGCATAGGATTACCTTTTCAAGCCTCCTCACCTGTTAAGTGGGGAAAATGAGAACATGAGATCTTAAAATCTCTCTCTCTCCTCCTCTTAATCACTACCCTGTAGATCGGGTTTGGGTTTGGATGAAGGTTTAGGGTTATGGCTTAAAGGTTTAGGGTTTAGAGTTATGTACTGACCTCCAGGTTCTCTTGCATTTGTAACTTGTAATGTAACCTGACCTTCGGGTCTTTATCAATGAAAAGTTCTATTATTCCATTGTTGTGTAAAACTTTCTGTTTCCTTGATACCACTTGTTGGTATCAGATCAGAGACATGTTTTAAAAATAGATCTGCTCAGGCGATTACATTGAAGAAGTAATCTCTTGAGCACCTGCTCTGATACCACTTGTTGGTCCCGGTGGGAAAACCTATTTTGCGCGTGCGGAAGCAAAACGTTTTGTTCGGTGCATAAAAAACAGGGGTGAGGGCAGAGTGTTTCCAATTTTTCACCTTTATAAGCTCATGTGTAGTGTTTTGCTTAACTAGATGCATATGACAAGTATAAACATAAAGCAGTAAACAACACAGCAATATATAGTGGTTCGGACAACCAGTCCTACATCCACTCTCCCTCTCTAGGGAAATTCCTTCAAACGGGACTTATCACCCTCACTCGGGATTGCCTAACAACTACTTCACTTCACCACTGGGTTTGGGTTTGGTGTTGTCTCCAACTATGGTGAGATTTTCCCTTACAGTGGTTTAGTCTCAATGCTAAGGTTGGGAAAATCTCTCTAAGCTTATGATACATCGTGGGTTGCTTAGGTTGGGTTCTAGAACACTCTTTGAATATATTTGTATATCTACAGACTTGTGTTCTAGGGTGGGAATGCTTTGACTATAACGCTCTTTGGCTTTGTAGCATTTTGTGCATAATCTCCACGCATCCACCGCCGATAATGAAGGAAGAACTTGTATTTATAGTGTGGATTTGAATGTTACCGTTGGAGAGAATCACATTCAAATCCATACTATTCTTTGTAAGTTCTGCAGCTTTTTCAGGCTGGTTGTCTTCCTCTCGTTGGTCCACGTCAGCTGGATTCCAACGGCTATATTCCTCAGCTTCAGTGCCTCGGAATATTCAGGATATACTGAGCAATAAGTACATTACTGAGTCTTTAGTAATTACTGTGTCTTCAGTATTTCTCTGAGTCTTCAGGTTCTCTGAGTCTTCAGGTTCTCTGAGTCTTCAGTTTCTCTGAGTCTTCAGTTTCTCTGAGGCTTCAGGTTCTCTGAGCTTTCAGTTCTCAGTATCCTACTGAGTCATTGGAGACTAACCTGTTCTATATCTGCCGACTATACATGGTGCAGATAATATCCTGAACACTCTAAAACTGAATCCTGATTCATCTATCAAGATTTATCCTGAACATGTCATACTCAGGGGTTTTGGGATCTAATCAAAATCCTTTTTATTAAATTCATTTCCCAACAATGTACACTAGAGTTCTTTTGGAAAACTACCAACTTTTTTTGTGTATCTTTTCATTCTCTCTTTTCAACAAGAAAATTGTCAATTACTATATCAAATGTGCATAAACATAAACTTCGTTCGGGTGTAATCGCATGTAAATTATACTTAGGTATGAATAATTTTATTGGCCCCCAATAAAATCGATTCTTTAGTCAAATGTTAAATTATATTAGAAAAGATGTACAATCTTATATCTTGAAATATATACTTTTAAAATATGTAATACGCTCCATTCATTTTATATTAATTATCATTTTAAAAATGAGTACATAATTAAAAAAATATAATTTTTGATATATTTATCATCATTCAAATTAAGAGTGCAGGAAAAGTAAAAGTGAGAGGAATAAATATATTCTTTATAAAATAAAAATCTTTAAATAGTAGGAGGTACTAAAAAATACGGAAAAATAACTAAGAAAAATGATATTCAATTTTAAAATAAAGTTTAATCTCAAACAAAATAAGGGGGTGTTTTCAAAAATTTATAAGTGATTATAATCACTTAAAATTGTGTGTAAAAGCAATTTAAAGTGTTTTATTTCTCTTTAAGTAACTTACATAAGCTCTCATAAGCTATAAATTATAAGCTTCAAAGAGGATGTTATTAGTAGCCTATTAATTTTTTTAAAAAAAAACTTTTAACTTTTTTGTAAACACTAATAAAAAAATTTTAATATTTTTTACAAACATTATTAATTTTTATTATGACTTTTCTTATAATCACTAATTTTAATCACTTTTTTCAAATCATAAGTTTTCCAAACACCCTTAACATGAGAATGAGGGAATATATGTACAATATTCCGCAATTGTGGACTGGCATCATCAAGATATGAAAAGGCACATGGCTTGTCACTAGTTTCTTAGGGCATATTTGTTTTGCAACTACCATGGACTTTGACAATACAATTTTAAATACCTTTCTTTTTAATACTAAAAAATAATATTTTGAAATCATACACCATCCACCTCTAATATTATTGCTGCACCCTACACACTACACCCTACACTCCCATCCTATTTTGAAATAAATAATTTGCCATATATGTATATATATCCTCACAAATAATAATCCCATCACTTTTACACAATTTCCAACACATCACATTCATTCAATCATTACAACAATAATATAATAATATAAATCAATCAACTTTTTCTCTATCTTACACAATCATATCCTATAAAATCTCCAACAAATACATACTCAACTTTTGAATAGGATTTTAAAATCCAATGACTTTGAAGTTCAGAATTTTTCAAGCCCACTGTAAGCCCAAAACGAATATACCTTTAGATAAGGAATCTTTTAGATTGTCTTGTCTAAACTTAAAATAATTTGTGGCTAAACATATACTAATTCAGATTATCTTTTCTATAATACAAGGTATACCAAATACTAAAATTTGACATTAGTTGCCTCTCATGTGTATAATATTTAAAGATGTAATATCAAGAAAATTAGAAAGACGTACGACAATTAAATTAAATAATTAATAATGAGGGACCATTAACTTATTAAATTAATCGTGCTGATGCTAAATCAAAGTATCAAGCTTTATGTTATTCTCCGCCTTTTCATTTTTAATCTTCATGTCATACTTGGCAATTATTCTCGGATGCTAAATATAATCAAACTTCTAACATTTCTCTCAAGCGTGGTAGTTCATGTTGTTAAAGCTCCACCACCTGAAACTCAAGGTTTTAGTTCGAGACAAGAAGAAGAAAAATTTATTCTCTTTTATGGTGGTTGCAATGCGGTTGTTGTTCTGAGTTGCGGTTTCGGGCGGTCCCCTCTTATGAGTAGTTACGGTTCTGATCTACAATGAGACGAAATGATATTGCTATGTAGTCGGTGGTAAAAGGAACTATCGTAATTGATTATATTAGAGAACTATTGTAATTGATTATCTTAAAAAAAAAAATTCCAGTATTTTTATCCCAAGGCACAATATTATAAGGATAGCTGAATCGGCCTAAAAATTTTATTAGCTAAAATATTATATGCATTATTTGCACCTTATTAATAGTAATGTATGATATATTATTATTAATATTATTTATAAGGGTTAATATTTTATTTAATATTTTTTTATAAATAATAAAAATATAAATGTACGATGCAAGTGGTACATTTTTTTTTAAACATTACAAGAGGGGCTGGAGTAATTTTGATTTGAGTGTGGGATAACTATCATAAACATGAGTTCTATATGATTTGCCAGAATATTTAACTATCGAGATCAATTTACCTGTTATTTAAATTTTCTTCTTTATAAGAAAGGCTTATATAAGTACATTTAATAAAGACAAAAAAGAAACTCAGCAATTTTTTATAATCAGCTATGGACATAGAATTTAAACTAAAAAAGAATATAAAAATAAAAAGAAAATTTGAATATAAAAATAATTTTACACTTAATTTAAATAATAATGAAAATCAAACTAAATTATTATAAGGTAAAGTACGTCTTAATCGGTCTCGCAATGAAACATAATATAATTTAAATATAGTGTTTTAACACTTTAAAAAAATGAGTATTAATTTTATGAGTTGGTATGCTGTGAAATTTGTTCACCGTGAAATTGATTTTTTTTTTTTACAGGCATACACTTTAGTAATATAAATCATACACTTTAGTAATATAAGTCACACACTTCATTTATCACTACGACACTCTTTGCTATAATATAAGTCACACCCTTACTTTTATGAGTAATACACTTTACAGTAAAAAGTCACACACTTTAATAATATAAGTCACACTCCTTAACCAGTTTCACCGTAAAACTTATTCACACCGTACTTTGGCTAATTTTATTAATTTATAAACAGTCTCGCGGCATAATTTTACTTATAATGTGTATTAATATGACAGTGACACCTTCACATCAATTGGATCAAATTGAGTTTTCACAAAAAAAAAAATCTCAAAACAAATGGAATATATAATAAGGCACTAAAATATGTAATAATATATGTTTTATTTGAGAAAGTGGACTATTGTACAAGGGATAAAATGAAATATACAAAGTAACTAAAGCAATCCATTAATGTACCTATGGATCTATTTTTAAACTCTATTAAAAGAATAAAATAGAAATACTTATTTTTTAAATTGTCGACTTACAATTTTAATTTAGAAGTATTTTTAAATTGCGCTCAAAAAAGAAAAAGTATTTTTAAATTGTGGGGCGAGATTGTAAACAATTCTATGTGTGCTGTGAGATTTTAAATTTGAATCCTTATTTGGCCAATCGCGTTTGAGTCATTCTTATTTGATTTTGAGAAGGAAAGAAAAATGAAAAAAGAGATGGGACACATCCGCGTTATCGAAGCCGAAACTTTATCTCTTTATCCGCTACGTGTCGTCCAAATTTCGCCTCAAAACAAAAATAAAATAAAATTTTATATGGAAAAAAGAAAAAAAGATCAAAAGATCCATCCGCCGCGTAGGGGCCACCGCCCGGCCTTATCCTTTGTATGCAAATGCAATTGTCGGTCAATGCTTTTCTTCTCTCTCTTGAATGATTAAACTCTCTCTTCTGGATATAAGCTTCCAGATATCTAAAGACAATGCTACTCTGCGCTCACCCTCTTCTTATAATCCATGTACCCTAGCTTCTTTTTTTTTTTTTTAAGATTTTCTGTTTCTCCTTAAAAAAAAAAAAAAAAGGACTACCCCTATTTAATGATGGGAAATATATCCACCCAATATATTTATTTTTTGGATCAATTTCTTTTTTGTCCGTCCCACAATAACAATAACGTGTACATTATTTAAAATGACAAAACACTCTAAATTTACACCCTTACAATATCATTATAATTGATTTAAATAATACTAATAAATTAAGTATTTTTTTAATTTTTGTGTTAGAATAGGGATACACGTTATCCCGGGATGGAAGGGAGTATTATTACTGAAGAGAATATTTTCTATATTAAAATTATTATGTAAATAATAAATGTTAAAAAATAGTGGAAGTCAAGTGACGACCGGAGTGAGCATAGTATTACAGTTAAAAAAAAAAGTCAATAAGTGTATTAAATTCGAATAAGTTGCAAGTTGTTAGTAGCGGCAAGAATCCGAACCAGCGATTGACACGTGTGATCCCTTGATTTGTCGATCCGATGTGATTTTGAACATTCACACTGACTATATATTTAGGAATCCTCCTCATCTCAAATCCTCATTCTGTTTTTCAATTATCAATTAGCAAAATACTAAATACTAGTAAAAGCAATAAAAAGATATGGATAATGAAGATTTCATTGAGTTGATACCGGGTTTACCAGAGGAAGTAGCTGTGGAGTGCCTGAGCCGGGTGCACTACTCGGCACATGGAGTTTCGTCCCGAGTGTGCAAAGGGTGGCGCAATCTTGTTCTTAGCAAAGATTTCTACTACCACAGGAAGCAGAGCGGCTTCACTTACAAGTACGCCTGCTTGGTTCAAGCCCTGCCCACCCAATCCGATTCCAAGCACGCGGGTCAGCCCAGGTACGGAATATCTTTGTTCGACCCGGTGAGCCACGAGTGGGACAGGGTCGACCCGGTTCCCAAGTACCCGGATGGTCTGCCCATGTTCTGTCAGGTGGCCAGCACCCAAGGGAAGCTGGTTTTAATGGGCGGGTGGGACCCGTCGAGTTGGGAGGCGGTGCGGGACGTTTTCGTTTACGACTTGACGAGTGGGAGGTGGAGTCAGTGTGCGGATATGCCTTCAATTCGATCGTTTTTCGCAATCGGAGCGGTTGAGGGGAAAGTAATGGTGGCTGGGGGCCACGATGAGAGCAAAAATGCGTTGAATTCGGCGTGGATGTTGGATTTAAACAAGAAGGAGTGGGTGGAGTTGGGAAGGATGAGTGAGGAGCGAGACGAGTGCGAGGGCGTCGTGGTGGAAGAGGACAAGGAGTTTTGGGTTGTGAGCGGCTACGCCACCGAAACCCAGGGGGCCTTTACCAACACCGCCGACGTATACGATATCGGTTCGGGCCAATGGAGGCGGGTCGAGGGCGCCTGGGAGGTGAGTCGGTGCCCCAGGTCGTGCGTGGGGAAAAGCAAAAGCAAAACAGGGCTTATATGTTGGGCGGAGGTGGAGTCGGGCGTACAGGTGGGGGCTTGCGGAGTCGACCTCGGGGACCGCACACTCCTCACCGGCTCGCCTTACCAGGGTGCGCCCCACGGCTTCTACTTGTCTCAACCCCAAACCCCCCCCAAATTCACCAACATAACTGTACCTCATCACTACGCAGGCTTTGTGCAATCCGGCTGCACTCTCCAAATATAATTACTTAATCCACTAATTATTACTAGTGTATATGTCTACTTTGACCTCTCTCTCCTTGTTTTGTTGATCCAAAATATGCTACTATATATATATATATATAATGGTAATGCCACGGCAGCATTGTAATATGATGCACTTATGTGTGTCCTACATTATTTTATGATGATGGGTATTCAATTTCATATAATGGGAGATTCTTCAGAATCAGATGAGGAGCAGCTTTTTTTTATGTCCTCAACAAAATCATAGATATCATACGCTACAACTCCACCTTTCACAAAATCACTTTATCTGCTTCAATCTCATATATCCTAGATCAATTCAAAAAAATATTACTTTTTGCTTTATTATGATGATATAGAAAGGGTATTTGAGCCAAATTAACTTTAATTATGTGATTGTGAGTTAATAGTATAATGATATATGGGGTAAATAAATGTACATTATGAAGGTACTAACTGTTTTAAGTAAAGTTTTTTTTTTTAGATGTGAAAATTAACATATGACAAGTTAAAAAAGAAAAGTATGAAAATTGATCATATGAAACAGAAAGAGTAGCAAAATGGTTGTTTGTTTCAAATTGCAGTCGATCATGGCACGATTAATGTTTTTGATGTGCAAAAAAGTGGTCAAGAGATGACCTGGAATTCAACGGGAATTCGTACGTTGAATGTTGAAAATCCTTCAAGCATTGACCGCACAGGATCCTCGTCAATCCCCTGTAAACACCTGGACTCGAGGGAGGACCAAGTTTGATTATCTCCTCTTCTGAATTTTTCACGCCACGAACGATAATACCTGAAAAACACGTCGGAGGGGGCTCCGGCACGGGCTCTCCGACGCTCAAGTCAGTTATCATCCTTAATCTCAGGTGAAATCGTATTCAGAAGTTCAATTCAAAGTATTCAAGTGTAAGTAAGTAAAATCAGGTGATTGTGTGTTTTGTGCTACCTGGAAGGGATATTTAAATCCCTCCAGTCGGAGTTTTCTCTATTTCCCCCCACTCCCCATGTTTAGATCGTGGGTTTGCCTTAATCTTCATTCCCTTTTGAGTTGGCCCACGTTCCCATGTTCTTTTCTCCCTTTTCCGGGTCATTAAAACGAGCCTTAGATCATAATTCCCCAATTTCACTTATTTCGCAACCTCCAACATCCTGTACCCGGATCCCCTGAATATCGGAACTAACTCCCTGAATCCGCTACCTGATTCACGCGGATCGGGACTCTCCCACCGTTGATATCCTCTCTTTCAACGGTCTTGATTAATCTCTCCTTCCATGGGCTATTACTCCTTAAGCCCACTAAGGCATCTTTCGGACCGAGGTCCACAGTCTTGGGTTCGGCTTCCCTGGGCCCAATCTTCTTAGATTTAATAGTCCAGTTCGGCCCAGCTCCCTAAATCTTTAGTCTCTAGGGCCCAGGTTATCCTCCTGGACCCATCTTCTCAGCTTGCTTCCCTTCATTGGGCCTCGTTTTCCTCCAAGCCCCTTAGTTTAGGGTCTCTCTAGTCTGCTCGGATATCAAGGTCTTGGACATCTCTTCCAAGCCCAACTCATCTCTTTATCTCTTCAGCCAATGCGACCACTCGTTAATTCTTCTAATATGTAGTCAAACCTCCACATGGCTCTTTCCCGTTGGTCGACATAAATATTCCCCATCAGTTTTGTAGTACGACTCCCTCCATCTATAAAGATAGTCATATTTTGAATTTTATACAAAGCAATAAAACATCAATTATTTATTCTGTTTGAAATTTTGAAGTTTACATAAAGCGGTTTAGGGTACTGCAGACCTTTCTTCTTTATTATAAAAGTAGATGAGAGGATATAATGGTTTTTAGTGTGAATAAAATAATAACATGAGATGTACTACCTCCGTCCTAATTTTATTTGACCATTTACTAATTGATACAAATTTTAAGAAAATTGTTGTTTATTAGTAATAAATGGTGTAAAGTGGGTTTGGTGGATGAGTATGGATGTCATTTCAACTTTAAGAAAAGTGTTGTTTATTAGTATTAAATTGTGTAAAGTGAATTTAGTGTGTGTAGTAGAGTGACATGTGGTTTAAATAAGTGTTGGTTGTAAGGAGTATTGTTTTGTTAAGAAAGTTGTTTTATTTCCCTTTTAGGAAATGATCAATCTAAATTAGGACAACTATTTATGGAAAGTGGTCAATCTAAATTAGGTCGGAGGGAGTAATTTTTAAGATGTGGGAGGATATAGTTATAAAAAATAATGTTGTTTTATCGTCATTTATGGAAGGATTTCGAACGAACCAAAATGAGAAATGGACCTTGCTCGGCCTAATAACTGCCTCGGGGGCCGAGTCACGAAACTCGGCCACCGATGCCCGTCCACCTGATGCCCAGCTAAGCCAAACAGCCAGCCAAGAAACTTACCCACCAAGTCCTGGTGAGGATAACATATAAAGACAACTCATACTTGACACATGACGGATTTAGAATGTCAAAACAATTGGATCAAATGTCCTTTATTAAATGTGATAATGACCAGTTTTGGGTGGTGCCTTCGCTCTCCGAGATATGCACCACCTCCATCGGTTTGACCGAAGCAGTCGAAGGCTCGGCCGCCGGCAATATCCCTAGAATATGGCGGTGACTCTCCCTCATCGCCGAACCGAAACTACAGTTCGACTCCATGCTAAGCAAATACCAAGAAAAAAAAAAGAAAAAAAAAACAGAGAGTCAAACTACCTGAGAAAAATCACCGGAAACTAGAATGGGAGCTACTTCAAGCGCCGAGGCTTCCAGAATTTTTTGAAATTACGAAGGATTGATTGCTGGAAAAGCTTTAGGGTTTTGAGAAGAAATGGGTGAAAGTGAGAAATAACCTCTATTTATAGGCATCGCATCTCGGTGCAGTTGCCAGATTTTCCGAGAAAATGGGAGTCTTTTTGCAATTACTTTGGTGCGTGTAGAACATCCCGTCATTTCGCGAGCCGCGCGTCATTTTAGTCGCCATCATTGAGCCTCCCGCACTCTGCCCGAGGTTGCAGTGGAGGTGGTTGGGCTCGGAACCCGAAGCATCGCCTCGATGGCTGGGCGACGCAACCATCACTCGGATAGGATTTGAAAGGCTAAGAACGAGACCCAAGGTGCCACCTCGGAAGCGGGGCAACCTTGTTAGTACCCACTTTTAAACATGTTCAGCTCGGCCACCTAGGTAACCCTCATTGACCAACTTGGGGGCTATTGTTGTGTCCGATCTTCTGTGGTCAAAGTTACTCGCCCAGTCAATAGTCAACACGGGAGACCAGTCAATCACGTTCATCCAACTCGACAAGTATGACCCAACTAGAGTTAGCATTGACAACGGTCAACCCACCAATTAGAAGCGGACACGTGGCTGACCAAAGTTGCTCGCCCATCCTAGCGAGCAACTCCCGAAGTAGGGATCCTGACGGACCTTGCTCTGCCTAATAACTGCCTCGAGGGTCGAGTCAGACAGCTCGGCCACCGAGGCCCGCCCACATAACGCCCATCTAAGCTAAGCAGACGGCTTGAAAACTTATCAGCCAAGTCTTGATGAGGATAAGATATAAAGACAACTCACGCTTGATACATGACAAAATTAGAATGTCAAAACAATATAAGGGACACCACCAACTAAATCTTGTAATATAAATAGGGTATTATCATATTTAATAAAGGACTTTTGGTCCAATTTCAGGATTTTACACTATTCAAATTCCCTCACTAAATAGACCCAAACACATTATAGGCTAAGTCAAGAATCAAAAACCTGACTCTTGTCAGATGATTAAAATATTTCGACTAGCAACAAATATTACTACTAAAGCTCATTAAACACATGGGGAGTTTGGTATAGTTGAACTCTGTAATGACAAAAGTCCATCAAGGCCTATCAAGGCCCAAACTTATGATTTTAAGATGATGGTGAAGTTATCAACTCCTAAAGACAAAAATTTCCATGTAATATTGCAATTATTTCTTCACAAATATGTATTGCATTTGATGTGTCTTGAATTCAATTTTTTTTTAAAAAAAAAATTATGATGGATTCAGTAGACGGCTTATAATTTACAAACGAAAAATCAGAAAATGCAGTTTGAAATTAATAAAAAAAACAATACTATTGAATAAAATATTAGGAAAAGAGAGATGAAAATAAAAGAAAATGTAGAGTGGGTTGAGCAGGATTAGGATATGAATGAAGGGGTGAAGGACAAGACAAGAGCTTTTACAATCAAACCAGCCCCCTACACTACGCACTTGGTGGTGGAACCAGTTAAACAACAAATGTTTCTCCGTATTAGATACAGATATTAAGTTGTACTAACAAAATTGTACTAGAATGAATACTATGAACTAGTATAATACAAGAGCAGCAACCGTGATTTGGTTTATATGCACGCTAGTCATCGCTCCTCAACCAGCCAGCATTAGAGACTACACTACACTACACTGTTTGTAATCATACTTCCAATCCCATGAAATGAAAGCGAGCTGAGTCAACTCAGTCGATTAATTTAGGGCGTAGTGTACCCGTTCAAGCAAGCGAACTACCTGATTAACCATTACTGGCATGGAGGAGTATGGTTTGTGGCTTCTTTGATTAACTGCCAATGACAACACAGCCTCCTGTTGCATGCTCGTCAGCTCCAAAAATTGACCCAGAATGTCCCCATCCACCATCTTAGCTATTCCACCCTGCAACGCAAACAACACTACTTACTAATCTTCACATGAAACACCACTTCTCCCCCCTATCTGACTAAATATGTCAACCATAATACGAGATTTTGATAAGCTCACCCGACTTTCACGACTTCTGTACTCTTTGTGATCATTTCCCAGGATAGGGGCTGTAAGAGGGTCAACCACCAACCTAGCCTGAACATCTTCTAATAGCTCATACTCCACCCTGCAACACACATACATATATACATACATAATCAACTCATCTGGGTAATACTAACTTCTGAAACAACTGTAAGAAATCCCAACATTTTATCCAGTATACAATTTGAAAAAGAACTTTTTGGAAAAAGCACAACCTTTATAAAATTATTGAAACTGCAATATATTGTTCATGCAAATGACAAAAGATTCAGCAACCTAATGACACTAATCAGAGGAAACACCACACCTTACGACCCAACATCAGCATTTTCCTAGTTTTGTACCTTGTGATCGGTATGAAAATTATTATGCTCCCTAACAGTGTTGATGCCATGATACAATTTCTTGACGAGTTAACATTATTACTACCAGCAGCATCACAATCCTTCAGCATGTCGTCTGCTGGAAGTTTGTATGAGAATGATCCCTATAGGAGGATATATACAACTCCAAGTCAGTATACGAAAAAATAATTACAGTGTTTTCCTGTGTCTAAAAGCATCAGTCTATAACTTAAGTTTGAAGATTCTTTAATGATACAGGCAGGCTCAAGAAGACATACCTTCCTCATGCTCATCGCAATCTCACCCATATAATATGAACAACTTAGAGTCAAGTTACGTTCTGGACTAGCATTTTCTGTAACATGAAGTTAAGCAATCATGTCAATGGATATTACAGCTTAGGAGAAAGTAATTTAAATAAGTCAATATGTTGAAGTTGCTTCATCGAAGCCATATGATTAACATTAACTTTTCCAGTTACTATGATGGTTGGAACAATTAGTGTAATATAGAAGGATCTCAAATCTCCACAGCTACTAATTTAAAAGAGTTAATGAGTAATGAAAACATCATAAAGTATGTCAAATACATAATAACAGGGGTACATCAGATGCCACATACTTAATAGCATTTACCTCCAATTAGAAACCGTAAAAGGATGGTTAGAAATAGAAGGATGTGTTTTAAATAATAGGTTAGGTCCTGGTGAAACAATACATATGATATGGATACTAATTTATTTATAAATAACAATTTTTTTACAAATGCATTCTGTTATGATTTTGAAGAAAGAAGACAACATATTTTTATTTCCAGTTAATTTACACTCTGCAACTTGAAATATTAAGTTTTAATGAAGTGAGAAGAAATTCCACAGGTGCTTTTTCTTTTCCTTATTAAATTTCTGTAGTTAAAAATGTGAACATCATAATTAAACAAGTTCATTTTTTCACTTACCAAGTCTAAGACCTAATAGTTTAAGTTCAAAGTCTTACTAATCAAATTTTGGGGATGTGAATTCATTTTTTCACTCAGCAAGTCTAAGATAAATATGCAAGTTTGAAGGTCTTACTAATCAGATTTTTGGGATGTGAAATAGACAAGAAATCAATTCTTGTGCCTTGGGAACAGTTAGTGTATGACAGGACAAACAAATATAGAATCTCGCGGGCACGTGGATTATGCGCTTCAAAAGGCTGCATTGATTTGTGAATATCCTTGTCCAAACAAGAGAACATTTTGTGAAGATAAACTTAAGGTAGTCTCACAATATAAATCAACTCCAAAAGGCTACTAAACATTTACTGCACAAACAACAGGACGTAATACTAGATGCATGGATAATTGGATATAAATAGCCAGGTAATGCTATCATGTGCACATATAAACACACCTTCTAGATGATTTGCACACGATAAGACAACGACGCTTCCCTTTCGATCGGAAACAAAGGCAGTATCAACATCCATTAGAACGCAATCAGCAACTAGCCTCTGGACAGGATCACAGTATGTTTGCTCCAATTTTCTGGAATCCTGGAAGTAAATAGCAATTTTGTACATTACCTCAACTTTATAAGAGATCTCCTCAACTAATACTTGATTATTTTTCTCCTCTCCTTTTATATTGACCCCCATTATATTTTGCAAGAAGCCATACAAGAATAATGAAAATCAAATAAGTTTAATCACAGGAAAAGAAACGCCAATTCTGACCTCATGGTATGAATAGAAAAGAATACCATCTCGGCAATCACCAACAGCTATCCTGGTGAAATGTGCAGTCAAAGTCATTATAGTAAAACGTGTTCTTCCAACAGCCAATCTTCTCACCCTTTGAGAGTTATCATTTGGGAAACCACAAACGTAAAACTGACACAAAAAATTAGTATCAACAATAATGTTCATTGGAATTTCATGTGAGAAGATTCAATGTATTGACGACCTACAGTATAGCCAGCAGATGCCAAGAAGTAGCGATCAAGGTAAGGGCAGACAGCAATAACCATCCCTGGCCAGATGGTTGAATAAGCTACACGCAAGTGCCAAGCTTCAGTTTCTTCAAGTTTGACACCATCACAGCTATTATCATCTGGACTGCTGCAGCTAGAGAGCTGTTCTGCAGCATAGCTACCAATAGGTGAATTTCGCTGGCTCATAGAACCACTATCTGAATTTTGCACATGTTCAAGGCAAAGAACTACCAAGCGGCCTTTTGTACTGTAAAAAAGCAAATCATTGAGTTCGTAAATGCATTGATACAGACCCAAACAAGAATTAACTCAAAATTGGACGAAATCAACTAATTAACTTAAAAGTTAGGATCAAGCTCATTAGAACTCTTACATTACGAAAACACTAGGCTAGATCTAAAGATTTTTTACCTTTCAGCTTCACCACTAGGCATTATAGCTGGTCCAGCAGACAGAATAGTCCCAACCACCAACACATGCTCATTTCCAACTTTTACAAACTCCATGCATTTCCCTGTCTCCCCAGGTTCAAATTTGAATGATGCCAACACTGAGCCGCTCAAAGGATCCACACAACAAACATCTGACGAGCATGAATCATTATCTAATTCTGTTCTCATGACAAGCAATAATCTGCTTTCATTATGATATAGAACTTTTCTTGGAGTGCCACCAAGATGAAATTTCTGCACATTAAGCCTCTTGCTTGGGACCATTTCAACCTATTAACAAATTAAGCAAAATCATGATGTAAATTGCTACTGAGTACATGCAAACCTCCAAATATAGAAAAAAAGAGAAACCTTCCGGTGAGGACTTTTATACAAACATGCAAATATTATGAAGAAATGTAAATTCATAGTGCAATACAAGGGAAAAGACCCCACATCAAATAGGTCAAACAAAAGTTCTCTATTCGGACAAAAAGGATAATATATTATATACATAAAAAGGTTATTCAAAAGGAGAAAAAGATAAAGAGAATCAATATTAATGAATAAATACAAAAGACAGATGTTGATTTTACCAAATGAAGACTGTTTTCTGCAACAAATAAGATTCCTCTAGGGCATTCAGTTGAACATACAGGAGTGACATGAGTAGAAGGCCGAAAGGAGATAGATGTATAAGAGAGGCTGTGTCTTGCAGTTTGCAATAACCAAGGCCTATCACTGAGAGCAATCATATCAGCATCTAGGGAATCGCTCAATGAAACCAAAAAAACAGGTGTAATGCCAATACGGCGTACAGCAATCAGCTGAAGATGAATTGGTAAATCTCCTTCAGTCTTTCCAGATGTATCGGACATGAACACTGGTGGGACTTGGTTATTTGGTGACATTGTATTCGACAAGACATGGATGTTGACTGAAGAGGAACCAACAACAGTTTGTTGAGAAGGCGGCTCGGTTGGCAACAGAGTAGAGGCACTAGGCCACTCAAATCTAAGTAACATTCCATTCCTCAATCCGGAAAGAACATATGGATGATCAACTAAGACAAGCCTTACATCTTGTGGAACACATCCACTAATAGAAGTCCCCATGGTGTTCGTTAGTGATATGATTCCTGTTGCAAGAACTTGTAGTCCCCTATCATGTGAAAAGCATACAACTTCTACCGAAGGCTTATGAGTACCGATAACAAATAACTTATCAAATTGATTTCCAGATGGAAAGGTTGTCGCGAGATTGTTTGCTGCATAATCCATCAAAACTTTATTCAGATCAGAGTGCTTCTGAGGTATGGATATGCAAGACAATTCATTATGCAATTTTACAGAGTGCATCTGAAAAACTTCATAATGATATGCCGATGAAGATCTAATACCAAGGATGAATAAAAAGCATGGATTGGAGGTCGCTACAACTATCATGCCATGCCCAATAGCTCCGAGACTTATAGTCATATTCTCAGGAAACCACGATGTGCATATCGGAGATGACAAAGGAACACCTTCAGAAGGCACAATAGGCAAACAAACTCTGACTCCGGATTGGTGAATCTGTACCAACACACCATCAGCCACAATACCACAAGCCAAAGTACAGACGTCAGGTAGAAAACCAACTGATTCAGTTACATCAGAAAAGCAGACGCCAACAGAAAGAACCCTGGTCTCTTCAACAAATGATAATACTAGAAAAGAATGATAGGGTTCAGAAACTCTCATTTTAACTGTCCATGTACCAGTTACACCTTGATAAATTGGAGCTGTCTTCAACAATTTCTCCACACTTATACCACTCCGGATGATACGCAAGGATCCTTCAGATGCTATCCCAGAGCAGGCAAACATTTGATCATGTTTCTCATCAGGATAATCAACAATGCACATATCCAAGATTGGTGCTATGTTTTGAATTGAACTTCTATACTGTAGAAATCCCTCTTCAAATTTTAGGACCATCCCATCAGCCATGTCCACAATAGCTGCCACAAACCCACCTTCAAGCCATAACAGTGCATTGCATGGTTGTCCTTTGTAAAGACAATCAGATAAACTTACTCTGAGGCCGTCAGACTCAAAATGGACCTGAATAGCACAAAGATCTCCAGAGTCAGCACTGAATAGTATCCTAGGACCATTAGTCGCGCCAGGTTCCCAACTCCATGAACAGACATAATTAAACCCAGGCTGTACAATATTATAATCATCAATATTCATTGGATCATCACTTTTATTTATGTCGCCAAGCTCCAGCAAAGCAGAGGCAGCAACACTATAAATGCCTTCTTCATCCATAATATCAGGTATTTTAATAATGTTTTTGAATTTCTTTTCCTCAACTGGCGTGAAATTTAAGCTTGTTCTGTAGACACAAGAAGGGCTGTGAACATTCCTAAAATCCATTAGAACAATATCACCAGCCCTAAACAGGAAGGCAAACCCATGGGAATGAGGGACTTCAACTATATGATATGCCATGGGTGCTGCTTCTGCAAATTGATATACCACATGGACAGCTTGTTCCTCCATGTTCCATTCCAATAACAGTAGTTCATTTCGATAAAAAGATCCCCACCTGTAAGTCAGAAAGTGAACTTTTTAAGGATGGTAAGTAAATATGCTAAAAAGACAGCACTTGTCATATACAACAGACACACAAACTACAGACTTTTGGACAGAAGGTTATGTGAATTATAGCAGAAAAGCTCTCTTTTTAAGAGCATTGCAGATAATGACCTATTCAGAAGAATGGCTAACACAGGCTTCCGCTCCTTGCTAGGCTGATTGTAATCTTCTGAGATGAAGCACATGCTCCATATAGTACCACAAATATTAGTAGAACCTTTAGTAGTTTTTAAGCGCCCATCTCTTTCAGGAGGACAAAAAATTTTCTGAAAATTGAGTCCATGAAATAACACATGTTAAATATTCTGGCAAAAGATAATTAAACAAAATTACAAACAAGTTTTAGAGGACTGCAAGAATGCATGAATCCATATCATAAAGTAGAAGCTCAAACTAACCTTCTCAACGATATCACCACTTCTAGACTTTGAGAGTGAGAAAATAGCCAATTGGTCCTCATACGCACTAGCAGCGACAAAACAGCCACTGTAGAGATCAAAGCAATTAACAACCTACATAAAATAGCCATTCTACAAGCTTTGAGTGGCAGCCAATGACTGTCTATTGTTTCATAGAAACTCTAGCATGTAGAAGCTTACTACAATAAGCAATCACCTGGAATCAACAGCCAGCATCCTTCCAACTTGATGTCTGGAGTTCCCAGGATCAGAAAGTTGAACATGGCTCAAAGGGAAAAACCTAAGCCCAAAGAAAAGAAAAATAAAATTTTGACTGAAATAAGACCAAGGGCACGAACTAGTAAACAATATCATCCAAAAATGAGAGTACATATCACAGAACAAAACCTGTGCATTTCATTGCAAAAGGCGAGAAACGACAGCTTCCCGGAATCAGAAAGGACAAGTAACATATCTTTCCCCAGTATCTAAAAAACAATCAAGTAGGTAATCCTCAATCCCATACAAGTCTGGAACATGAATTTGCTTAAACTAATGAATAAAACAAACCTTAGGATTCTGCTCTTGAAACTTCTCCTTCCATGGTAGTACTGCAACATCTTTTATTGTTCCAAACACAGGTTGCTCAGAAATAGATTGAACAATCCCATCTTCATCAATTATCACCAGTTCGATTGAAGTTTCCTGGAACAAGGTTTGACCATTATATTGTGTAGAAAACATATATTATTTGCATCTCAGAAATTCTATGGTATGAGAGGTGGATCTCAAGGATAATTGGAATCAACCATTATCAAGATTCCTAGTAGATGGTGATGATGCATAGACCTATGAATCAGAGTGCAAATTCTTGGTCACAGACGGTTTTGCCCAAAAAATTAATGTAACTGTATAACAAACACTCTACCAGTCAGAGCTACTTGGAGCACCTCGCAAACAAAAAAGCTCAATAGACAAACACAGCAACGCAACGAATGGATACAGAAAAGTAATAGCTCGCAGGAGAAAAGGAAAAGCTACTGCACCAATTTGTCCTATATACACGCGATCAGGAAGCAGCAAAAACTAATCCAATGGAAATGTAAACGGTTAAGAGTGACAAAAAAATATACCTTCCCGAAGACGACGTCGTGTGAAGAGGGGGAGCGGAAGTGGCCGCAGACGGCTTGAAGAACGACGCTGCCTCTGAGGACTGTTTTGGCCAAGTAAAAAGTGTCAGTATTGCTCTTGGAAGAAGATGATTGCAAATCAGTGCTAAAGTTGGATGTATTTGGCCGTGACGACGACGACGATGAAGATTCTTCCTCTGATACTGCCATCATTGGACAGGTTAGGGTTTTCAGAATCTCTGAAAGTGATTCAGTTGAGATAGGGGAAACTTTGTCTCCACAATTACTTATCGAGTATCTCCTTCCTTGCTACTGGAACCACAACAAAACATTCCTCCTAATTACACTTGTTATGTATAATGTATCTGAACAAAATCTACCGATTTGTGAAAGATGAAGATGACATCGCAGTAATGAGAAATCAGAATTTAGTTTTAAAAACTTGTCTACTTTCTTGAGCTGGTAACAATGCCAGATCAATTCCCCAATACATTGCTATCCGGCTTCAAATGACAATATTGCCCCGATATGTGGCAGCAATGATCATTTAATTATTGAATTTTAGAAAATTCCTATGTGTACAAACACTTCAGAAAATATTATTTATGGTTTATTTGATATGACTTGGGAATGAGAATGATAATTAATGTTATTGAGGGAACAATCACTATGAAATTATCAATTGCATTGTTATTGGTTGGTTAGAACTTAGAACATCAATAATGAGTATCATCTAAGGAAATTGATGAAAATAGGGTAATCAATTATTTACTTCTATTATCATTACAGATGTATGAAAATTACCAAGCAGTAACAATGAGAATCATATAATTACTCTCTTCCATTACTCCTAACCATACCTAAAAAAAATATATATTAAGAAACTTCAGAGGTGGGAGGAAAAGAAATTATCTAATGCGGATAAAAAAGTGTTGATAAAGTTGTCTGCACAGGTCATTCCCTCATATTGTATGAATGAGTTTCTTTTTTCTTCTATGTTACTTTATAAATTGCATCGCATGATGAATGCATTTTGGTGGGGTTCTGATGGAGAAGCGTCGAAAGGGGTTAAATTAATGTGGTGGGAGAAAATTTATGTTCAGAAGGAGGCGGGTAGTAGAGGTTTTAGGGACCTACAACTATTTTAATATAGCGGTTCTCGGAAAAATTGGGTGGCGTCTATTGTCCAGCCCCTAACGTGCAGAATACTGAAAGCGAGATACTATAGAATTGGGAACTTCCTCTCTGCAAAACTAGGAAATAATCCTAGCTTCACTTGGTCCAGTATTAAGGCGGCATAAGATTTGGTAAGGAAATGAGTGAGATGGAAAGCAGTGATGGGGAAAAATATATTGGTACGGCGCGGCTAATAGTTGGATTCCACCAGTAATTTCTATATCCAAACTGCGCATTTGGTGGAACTTGAGACTCTCATGGTATCATAATTAATGGTACTTAACACCTCGAAGTGGAATAGAGAATTGGTGGAATCTATACTCGATGTAGATGATATTATCAATGTGTTGAGAACTCCTACAACTCTGCATGGTTTTAATGATAATCTGATGTGGCATTACAACGGAGACGAGAAATGTTTGGTGAAGTTGGGATACAAATTGGCTACCGAACTCGCATTTGATCAAAGTTCCAAGGTTGAAGGTGATTGGAATAGATTATGGAACCTCAAGACTCAACAGAATGTTAAAGACTGTTTGTGGCGGATGTGCCACAACTGCATACCCAAACAGAGTCAGCCTCTTTGGAAAGAAAGTAGTGGAGGACACATCGTGTGTAATGTGTAGTCTAATGTCGGAGTCGATCTTTCATTTATTTATCGACTGCCCTTTTGCAATATCATGTTGGCGAGATGCTAACTTGTAGAGCGAATTGATGCAACGGGCTACAAAGAACTCATATTATGGTTGGCAAAAGAGGAGAATGGAAAGAAGTTCGCAAATGTTTGGTAGATTTAGAAGGAGAGAAATGCTAAGTTATGGAATGGTCGGTGCAGAGCACAAAATGAGGATGTTTATGTGACTGTGACTGCACATATCAAATAAAAACATACTCAAACTATTAAGCGAAGAAAGGAAAAGTTAGTTAGGTTTGAAGTCTGACACTACCATCATACAAAGTGTTATGATGTTGATGTTTTTGAAGAGACGTACTAAGTTGGAATGGGTATGATGTTGAGAGATGAAGTGGGCTAATTTGTTGCAGGGCATATGTGTTGGCTCAGAGCTGCGTTGATGTCGAGATAGGAGAAGCGATTAGGTTTTTGGGAGCACCCTCATGGGTTAGAGATCTAAATTTTGGATAAAGTCATTGTAGAAGGTGATGTGAAGTTGGTTGTTGATGCAATCTCTTCTACCCTTAGTATGGAGTCGGCGTTTGGGGACTATGTCAAAGCCATCAAGCATGTATTATATATATACTAAGTCAAACTTTTCAATTAATTTTGTTAAGCGGAAATCAATGCTATGACTCACACATTAGCTCGGACATCTTACTTTAACTAGAGGCCATGTATTTGAAGAAACAAATGAGGGAGGAAAAATTGGATAAAGAAGTAATAGGGTATTTTAGGGAATTTGGGGAGGGTGTACTAATCATATAGGAGGTGTATTAATCTGTGGTGTGTATTTACTAAAAAAGGGGTGCGAATAACCTGAGCCTTTCTCCAAATTTGCAACATGTATTTAGGCCAATAACCTACATAAACCTGCTTGAGTCACTTGCCACGGCCCATATACATCTTGATCAATTTGACTTTATTTTGAAAGCCGACCCATTTGAGTTTACTTATAATAGTTGTGTGATATTTTTAAATGATTACATATGTAATGAAATTTTCTTACATCCATTATTATTATTGTATTATATTGAAAATAAATTTGTAGTTCCTATACAAATGTTATAGGTTACAAATAATCAAGAGAAACAAGCTAAAACAAATAGATATAGGCTGACGTCTACGAATATATTTTATTTCTTTAAGAGCGACTAATCAAAAATGATTTAAAATATTAATTTGTGATGAAGAAGGTAATATATCCTATAAATAAAAAATTTGAGTAAAAAAAATCTTTCGAAATTTACAATGTGCATTTGTATAAGTAGTTCGTCTTTTGCTTTGTAAGTCCAAAATATATCTTAAGTTCTTAATCAATTTTTTATTTGGTAATTCATTTTTATAGGTGTCAATTTATTATTTTATTATACCATAGAATAAAATAGTACATCACAATATTTTTATTGATATTGATAGATGAGACGTGTATTAAGTAATTGGTAAATGAAATTTTAGAATTTTATATTATAAACAAGTTCACTATTAGTAATAAAATAAGGTGCATACGTATAAATATAAAGTAAAATCACTCAGTAATATCACAGGTCTAAATATGCATTCATATAATTCTAAACCGTGCGTTGCACGGGCGAAAATACTAGTTAGGGAAAGAGGAAGAAGAAATGGGAGGATTTGATTGATCGGAGTATTCTTGTTTCTTAGGTTATAGATAAATCGAATTGCGTTGTTCTAATTGATTTCTAGGGATTATATGGTTTGGAATGTGTATTTCCATTGATCCGGTTCGTGGTTACCAAACATCTTGAAAATCTGCTCCTCTTTTTAGGAAAAAATAATGTTACATTCTAATTTAGTTTGAAGAAGAGTTTTATGTTATATTATGAGATCATATATTCCGACAAGGAAATTGTTCAGTAATTGGAGATTTTTGTGCATCTTCAATCTTTTTGGTTTGTTTACAGCCTTTGTGTTGTCTCCTAACTGCTTTTATTATCATTTACAATTATCTTCTGACAGCATGGATTCGCTTGGTGATGGTATCGGGCTTCAACCCGCTAAACTTGAAGAAGAAAAGGAGGGTGGGCCTTTGTTTCATTGTGATCTTTGTGATGCCAATGTAATATACAAAATAGCACGGGCATTTCTTCCTGGATTAGCTTCAGCATGTATAGACAACACAACTGGTGGCCTCTTTAAAACCCCTGCTACTGTGGCAGTTGATCTCAGAAAAGAAATGGTCGACTACCTTATCCTACGAAGTGAAAATCTTGTGGTTGAGTCGGTGGTCCTAGAAGGTTTTCCAGATGTGGAAGTATCTCTAGATCCTTATGATATTATATCTGATTTTGTTGATGACTTTGTGAGTTCAAAAAGAAATTTCTTTAGTCGAGTTTCAGGGTGGCTGCTGAGTGATAAAAGAGAGGACTGGATAGACGATTTTGTTCAGGAGTTGGAAGTAAATGGTTTTTGGTTGATGAATAGAAGGAACATAGTTGCACAAACTCTCTTGAAAAATCTCGACTTCAGAAACATTTATCATTGCAATATGAACTTTAAGTCTGTAGAAGATTTAGAAAACCACAAGTCGGATTGCAGTTTTAGGACAATGACTTGCTCGAATGAGGGATGTGATTCTTCATTTAGTGTTGCTCAGATGGAGCAACATGACTCTATCTGTCCTTTTAAGATGCTTCAGTGTGAGCAGAATTGCCCTAACATAATTATGAGGCGAGAGATGGACAGACATTGCATCACTGCATGTCCAATGAAGCTAGTAAAGTGCCCTTTTTATTCGATAGGTTGTCGGTCTACTGTTCCTCAAAGTATAATTGAGCAACACAGGTCTGAGAGTCTCCCGTCCCACTTGTTATCAGTTCTACAAGCTCTTCACAAGGAAGCATCACCAGAAGATCTCAAGGATATGGCAAACGAGCTGGAAAAGGTAACCTATAACAAAATTATGGACATATGCTACTCCAAAAATTCCATCATTGGTTCAAATTTATCATTAAAAAATATTGAAGTAGTTCACGGTTGATCAACATTAATTTTTTAAAATATATTCAGTATCTGGCTATTTCATGAAGTAGATGCATGTTTGTTGGAGTTTGCAGCCATCACCTAATTTTAATCTGTCCACAAGCCTCTCTTCTTGTGCGAGCACTATAGTGAACGTGGCAAATGCATACTACCAAGATAACATGAAATTCAATGTCAGTTTTAAAACATTTATTATTGTACTGAATTATGGAAGGCAACGTACATGGTTCCACAAATAATATGGCCATGAGGATTCTTGAAGTTAGTGCAGTGATACATTATTTTGGTTTTTTTTTTCTTTCATCTTATATTATTTTCTCATTTTCTGTCATGTTTTTCTTATTACCACTGTTTGCTTAAGATGTTACCAGTTCGAGGAAAATGAATGTTGAGTTATTTATAATCAGCGCGTGAAGTTAGTATTGAGTTATCTCTTGTTCATTCTTATGACAGCTATCTTCTTCTGGACAATTAGTATCAGCTCGTGATGCTAGATCTTTGACATTTGTGGTCAAGGATCTAGAAGCAAGGCTTGGGCCCTTAAAGGTAAAGACAAATGCTAAGCAACCCGATAAAGAGGATAAAGTTTTGATTGATAAAAAGGAGGATAAGACAGGGAAGCCGCCTAAACATGTCAGGTTTAATGGGCATCCCAAGGAAAATGAAGCAATTGTTCATTTGCTCTCCAACGACAGTGATATTGAAGAGGACTCCAGCCATCAAAATGGTGATTTACTGGAATTACCTACCAACGTTAACCCTCCATTACAAACTAACAAGGAAGAGGTGGCTGCATTAATCCCTGTGCAAGAAAAATTGGAAGAATCACCAGTTGATAGAGAAGAGGGTTTAGGTTCACTAGAAAAAGTTGTTGACCCCATTGAAGGAGAAAAATTTGCATCACCCATTAAACATGACGAGCTCACTGAATCTAATGGGTCACCTTCTGGGGAATTGTCAGGTGGTGTCGAGGACAAAATCTTAATCGATTCGCCTCCTGGGGAAGTCCCAAGTAGTGTGATCCCAGCTGTCAATAGTGAAAAGTTAACTGAATCACCACCTGGGGAAGTATCAACCACAAATGTCGAGGATGGAATCTCAATTGATTCACCATCTGGGGAAGTATCAACTAGTGTCGAGGATGGAATCTCAATTGATTCATCTCTTGGGGTAAGGGTAATCCGAAGTAGTGAGCCCCCAGTTTTTAATAGCGAAATATCAACAGAATCATCACCTGGGGAAGTATCAAAAATCTCAACGGATTCACCTTTTGAGAAAGAAATAGTGTTTGAATCGGTCGATAAAGAAGTAGGAAAGGGGTCTGCGCCTGGTGAAGAAGAGGAGGCAAAATTTTTAACCTCGCCGGAATTGAGAGCAGAGAATGTTCAGAAATCAGGACATGCAATTGAGTTGTAGATCCCATTTACCATTTGATGCTTTATTTTGGGTATCTGGTATTGTGGTTTCTTGGTTCGTTGGTCAACCTTATAAACTAGGTGATGGCAGTTATTTTCCTGGAATAGTCATCATGTTCAAGTTGATGGATTCTTGCATATCAAAACAAAAGTTGCACTGAGGTGGCTTGGTAGTATGTGATTCAAGTTTTCCCTCACAAGTTTTTTGGAAGCTAAAGATGAAGCTTTGATACCGAGTATCTTCCTCCAATAAGTTTTACTCTTCCTTTTTTTTTTCCTAATTAAAAATTTCAGAGATGAGTATGTTATTCAAAATTTTGATCATGTACAGATATGAGATACCCAAGATTTCGTTGCAAAGAATGGGTTTACAACAACATGCATGTGTTGAAAGTTTATTTGAATGATTGGATAGCAGCTAATGCATTCTTTGGTTTGAATTTATGATCAATATTAGCATTTGTGTAGAGAGAGAGCATCATTTGTGTGATCTAAACAGTTGTGTGTGTGTGTGATCTGATTGGATAGCAGCTAATGCATGGGTGTGTGTGATCCAACGGTTCCCATTTACCAAAGACCGCTTTGCATAATGGGGATCAATTTTTTCGATCATTCATGTTAAAGCGATAAATCATGGATTAGAATGTTAAAAAGTATAAATGGATCGATGGATGTAGAAGCGCGTTAAAAGTATAAATGGATCACGGACAAAGTACATTAGCTGGCTGGCTAGATGGCTTTGTTGCATGTTTATAAACTTAATTAATCTCACTTGACTTGCCTGTGATTTTTAATCAATCTAATCTAATTAACAAGTGCTTGGGTATGATCTCCATCACCAACTCCAACATCCCACCAAATGCCCACTGCTACAGTCGTTGTTTCATCTTCATCCGACCATATTTATTTTGAATTCACTATATACATATATATTCAATCAATATTCGAATTTGTCAACTTTATTGGTAATATACTCCATCTAGGATCTGAATGGACGTCTTTTAAGTTTTAATAAATTATTAAGAATTTTCCCTCAAAAAAAAAAACTTACTAAGAATGTTATCGATTCATTAAAGTGGTGGTGCTTCATTTTCCACTCCGACACAAAAGCTTTATTATGCGAATATAATATTTAATAGTATATTACTTTATATTAATAATAACATGAACATGATAGTGGTAGTTGTGATTTTAGTTCTGTAGTCAGACAGTGCAGCACAAAATTAACTTTTGAAATTGCCCAGAAACTCCTCTCCAACACTTTATTCAATATCTTATTAAACTTGTTATAAAGTGAGTCAAAAGACGAGCCATGACTAGTTGGAGTTTGATGGAATTACAAAATATTGACTCAACTTACCTTTTACTAAAAAAAAATTTTTATCAGCAAAACAATTTCATTCAAAAATTGGGTACAAGAGATACCCTAGAAGGTTACAAATTTTGATGATAGTATACATAATACAAGTGAGAGTGTGAAAGAGTTTTACTAAAAATAAAATAACAAATCTACAAGTCATTTTCGTGGAATTTTATAGCCTTGCCTAATCTGAATATTGTACAAGGATTCAAGTAATAACAACTAAAAGTATGTAATTACTATAGGTCTGATCATATTGTATTTCATTTTGAGATATTTGACCAAAACTTCATTGCTAATACATGCTTAATACTTAGATATACAAAAATACCTCACATATTAACCGACCAAACAATGTGCATATTAGGTTCAAATATTATTGAGACAACTACTTACTAATGAACAAAAAGATGAATGTTGTTCTCTCTCAAGAATAGATTAATGGGATGAAATTATATAATATTTTAGTTTAAATTACAAAAAAAAAACTTGAGTGACCTAAACATTTTAGAGGTTTGAGTTTATAGTTGTTAGGAATTATGATGCGATGAAACTTCGTAATGAACACGTGGTTGGAATTGGAACAACACTCTACATTAATTGTCCTTTTCCAATTCCCTCTCAATCATTTCTCTCTAATTCTAATTCTATATATAGATTTTGTTTCAAGGGCTGGACACCTAAATTATAATTTAAGGGACAGAGGTATAGAGAGAAAGAGGGAGACAGAGGCAAATCTGTTTCACTATTTTAAGAAGCACATATATTATTTCTACTCACATCACATTCTCTATCCCCTTTGTTTTTCAGCTTCTGACATTTTTCAATTTATTTCCAGTCACATTGCTGAATTTATGTCAAGATTCTTTCATCGACCCGAGGTAATCTACCAATTAATGTTTGCTCTTTAAGATTTGGCCGGGGTTGTGGAAATGATACATTGGCTGTATTGTGCAGTTTCGTGAATTTGATGCCTAATTATTTTCTTGTTACATTGAATTGATTGCATAATACAATTACAAACAAACACGTATGTGAAAAGGAGAATTCTTTTGTCTCTCTCTCTCTCTCTCTCTCTCTCTCTCTCTCTCTCTCTTCTCTCTCTCTCTCTCTCTCTCTCTCTCTCTCTCTCTCTCTCTCTCTCGTGATGGTTCAATATTTGTTAGGGAAAATGAAATGAAATGAAATGAAATGAATATGATGATGTGTGAATCCATTCAAAGGAATGGTTTTACTTAGATTTTCATGAATATGTGCAGGCTACCGGTAGGTAGGATATCCCGGGAGGGGAATGGGAATCACATATTCCTCTTATTCATGTGACGATCTTGATACTCAGTTTGAGTCTAATTTAGTTACTTCTAAGATTAGGCCATCCCTTAGTTTGAAGTCTTTTGATTCTGGGAAGTTGATCCTTAGCTTTCGAGGGAGGGAGACTTGGAGGAGCCCAAAATCTCACTCTCACTTGAGGTTAATCCCATGGTGAGATCAGTAAGCTTTGCCCCCGACAAATCTCCTCCACCACCACATAACTTGTCTGAGAAAATAACCTCAACGACTGGTGGTGATTTTAGACATGAAGCAGCTTTGAGGTTGCAAAAAACGTACAAAAGTTTCCGAACACGAAGGCAACTTGCTGATTGCGCTGTTCTAGTAGAGCAAAGATGGTTGGTATATCACATCTCTATCAAATTAGTAGTATGTGGTTTTGCTTTTTTGGCAACTTACTTTCTTTTGGTGTGGTTCAGGTGGAAGTTGTTAGATTTTGCTGAGCTAAAAAATACTTCTATATCATTCTTCGAGATTGAGAGAACTGAAACTGCCATGTCACGCTGGGCAAGAGCAAGAAAAAAAGCTGCTAAGGTACGTATCAAGAAAGATTGTTACATGTAAGTTGTCAAGATATTAATTTGTTTGTTTGTTTTTTTGTTAGGTAGGGAAAGGGTTATCGAAAGATAAGAAGGCTCGAAAACTTGCTCTGCAGCATTGGCTCGAGGCTGTAAGTTGCAGTCTTTGTGTATTTTTGTTGATGCAATGAAAACGAAGGTTTAATACCTGTCTTATTAGATTGATCCTAGACATCGGTATGGTCACAACCTACAATTTTATTACGCCAATTGGCTCCAATGTGAGAGCATGCAACCTTTCTTTTATTGGTAACATTCCTATATTTACTTTGAGTTAATAACGATATTGCAAATCGTCTTTTTCTAATGACGGTGATCTCTTGATGCAGGCTAGACATTGGAGAAGGTCGGAATGTTAATCTAGAGAGATGCCCTAGATCAAAACTTCAGCAACAATGCATAAAATATCTTGGTCCAGTAAGATCCTTAATATACCTTAAAAGTAATGTCTTAAAAGTAACTAACTTACTCTGACATAATGATGCAGAATGAAAGAAGTGATTATGAAGTGATGATAAGTGATGGGAAGTTCACATACAAGCAGAGTGGGAAGCTTCTGGATACGAGGGAAGGCCCAGAAGACGTGAAATGGATCTTTGTTCTGAGTGCGTCCAAGATTTTATTCGTTGGACAGAAGAGAAAAGGCACATTTCAACACTCCAGTTTCTTGGCTGGTGGCGCGACTTTGTCAGCTGGGCGCTTAGTTGTAGAAGACGGTTTTCTTAAGGTGAAAACCAATCACTTCGTTTCTTCTCTTCACTATATTAGATAGTCAGAAATGATGATGATGATTTTAAATTGTAGGCGGTTTGGCCTCACAGTGGCCACTATCTCCCAACAGAAGAAAATTTTGATGAATTTATGGCATTTCTTTTGCAACACAATGTGGATCTGAGTGGGGTTCAGGTAAGATTATCCTAGCTCATTTGCTTTTGGACAAAAAATTATATACACCAGATGCACCGTGCAATTTAAGTATATAGTTGTTTAACTAAGAAATATTAGTTTGTTAGTATTAATTATTTTCAAAATAATTGTTCTCACTGAAAAGTATTAGTACTAATTATGACAATAGTCTTACTCTTGATTTTATGTGGATTGTGGATGTTTGTTTAATTTTTTCTTGATTGCAGAGAGCACCTAATAATGAAGAGGAATCTGGTTTTAGCCTTCGTAGTAGCAAATCAGTACCAGATTTGTGGGTCCCAATAAAAGATACTATCAAGTCTATGAAAGAAGAGAAAGGATCGAGCAAAAGATATTCGAAGGATGCAGAAAATATACGCGCTGTTCCAATATCAAGGTGGTCGAGGAAACTACACTCGAAAATAGCTTTGCTCCAAATCCCGGTACGGGAGGACATGCACGAGATGTTTCTTACACCGAAAGGAGGAAGCCCTTTCACGGTGAAGGGTCTGGGAAGTCCGATGGAGGGATATGAGACGGCAGATGAATCTCTATCAGAAGAGTCGGACACAGAAATAGAGGTGTCGAAGCAGAATTTATTCGATCAAGATGAGGAAGAAGAAATCCCAAAAGAAAAGATAATAAAGAGAATAAACTCACACAAAGGGATGAAATCGTATCAGTTGGCGAACCAGTTGTCTTGCAGATGGACAACGGGAGCTGGGCCACGAATTGGATGCATGAGGGATTATCCGTTGGAGCTGCAGCAGCGCGTTTTAGAGGATGTGAGTTTGTCTCCTAGAAGAAGCAGTAGCAGGCCAAGTCCCTTCCGTCCTACTCCTGCTGGATCACGGAGAGAAAGAAGCTCACTTGCTCCAAACTCACCAAAATTCACCCAACCTTGATTATATATATTTTTTTCCTATGTTTTCTTCAACATTACTGTTTCAATTCTTTTCTAGCTTCTTGCTGCCCTATGTAATTGGTGAATTCTCTATATAATTAACCAAAATGTATAATTGTAGATGGTAAGGTAAGAACGCAGTCATTAAAGCATCTCAAACACCGTACAATAGCAGCTTAACAAGTTATTTATGTGGTGATGAATTGGTCGAAGCACAGTACACTATTATGTTGCAAAGGAAAGGAAACAGAATCTGTGGCCTGTTTACATTAACCAAAAACTATACTCTCACAGACAAAAGACACTCGAAAGTCCCATATAGGTGCAGAGCAGGGCTGGGGTGTCCTCCCGCTCATGGAATTGCAACGGGATCAACTTACTAGATGAACGGGAATAATGCATACTCAACATAAAACAGATTCCATATGAAACGATAAAACTCTGAGATTGCTTCCTGCAAGATTCAAGAGTTTACATTAACATCTTCATACTACAGTATCTTAGGAAAAAAAAAACATAAAATCTGAATCAGGAAAAAAAAAAAAAAAAATTGACTCTGGGGAGTTCCGGGGAAAATAACTTGCGAGTCTGGTATTTTGTAATTATAATTTTTTTCCTTGAAGCTGTTCAGCAACTTTTATGTACATTAATAAGGATAAATCTGAATCAGCTGGTTACTTTGTTAGGAGGAGGTGAAAACAGTCACATGTTACAGCTGAGAATAGTTGTTAGCATCATGCCACTCCAATCCATAAACAGCTAAATATTCATCCAGGTAAATAGATGTAAACCAAAAAATAACACGTGAGTTGGAATTACCTGGGTATAGTTTGCCTTTTCCAGTAGCCATGCCTGCAAGACAGAAACCAACCAAATAATTACAAAAATGATTTATACATAGTATTACATGATTTAGAACTTTTGGCTTGAAATGCTGCAGTAAAGCAGGCTATTTGGAAGACGATGAATTGGCTCTGAGATTACGGCAAAATATTCAATATTTTTTCCTTGACATCATAACAAAATTGCAGTCTTGCTGGAGCAATTAAACAATAAATTAACCAGGATCATGGCAACCTTCAATATTTAAGAAATATATATACATAGTAGTAAGGATCAATTGTGGCATATTATGCATCAGTTTAGTTCTCACCTTCCAGGATTCAACTTCCCTCTATCATTAGTCAATAATATAGGAGTTTATAAAGCTAAATGTACGCTGATCACTGAAAATCAAGTAACGTAACTGTAGAGTAAACTTTACTGATATCATTGAAGAAAAAATGAGTCAAGACAGAATTATAAAAGTATATGTAAGCTGATAAATAGCACGGGAAGAGAAATCTAATTCAGGGAATGGTATGTAAAGAATAGTTCAAATATACCTGAAAAGTCAAGCATAGCGCCAAGGTAACATGTGAAGGTATCATCAACCTACTCTTGAAGGCCTGTCAAATGTTATAAAAAAGTATTATATTTTAAATCATCACACATCAATGATTATAGTAGAAATAGCCACGAGAAAGGAGTTTGCAATGAAACAAAGAGATACCTGAGGCATGTATATTGCTGCCAAAAAAGCACCGATGTAGTTTATCAACAGAAGCCCAGATCCAAGCAGCGCGATATTTCTCACCCCAAGCTTTGTTGCCAAAGTAGATATCTGAAACCTATTAATTCAGTTATCAGATAGGCATCTTACTCCGCTAAGGACCTAATGTAACAGTCTAACAACTTGTGAATGATAACTAGTAGGATATTGTAATATAATTGAACCCTCCCCATTGAAGAATACATTGAGACAAACAAAGATTGATGTTAACATGTACCAGGATGAAATCAAGAACAAAAAAAATGCAATAATCCAGCACCAAACTTACTTGCGATCACCCTCCACATCTGGAAGATCTTTAGTTATGGCAATGACAAGAGCAAACAATGTTACGAATGTGGTGATGAATGCAACAGGGGAGCTGCCGTTTAAAATATCAAGGTCAAGTTCAATCCAAAAAACAAGCACAAACCAACATGGCATCAAAAACCTGAGTGCATCATTGTATAGCAATTTACCTCCATTCAAATGTTAGACCAAGGGCAGCTCTTGTGGCATAATAGACACCGTAATTGAGGAGGAACCCTCGAACCTGTAAAATGGTTCCATGCACATTAATATCTATGCGCACTATATCATAACCTAATTAAGTAAATATATCATGTCAGTCCTCAACTGGCAGTTCGTGTTTTAAACATAATTACAAATTGAGTCAAATTCTTGAACAAGCTGGGAAATAACATTTACTTTATTAAATCAAACACTGTTTAGTTGAATTCCCAAAGGATCAATGTAATCATTAAGGTTCAAGCTTGAACCTAGAGGTTTAGTCCAAAATACAGTGATAAATAAACCTGAACATGTGTACAAGTTACATACTAAAATCTCCAACCAAACATCATATCATATTTTAATACCAGTCAATATCTTGACCTGAAAAGATGCATCTCTTTTCAATCTCATCCCAATTCTTTTTACTAAGGATATTTCCATCTTTGTATTAGCAGAAAAGGGCAGCTTATGCATTGAAAAAACTATACCGTGGCTATTATAAGAAATGCTGCAACGGGATATTTCTTCATCCGAAATGGGGGAACAGAATAGATAGTTCCAAGGAAAAGGCCAAGGCAGTAAAGCGAAGTAATGAAAGGACCAAAATTCAGGCCAACTATAAGAAGACCTGCAGCAGCAAGAAATAACACCAAGAACCATGCAGACCGTTCTGAAAGATCTCCTGCAGCTATAGGCAAGTACGGTTTGTTCACCCTGCAATTGGAAGAAAAAATATTTATGTATATGAGTGTATTATCCAAGCATTAAACTAAAAGTACATTTTTGTCCCTTACTTGTCAATACCAACATCATATATCTGATTAATGCCCACTATATAACCATTTCCACATATGAGTGCTAGAAGCCCCGAAAATGCCTTGAGCAACAATGACCACCTTATCAAATTTGGATTCTCGATTAAAGCTCTGGCTACTAGAGAACTGTAAAACACATACAACTGCATTAACTAAGATGTTATTACTGGAGAAAAAGAAGGCATTAAAGATAAAGCATCACAATGAATGCAGAAATGCATATAAATAATTGCTTACACAGATCCTAATGTTGTTCCACGTATGGTGTGGGGCCTTAGGAATCTCCAGAATGCATCTCTGAAGTGGAAAACCTTCAGTAGTGGATCAGAGCCCGCAGCATCAACTTTAGAGCAGGCCTGACAATTTAAGCTTTGATGTAAACCCCGTTAATTACTATTTTTATGTTGATGAGATATGATAAATTGTTCGTTTCAAGCAGAAAAGAAATAGTTTGAAGTAAATAATGTTACCAGCAAGTATAAAGATATAGAACAATTAAATTAGAATTCTTTGACAATTTTTAGAATGAGAGGTTGTAGCAAGTTTCGATATTTTTACAAATCGAAGTGGTAATTATGTATCAGGAAGCTTCATTTAAGCACTCTATGTACATTCGTTTTTGAACATGTAAACAATAGCACAAAATATGATGTATAAAATCTTAAATTAAAGAAGTAGAAGATAATCAAGGTTTCAACAAATCTAAACCACTAGTTACGATTGGTATCAGATTAGTTGAATTTTGGTGCAGCAATAGATGTGGTAAATGGAATATGAAAGTGATGAATAAATAAGGGATTAAACATACCCAGATGAAATGCGGCCTATTGAGTGTGGTTATGGAGGGGAATTTGAGATTTAGGAAGTGGGTTGAAGAAGAAGAAGAAGAAGAAGAAAAGGTCTTGGAAAAGTGGAGTTGTGAAGGGGCAGAGGGTAGCTTAATTCTGGAGGTAGACGAACTGAGAGAAGACCGGAGAGAGGAGAAAGATGAGATTGAAAGCTCCATCTTATTTCAATTAGCTCACCTCTGCTTTCTTCCTTCCTTCCGGCTTTTATTATTCAGACTTCTGATTATTATTATTATTATAATAATAATAGTAGATGCCACGGGCGCTTTGTTTTGTAACCGATTTTAGGTGTAATCAGAGACTTGTGGAGCTGCTGGGTGATGGGCGTAATCTTGTTGGTGTTGGGCTCCTGACGAACGAAGCCCAACCATCCGCCCCGCCTCGCCTCGGCCTACTACACCTAAACAAATGCCCTTTCCTTTTTTTACAGAACCCGAATTTCTACCTTTCCTTGTTCATTCATAAATCATAATAGTATTATTTCTCCAAAAAAATAAATCATAATAGTATTTCTATTTCATCCTCCCCTAAAAATGAAAAATAATAGTATTTCATCCTTCAAAAAAAAAAAAAAAACAAACAAAAAGTATTTCATCTTTCTTCTTCGCATCTACACTAGGCTAGACGCTGTATTAATTAGTTGCAATATGTTTCTGCTCTATTTCCACTTAATAATATGGAATATATATATATATATATATATATATATATATATATATATATATATATCTATGCTTTTAAAATTCAACATCTCTAGGAAAAATCCATCCTCTTTTTTTTTTAACTAATGCTAAATGATTTCGTGACATTCCACATTAATTTTGCCAACTCAAGCCTCAACACTAAAATTCTGCAACCTCAACATTCGAGAAAACCTCTTTTTAATCGTGAGATACCTATGTTTAATGATTTATGCGGTTTGATTAACAGATACCCACGTTGCAGTATCTTGAAAGTGGAATGCGAACCCCAAAGGTTCGTACTCGACGAAGATAGCCTATCATGCCATCCATGATCGTGACCATTCAAGGATTTTCCAGCTTTGACTTGCGTGTTCAAACGCATTTGGAACAAGTTCGTACCAAAGAAATTCTCGGCTAATGCATAGAGAATTTTGTGGAATCGTCTCCCAACTAAAGATAATTTGGTTAGGAGAAGGATTCTCAACATTGATGATGACCACCCTTTTATTTTTTGCATCAAGTCACGTGTTCCTCGATTGTCCCTTGGCACATAGAATTTGGATGAATTGCTACATTTGGCTTGGAGTACCTTTCACTACACATAATCAACCCCTGGATCACCTCTTAAGTCACGGTAATCTCATCCCATATAAGAAAGGTGGCTCCATTGCTTTTGCTCTTTGGTTATGTGTTGTGTGGGTGATTTGGAAGCGGAGAAATGCTCTTATCTTTAGAGGCAAGCTATCTTGGATAAAATTGTTGATGAAATCAAATCTAGACTTTGGAACTGAATTTATGTTAGGTGTAGTGATACTTGTAAATTTTCGTATACCGATTGGCTTGTTCTCCCCATAATTGTGCTAGGATGTTGACCTCCATGTTATGCTGTCAATATTTCCTATTCTTTGATTCTTTGTACACTCTTGATATTTATACCTCTCATTTATATATTTCTCTTTCACCGATAAAAAAAAAAAAAACTTGCATATAGATGCCTATTCAGGTATGGACTACACATCTTTATAAAGGGTGGACTGCAATTTAGTACATCGTCTCCCTATTTGTTACAATTTAATACATTTGATTTATCACATCAAATCACTACAAAAAGTCTATAAAAAATATCCAAATGCCCTCTTTTTCTACTTTTTCTACAAGGATGTGTGAACTTCCGTAGAAAAATTGACACCTGAGTCGGTCCTTCGAATCGAGGGGCATGATACAAAAAGAAATATATTATTAAGCTCTTCATATTTTGTGTAATAAAAAAATATATAATTAGGAATATGAAGACAAATTCATAATTATACGAATAAATGAGGTGTGTAATAACGAAATATGTTATATTTTAATGTAATTGTTTTTAAAGTCAAAAAAAGAATATAGTTCAATATTTAAAAAAAAATACATAATATGCATAAAAATGATTTTAATAAATGAAAAATTGAAAGTTAATAAAAGAAGAAAGAAATATTAAGCTTGGTTTAAATAAATTAAGTGAAAAAGATTCCTTGTAGAATCAATTTGAAAATTAATAAAGAAGAAAATAAGTTATAAAAAAAGAGACACACTTGCGTGAGATCGTTTCACGGTGAGACGGAGTGTAATTTGGGCATTAGCGCTTTAACACTTTGAGAGGGGTGGGTGTTGATTGTGCTAAGTTGCACTCTGTCTCATGCATGAGACCGTCTTATACGAGTTTTTATTATAAAAAAATGCCGAAAATGATTTGATCTCGCGATCTACCTCTCTAGGTTTCAAGACTTAAAACCATGTGAAGGGGCCAAATTGACCGAAGAATGTAAATGTCAAACATTTCAACCTTCTAAAATATATATCATACATGTGTATATATATAATAAAAAAGAAAACGGGGAACCTCATCAGAGAGGAGCCTGTTGGAGAATTAATTGCCCGGATCTATTCGGGATGAATATTTAAATATAAATTTAATTCTAACAATTATTACTAGCATGAATTAATCCTATATTAATTCAAATAATAATTCAACAACAAATCATGCATATAAACAGTTCACGTAAATCCTACGCATGCGGAATTACTACGAGTTTACGTGAACTTACCTCTTGGAATGACAATGGCCTCGTCGATGAAAACACACCAAAAGACCTTCCCAAGTATTCCCTAGTACTTGCTCGACAATCCGGTGGAAGGAAGCTCGCGAACAATTAACAAAATGAAAAATAAAATTTGTTGCACCACCTTTGTGGATTTACTAATTTTTCCAGCACATGGAATTGTACTTGAGAATGAAACATTCATCCCCTATTTATAGAGGGTGTTGGCCGATTTTTTGCACATGGAATAGGGAGGAAAAAATCTTTTCTTGATCTCCAAGAAATCTTGAATATATCTCATATATTCTTTTCTCCATAATTAAAATATTCCATAAAAATCTCAACTCCTCTTGTTATGGGAATTTTTGAAAATAATAGGAACAAGAAACCAAGATTTGGATCTTCTTGAATTTATGAGATATACTTGTATTTCAAGAAATACATATCTTCCATAATATCTTTTCAAGAAAATCAAGAAAATCTTTCTTTCCCTTTTATTTCAAAAAATTTCGAAAATATCTATATGAATAACCAAGTGGGAGATTTCTTGAATTTAATGAGACAATCTTGTATTCCAAGAATACATATCTTCATTCTATAACAAAATTCAAAGAAAATCTTTCTCCCCTTTTATTCATAATTTTCGAAAAAATGAGGAAAAATAAGCAACAAAATTTATTTTATTTTTAAACACCTTTTTCAGTTATTGGACTTTATGTTGGGCTACTTGGGGGGCCTTTAGGAGAATTAAGATTGGACCTTCCAATGGATCTTGAATTATCAATATTGAGCCACAATATTATTCAAGCTCATAAATATTAATTAATCCCACTACATAATTAATATTGCACTATCCATCTTAACCCATATTACAGTTAATATGACTCCCGATTATTATTTCCCGTGTTTAAGATTATCTAGCCCATTAATTAATTCAAGCCACTGAAATAGCTTTCCATTAATTAATATCTTTTATCCTTGGTAAAGGAACGGTTCAACATTATCATCCATACCGGAAACTAATTCCACTTGCAAGATTTGGAATGATAAAACTTATGAACCTCCCAAGGGGGCAAATCGAACAAGCGTACTTGCACACGATTCTCCGTATTAAATCTTAGCAATCGCATGTGACCAATAATATTGCCCAAGATATAGAGTATTGAATCTCAATGATTCTCTTCCCATAATAAGTTAAAGCAATAGTTACTAACCACACGCAATCCTATTTAAGGGACGAAGATTAAGAAATAACTAACCACTGAGGTCTAATTCTTCCTAGTTCAGTTCTGAAGAATTTGTCCTCCTGTAGGTCCTCTTCAGTGCATCAGTCATGCACTAGTGTAATCTCTTGGTCAAGACAAACCAATCTGAGCCTTACACTTCAACCTTTCACGATGGATTGTTCATTTCCATCTAGGTCGTGAATGGTGTACTTTTAGTTACAAGAGACTGTTAATTTAATCTTCTGTGATCTAGTATCACTAAATTAACTACAATGTAACACGTACTATTTATTGAACAGTTATGCAGTAAATATATGTAACATTCGATGATATTTATTAAAGCATCAATGATAAACAATTTATTTCAGTAAATAAGTCCGAAATTCAGTCTGATTATACAAAGTAAAAGCATACTTTCCAGTATAAGCCCAACAATCTCCCACTTATACTCAAAGTCTGCTTTTAAGTATACTACAACATGTCTCGTGTAGTACGTGACAACTAATGTCACTTACACGAACCTAATAATGTCTCCCACTTATACTCAAAGCAGATTGACAACGGTCTTGACACCCATTCCTTTCACATGTCTCTCGAATGTATTCTGAGGCAGACCCTTTGTGAATGGATCAGCTAGGTTGTCTTCTGACGCGATCTTTGCCACCTCTATATCTCCTCTCTTAACGATTTCTCGTATAAGATGGTATTTCCTTTCAATGTGTTTGCTGGCCTTGTGGGCTCTTGGTTCCCTTGAATTTGCAATTTGCTCGGCATTATCACAATAAATGGTGATTGTCTTTGGGCAAATTGAACTACATCCAAGTCCACTTGGAAGTTCTTGAGCCAAACCGCTTCTTTTTTTCATTTCAAATAGCGACTACATATTCGGCTTCCATGGTAGAATCTGCGATGCATTTACGCTTAACGCTTCTCCACGTCATGGCTCCTCCCCCATGCAAAAACACACTACTGGGAGGTAGATTTTACCGGAATCTAAGTCTGATTGGAAATTCGAGTCCGTGTAGCCGATGGGGATTAGACTATCTGACTGATAAATCAACATTCTATCCCGAGTTCTTTTCAGATACTTCAGAATGTTTTTAACTGTCGTCCAATGTTCCTTCCCCGAGTTACTTTGATATCTTGCCACCATGCTAACGACAAAAGCGATATCTCTGGTCTCGCACCTACGACATTGCATACATAAGACTTCCGACAGCCGAAGCATAAGGAATGCCTTTCATGTCATCTATCTCCTTTTGTGTCTTAGGGCACATTTCCTTGGATAGATGGATTTCATGCCTGAAAGGTACGAAGCCTTTCTTGGAATCCTGCATGCTGAATCGTTTCAAGACAGTGTCTATGTATGAAGCTTGCGATAAGCCCATCATCATTTTCTTGCGATCTCGAGTGATCCTGATCCCAAGGATGTGTCCGGCTTCCCCTAAGTCCTTCATATCAAACTGTTTTGAAAGCCATGTCCTTACGTCTGACAACACCTTTACATCGTTCCCGATGAGCGTAATGTAAATCTCACGTATAGTACTAAGAATACCAATGCGATTAAAACACGCTTTTTGTACACACAACTTTCGAACTCATTTTGATCAAACCCATAAGACTTTATAACATGATCAAAACATTGGTTCCAAGCTCTGGATGCCTGTTTGAGTCCGTAAATGGACTTCATGAGCTTACAAACTAGGTGTTCTTGGGCCCTTTCAATGAAGTCTTGGGGTTGTTGCATATAGATTTCCTCATCAAAACTTAGTTAAGGAAAGTGCATCTTGACATCCATTTGCGATTTCAAAATCGAGATCTTGCTTGTTATCGACAAGAGAATTCGGATGGACTTGAGCATTACTCTGGTGAAAAGGTTTCCTCATAGTCGATCCCTTCTTTACGAGTATAACCTTTTCGCCACAAGCCTTGCCTTGAAGGTTTCCACCTTCCCGTCCGGTCCCTCTCTTTCTCTTGTATACCCACTTGCAACCAATGGGTTTGACCCCATTAAGTGGTTCGACTAGCTCCCACACTCTGTTATGATCCATAGAACCCATTTATGCTTTCATTGCCTTTTGCCAAGAAACCACATCCTTGTCTTGGATTGCCTCATCATATGTCCATGGGTGCGATTCATCTTGTCAGGAATCAAGTCCGAGGACTCTCCTATCCCCATGAATCTCTCGGCCGTCGAGGTTAGGTTGTGAAAGTGTGTCGTTTGGTATATCATCTTATGCAGTTGGCAATGAGGTTAGCCCTTTAGCTCACTTAAGGTAATCTCACTACGGGTCTTCTTTTCGTTCATATAGTCTTCCTCCAAAAATCTAAAGTGGGTGCTTATTACCACCTTTTGATCTTGGGACCATAGAACATACACCATTTTGTTCCCGGGGTATCCTATAAATGACCTTAATTTCGATCGAGGATCCATTTCCCGCTTCCTTGTCCAACACGTGGGCGGACACCCCCAAATTCTCACGTGTCTCAAACCGGGCTTCGCCTGGGTCCACAATTCTTTGGGAGTTTTGGGAACCGATTTGGATGGCACCAAGTTCAGAATGTAAGCCGATGTTTCCAAGGCATGACCCCGTAAGCGACTTGGGAAGATCCGCATAACACATCATTGATCTAACCATTTAAAAGAGTTCTGTTTCTTCGCTCTGCAACCCCGTTTTGTTGAGGGTTAGGGTGCGATCGGTGGGATACAATCCTTCATCGACAAGTAGTTCAAAAACTCATATTTGAGGTACTTCGCCTCCACGATCAGATCGTAGAGACTTGATATCGTTTTCCCTATGATTCTCTGCTTGAGCCTTAAATTCTTTGAATTTCTCAAAGGTCTCAGATTTATGCTTCATAAGGAAAATATAACCGTACCTCGAGTAGTCATCAATAAAAGTGATGAAATACTGTAACCTCCTCTTGATTTGATTGACATTGGACCACATACGTCTGTGTGAACGATTTCTAACACTTCTTTGGCTCTATTCCCCTTGGCTCCGAATGCCCTCTCGGTCATTTTACCCTCCAAACATGATTCGCAGGTTGGAATTGGTTCAACTTGGAGAAACTCTAGTGAACCGTCTTTCACCAACCTTTGGATCCTCTTTAGATTAATATGTCTCAATCTTAGATTCCATAGAAGTGTTTCGTTCACGTCTGATGAACGTTTTCTTTTATCGGAAACAGTTGATGTGTTATAGGATACGTTTCGTGAGTGGTGTGCACAGTTAATTGTATAGAGATTACTTGATAACGTTCCATGACAGATAAATTTATCATAAAGAGAAATGGTAACAACTTTATCAAAAGTAACCGAATATCCATCAAGGTAAAGTTTAGAAACCGAAATTAAATTCTTTCTAAAATTCGGAACGTAAAGTACATCTCTTAAAATTAAAACTCTATCTTCAAAAGATAGGTGCACTTCTCCCCCCTTTGCTTTTTGCCACCACTCGTGGCATCGCCCGGTGTGATGAGGATCTCACTCCCACTAAGTTCTTGGGTCCGTTTGAACCCTCGTAAAGTGAAACAAACATGATCGGTGGATCTCAGATCCACCACCCATAAATGGGAGGCATACGTAACTAAGCAAGTTTCAACAACTAGTGCGAGAATTACCTTTCTTTCCATTCCTTTTGGGATTGGAACAGTCGACCGAAAGTGTCCTACTCCGCCGTTTTCCAAAACTTTCCTCATGCTTGATTCCATGCTCTTATTTGATGTTGAGTCTGCTTGGTTCAACTTTCTTCTCTTTTCATCATCCTTATCACCACTTGACCTAGGATGAAAAGAAGATTTCTGTTTTCCAAAGTTCTTTTCCTCGCGCTCCCTTTCCCTTTCAACCAAAGTGAGAGCATTTACAAGATCATCCACTGTAAAATCTAGATCTTCCAATATATACTCAAGATAGTGGTGATTATAGCTCTTTGGTAAGGATTGGAGAATGAAATCAATCTTATTCTTGAAATCACATTTTTCGCCGAGGATCTCAAGCTCCTCAAATAGCACCATAACCCTAAGAACGTCTTTGCTTATTTGCGATAGTCTTTTTTTCCATTTTTAATTCAGCAATTTCTTGCTTCACACTTTGGATTGCCATATGGGTCTGATGTGCGAACATCGTTTTGAGATTTTGTAAGATGTCTGCAGCTGACTCATATTCTTGGTGAAGGCGTTTCAACGCATCTGACAGATGTGCCAGAATTGTATCCTTCATCAATTCATTTGCCAGCTCCCATTCACCATATAGCATCTCATCCCATATTCCGGCGTCCTTAGCTGGTTTTTTGGGTTTTGATGTATCAAGTACCCATTTGGAAGGTGATGCGGCTAGGACAGGTTTTAGTTTGTATATCCAATCAAAATAGTTTTCACCAGTAAGCAAATTGTCTTTAAGTATATTGAACAGTGGATTAAAAGGTTGCGACATGATGAACTGAAATAAATAATAATATGCATAAGCACAAATATATCAAAATATTCGATCACATGTTTCATATTAAAATCTCAAAAAAATATGAACATGCATCAGCCAACATCTCAAAATAGTTTAAATAAGCCACGTGGGGTGGGTCATTATTTAAACACATTCAAGCAGGTTACAAACAAGAACAGTTACAAACCTTTAATATCCAGATTAATAGTTGGCTCCCACTTGACAAATATAAAATTGACAGGGACTTCGGGGAAGTATATGTATATCAATTTTATACCTAAGTAATAACCATGATTAAATACATAATTATTATTTCACTTTGATCGAGCCTCGTGGGGAGGGTCATCGTCGCCACTAGTAATAATCCACAATCATCCATTTGGAATTTATTCATGTGAAAGCTATCTTTTGACCGTCCCGTAGGGGGAATTTCTCCAAAAGAATTCACAAATAAATAAATCATGGAGGTCAAAATTAATTCAATTTTATTATCCGGAATAAAATTGTCAATTAATTGTTTAAGCATACTTAGTAATTTTCGAAAGTGAGATTTTTCAAAACATTTTCTCATGCATCGCAAATTTAAACACAATTTAAATAAGCATAAAATAATGCATAAACATCAAGACAAAAAAAATTAAACATATTGGGCACATATATCCAATTGTCATGGTTAATTTTTGTCATGTCTTGATCTTGAGAAATCGTCTTCATAGCTTTCATCGTTCGTCTCGAAAAGCTCCCACTTGACCATCTTAAAAAAAATGCCTTGTCAAGCCACGTCATCGACCAGCTCGCGGGTCGGAGTGCCCGTCTAGCACTCCCCCGGCCATGTCGAGTGGCATCCGTCGGCGCTGCAAAGCGCGACGACGCCGACGTCGCCGCGTCGCCTGGCGCCCTAAGCAGCGTCTCGGCGGCGTCGCCCGCGTCGCCTCGGCGGCGTCGCCGAAACCCACCTCGGCGGCGTCGCCCGCTTGCGTGCCTCGGCAGCATAGCTTCCGCCCGCGTCGCCCTGCGGCGATCCCGCCAGCGCCTTCGGCCCCTCCGCCTCGCCCAGCGCCGTCTTGCGCCCATGGCGTCCCGCAGCGTGCCTCCCCTTGGCACATTTCACGCGACGACGCGCGCTACGCCGGGATTCGGGATCCCGTCTTTTAATTCTTCGTCTCGCCTCCGTTTCCGATCCGGTTACAATTTATTTACAAAAATAAATAAACCTAGATCTAGACTAGTCTATTACATTGATCAAATCAAACAAATTCTAATCTACTCGTGGATTTTCTCACTTTAAAAAGCAATTGAGCGAATCAATTAAAAACCACAATTTATATGCATGCATAAATAAACACATTAAATTCCATGACAATTGGATACCTGCAAAAAAGATCTAGCAATTCTACTATCAAATTTCAAATTTAATGAAAACGAATTAAATTACAATTTAAAATTCAGAGCCCGAAACCGTGGCTCTGATACCAGTTGTTGGGGAATTAATTGCCCGAATCTATTCAGGATGAATATTTAAATACAAATTTAATTCTAACAATTATTACTAGCATGAATTAATCCTATATTAATTCAAATAATAATTCAACAACAAATCATGCATATAAACAGTTCACGTAAATCCTACGCATGTTGAATTACTACGAGTTTACGTGAACTTACCTCTTGGAATGGCAATGGTCTCGTCGATAAAAACACACCAAAAGACCTTCCTAAGTATTCCCTAGTCCTTGCTCGACAATCCTGTGGAAGGAAGCTCGCGAACAATTAACAAAAGGGAAAATAAAATTTGTTGCACCATCTTTGTGGATTTACTAATTTTTCCAGCACATGGAATTGTACTTGGGAATGAAACATTCATCCCCTATTTATAGAGGGTGTTGGCCGATTTTTTGCACATGGAATAGGGAGGAAAAAATATTTTCTTGATCTCCAAGAAATCTTGAATATATCTCATATATTCTTTTCTCCATAATTAAAATGTTCCATAAAAATCCCAACTCCTCTTGTTATGGGAATTTTCGAAAATAATAGGAACAAGAAACCAAGATTTGGATCTTCTTGAATTTATGAGATATACTTGTATTTCAAGAAATACATATCTTCCATAATATCTTTTCAAGAAAATCAAGAAAATCTTTCTTTCCCTTTTATTTCAAAATTTTTTGAAAATATCTATATGAATAACCAAGTGAGAGATTTCTTGAATTTAATGAGATAATCTGTATTCCAAGAATACATATCTTCATTCTATAACAAAATTCAAAGAAAATCTTTCTCCCCTTTTATTCATAATTTTCGAAAAAATGAGGAAAAATAAGCAACAAAATTTATTTTATTTTTAAACACCTTTTTCAGTTATTGGACTTTATGTTGAGCTACTTGGGGGGCCTTTAGGAGAATTAAGATTGGACCTTCCAATGGATCTTGAATTATCAATATTGAGCCACAATATTATTCAAGCTCATAAATATTAATTAATCCCACTACATAATTAATATTGCACTATCCATCTTAACCCATATTACAATTAATATGGCTCCCGATTATTATTTCCCGTGTTTAAGATTATCTAGCCCATTAATTAATTCAAGCCACTGAAATAGCTTTCCATTAATTAATATTTTTTATCCTTGGTAAAGGAACGGTTCAACATTATTATCCATACCGGAAACTAGTTCCACTTGCAAGATTTGGAATGATAAAACTTATGAACCTCCCAAGGGAGCAAATCGAACAAGCGTACTTGCACACGATTCTCCGTATTAAATCTTAGCAATCGCATGTGACCAATAATATTGCCCAAGATATAGAGTATTGAATCTCATTGATTCTCTTCCCGTAATAAGTCAAAGCAATAGTTACTAACCACACGCAATCCTATTTAAGGGACGAAGATTAAGAAATAACTAACCACTGAGGTCTAATTCTTCCTAGTTCAGTTCTGAAGAATTTGTCCTCCTGTAGGTCCTCTACAGTGCATCAGTCATGCACTAGTGTAATCTCTTGGTCAAGACAAACCAATATGAGCCTTACACTTCAACCTTTCACGATGGATTGTTCATTTCCATCTAGGTCGTGAATGGTGTACTTTTATTTACAAGGGACTGCTAATTTAATCTTCTGTGATCTGGTATCACTAAATTAACTACAATGTAACACGTACTATTTATTGAACAGTTATGAAGTAAATATATGTAACATTCGATGATATTTAAAGCATCAGTGATAAACAATTTATTTCAGTAAATAAGTCCGAAATTCAGTCTCTGATTATACAAAGTAAAAGCATACTTTCCAGTATAATCCCAACAGGGCACTGTTCAGCGGCACCACTTGCGCTGCCTCAGGTCTGCCTCTGACTGACACAATAAAAATATTTGAATTTCAAATAGTAATCGAAAGTGCAAATTGTTTATTAAAATATCAAATTATTTGCCCAAAGTGTAAGTTGATTACCGAAAGGCGAAAGTGCAAATTTCTTATCCTAAGTTCAAATGATCTATGTCTCTTTTGACGCATTTTTCAAAACAACTAAATATTTTGAACCTCTTTTCACCCCCTTCTTATATATTACTCATCCATCCCGGATTTAATAACACATTTGTCAGAAGAGTGGGTCTCCTGTGCACCAAGTGCACCGTGCACTCGGGTATATGAGTGATCCATTTAAAAAATGAGACATTGCCATTAGTGAAAATGAGGATCTATAATAAAAAAATGGGCAGGATCAAAGTGAGTACACAGATCTAGACTCTGTGCACCAAGTGCATACGAGACTTTGTCTTGCCAGAAAGGTTAATTGTTTATTAGTATAAATTATTTTTTATTGAGGATTAAATGGTAAAGTAATTGCATGTGGTGTAAATAAAAGGGAATAAAATTGACTTTAGTGTAGGAAAAATAATGACATTGTGTGTAATTTTTTAAGGCAAGGTCTCATATACACTTGGTGCACGAATTCTAGATATGTGCACTCACTTTGACTATGCCCATTTTATTGTGGATCATCATTTTCACTAATTGCGAGGTCTCATTTTCTTAATGGGTCACTCTTATACCCGAGTGCACGGTGCGCACTTGGTGCACAGGAGACTCACTCATTTTTTAAATGTTTTGAGCCTTGAGGTAGAATTTAAAGTGATGCAATTGCTTTATTTTCTTTTTTTAGAAATTTGTCAATGAATTTGAGACGGACAGTAAATGCGTCAGACGAAGGGAGTAGTACTTTTTCTATAAAAAAAAATTCCCACATATTTTTAAATTTAAATTTAATATATTCTAATTTAATTAATAATAATAATGAATTTTTATGGACTTTAAAATATTGCAGAATCATGAATTGATTTACCAGAATATTATGCTTGCACCAGAATCCGCCTCATACTTGACAAAATCATAATGTATGTGTCTCAGTCAGTGTTGCAGAAGGCGGCCTAGGCGGCGTTTAGGCGCTAGGTGGCCGCCGACCGCCCCGATTTCTGCCAAATCGGTCCAGAAAAGTGTTGCCCTCTCCAGGTGCCGCCTAGGCGGCCTAGGCGCCGTCTAGGCGGCCAAGTCGGCCGGACGCCTAGGTAGATTTCCAATTTTTTTTAAATTTATAATTAAAAAATATCAAAACCCATCTTAAATGTATATATTACGCGAATCGTCGAATGTGAGAGAGAAAGAAAATAGAAACCCTAGCCTGCGTTGCCGCTGCCCACCTCCCTCAGCCGCCTGCGCGCACCGCCGCCTGTGCACACCGCTCACCCGATCCCCCGCCGCCGCCCTGTGGTATGTATACCACTATAGCAATTTACTTTATATGTTTAGCAACCTTGAGAGATGAGAGGGAGAGATAGAGAGATGAGTGAGAAATATTGAAGAGATTGTGGGGAGTTATAGAGGAGTTGTTGTACAGGGGATAAGAATAAAACGAAATGGTGTTGAGGATGACCAATTCAACTAGAAGGAAGGGGTCAATAAATGATAAATCTGAAATTTAAATATAAATGATAAATCTGAAATTCAAATTAAAAAAAAAAAATCAAATTTTTCTAGGCGGCGCCTAGGCGCTAGGCGCTCAACAAACGCCCGACTAGCGTTTTCCGTCTTCTGCACCCTTGGTCTCAGCAATGGTGAGCAACTATTCGTCTACCTAACCCTTTTCTTTTGGATATTAGACTAGTATTTCTATTAACTCTCGAATTGAATCAAATTTATACATAAACTCTATCATTATTATATGTAAATATTATTACTATTATACATAAAAAAATCACTTTTAAAATTATAAAATATTTTTTAAACAATGAAAATTTTTGTACAAAATAATAGTAATAATTTTTATAATACATAACAGTTATACTAAAAAAATCGAGTTCATCGTGACCTCGGGTTCACACAATTTTTTTCTTCTATAATTTTGTTCAAGGTATACAACTAATACGTCAACGCTCTGTTGCTGTTGGATTATTAGCTACATTACGCTTGAATTATTAACGACTCTTAATTTTGTATTGAGAAAAGATTCCTAACCCCATTAATACGCCATTCTCATTATTATTATTATTATTATTTTGAAAGCAATACGCCATTTTCATTATTTTAGATTGCAAATATTCCAATATACAAGTCAATATTCCTTTTCCGAATTCAGCCAAAATAGCCCTTTTGATGATGATCACATCATTTCACTATAATCAAATAATCTCCCCCAGTCCTACTCCTAATCTAAAAACGACAATCAATCAATCTTGCCCAACTCCATTTCCATCCGCCAAAAAGATGCGATGCAATTACTAATAGTTTAAAAAAAAAATTCATTCATCACTTAATGTTGGCTTCGCTCAACATGTTTCAGTTTGTGATGGGAGAGATTACAATTTAGAAAAATAGATATAGAAGAAAAAGCAGCAGCCAACATGATAATAATAATATATGAATAGTTAATACTCATCAATCACCATGTCTTGTTCTTTATCCGCATCTCTAATTTATAACATAGGGTATATGCCATTTTATATTAAACGCTCTTGTGTTTGGAGCGTTTATAAGGAATTGCAATTTGCCTCCACGTGGCAACCTCTCACTATTTTACCGTGAATTATGCTACATAGAGCAGCCAAGACAAGACCAAGTCTTGGTTTAGTTAATTATTATAAGTAGAAAGTCGTTTTCTCACACTTATATTAACAAGAGTAGTGATGCAACTCCACTATATTAATATATAACATAACAAACAAGCAGAAAGCAACAAAGTTAATGACTTGGGCCTCTGTATAAATAATGGAGTAGAAGAAAAACTAATTAATTTCACACAACTCCAATGTCAGTAATCTTAATGGAAATTCAGTTCCAACCAAAGGTGTTGTCAACCAAAATGAAAGCAAGAAACAACAACAAATTCATTGGAGTGAGGCAAAGGCCTTCTGGGAGATGGGTTGCTGAGATCAAAGACACAACTCAGAAAATCAGGATGTGGCTCGGAACTTTTGAAAGTGCAGAAGAAGCTGCCCGTGCCTACGACGAGGCTGCCTGCCTGCTTCGGGGGAGAAACACGCGCACAAATTTCGTGACTCAGGTGTCTCCTAACTCCCCTCTCGCCTCGCGTATCCGCGATCTTCTCAACAACAAGAAAACCACAAAAGAGGAGAAGAAGAAGAAGAAGAAAGAATCTTCTTCTAGTCAACAACTTGATTCCAGCAGTAGCAGTCCTTCTGATACAAATATTGTAAGCAGTCCTGCAGACGAGTCGTCGTTTTCATTCGACTGCAGCCAAGTTTTTGATGAGGACGCGTACAAACCTGATCTGAGCAGTTGCACAGTGGCAGCAGGAGAACAAGCCTGGGGTACTTTTGCTCAGGAATTGATGGAGTTGCCCAAGAATAATGTTGATATTAATTCTGATCATGTGGAGTTGTTGGAATTTGAGCGCATAAGAGTTGAGAGACAGATTTCTGCATCGCTTTATGCTATAAATGGTCTCCATCAGTACATGGAGACCGTGTACGATCCCACCGATCCCTTGTGGGATCTTCCTCCTCTCTGTTCCCTGCTAACCTAAATTAAATCATCCATTATTTTCTGCTCATTTTTATCATGTTTTCTCTTCTATCTCTACCTCATTAAAATTTAGTTTACAAATAAAGCTTCATTTTATTTTTGAAAAATTAAAATTTATTAGATAAATTTTGAGTCTTAACATCAACATTCTTGGCATACAACAAACTTCATCCATTTACACTACTACTCAAGTTTCCTCCTAGTCCTTTTCAAGATCCTCCCTGGCGCCTTCTTCCATACCAGTGAATTGATCATCAGATCAAACTAATATTTACTTCTTCCTTCTATATATGACCACGCAAACTTTATGCCCATAATAGCAATAATCAGTAATTCATCCTATGCTAGACCGTCTAGTCGCACAACAGGGTGAGTAATTATGAAGTTAGTTATCCAGCAGATTTGGTGCTAATTGTGAGTAAATGAATTAGATAATTAGTCCTGTGTCTAAAGATATGGCGATGGCTATTATTATTAAACTTCCTGTATCCTTAGCACTGCTAGGCTAGGCTAGGCTAGGCTAGAATCTTCAACTACCATACCACTAACATATACAATAGGTATTAGGTAAGCCCTTACACATCATCCTACTTTAATTTCTTAATATTTACTCGGAAAGAAAAAGATATATACCAACTTCTATTAATAACTAAAGTTTTCTACTAATTTCATATTAAAAAAAAATATCTACCCATTTTCTATTAAAAATACATATATGTCCTTATTAAAAAAAAATTATAACCACATAGTCCACACTTTTATTTCTTAAGACTTAACTAAATGATAAACTATTTCTCTTTAGTTTAATTTTATTAGATATATTCATATTTATTTATTTTTATTATATCTTAATTTTTATTATTAAATAAAAAATATAGTAATTTATTATAATAAATATATCGCATCAATAGAAAAAAAATGAATATTTCACATTAAAATAGTAATAAATAAATTTAACTATGGAGTAATTAATAAGATGAAAACATCCAATAGTAAAAGCATAATTTTCTGAGACCATGTGAATGAATTTGTACTATCACCCATTGAATTGGTGATTAAATAAATCTTCTATATATTGACAAATTTACAAGATATATATGGAAGATACAACACAAAAATTAATTACAAAGATACCATGGAATAAATTAAGGAATGATTGATATATTCCCTAATACAATGTAGGCCCGTTTAGTTCACGCCTTCACGGGATTGATAGGAATATGCCAAAATTAAAATTTTAATTCCAACTAATATATCACACCTAATTAATACACCCGTGAACCAAACTCTCCCTCAGTATATATAGTATATCAAGTTAAACTAGTAGCATCCAAAAGCACGAAAACGAAGACTTATGTCAGATAATTAATGCACCATCTAGCCCAATAGAGCTTGCAACTCATCCCTCCACTACACTCGCTATTTTTATTTTCAAGAAACCAAAGGCTTTTGAGATTTACTTGTGTGAGTCATGACATAATATGAACATTGACGTTTTAATACTTTTGAAGGGGTGAATATTGATTTGTGTTATGTTAGCGACAATGTCTTACATCTTTTTGTCAAGACACTTTTTCCTTTCTTTTATTTTGGGGCATTGTTGGAGATACGTTTTTAAGTGAAGGGATGACAATTGGCCGGGACAGAACGAGTACCTAACTACCTAAGCCCGCCCCGCGCATATACCCAATCGGCCCAATCTGCCCCATGGCCCACTGTGGGTCAGAGTTTAAAGACCCAAGCCCGGCCTGCGCGGGGCAGGTCCGACTCGCCCTGCCCCATTTTTGACTCATCCTGCTTTTTTTTTTTAAAAAAATAAAGGTGAAATTCAATTTTTATCTATAAAAGTGTTATCACATTTAATACAATACAATAACATAATTCAAGCTAAAATGGATATAAATTAAATTACCAAATTCACCATAATTTACCGAGAGATCCACAAATTAGAAATCCACAATGAAATCAGAAATTACAAATCCACCAAATCATCAAATTCACCCCACTTTCATGTCCAAAATTAACAAAAAAAACTTTCACGAGCCAAAAGAAAACCGTGTGATAACTGATGAAATTGGAAATTAGGGTTAGAAGGAAACAAAAGAAAATCGTGCGATAACTGATGAAATATTATATATATTTTTATTATTATTACTATCATATTATACATATAAATATTTATTTATATAAAGGGTGTGGGGCAAGCCGGGGCGGGGCGGGCCGAGTAATTATAATATTGGTACCCAAGCCCGACCTGGCCCATGCGCGGTGTGGGCCTGACCTGACCCATTTTTAGAATGGGTCGGGCCTGATTGGCCCAACCGGGGCGGGGCGGAACGTTTTGCCATCCCTAAGAAATTTGGATTCCGGAAGTTCCTGGCGGGCCCAAAAAACCTGTAGTGGGCTGGACCATGTCCTACATTTAATTGATGGGAGTCCATTATGAATTAGTCCAACGATTTCATAGTGGCCGAGGAGTGGATAATAAAATAATGCGGTAAAGAGAGCAGAGCGGAAGCAATCATCTCATCTGGAGGATTAGGGCGAGAGAGAGAGAGAGAGAGAGAGTATGGGCATAAAAGCGGTGGCTGTCATCTCCGGCGCCGATAACATCAAAGGCTTCATCCACTTCATCCAAAACACCTGTGGTGGTAATTCATTACTCTTTCTACCAAATTTCGTATAAAAATCCAATTCTAATATGTCTAGTGTAGGGTAGGTACCCACGTCAAAGGAACAATTAGTGGCCTCAACCCCGGACTCCATGCCTTTCATATTCATGCTCTTGGCGACACCACCAATGGCTGCAATTCCACCGGTCTCTCTCTCTCTCGCATACCATTTCATTTGAACATTCTTATTTATTTATTTTTAAGTCTACTCTAATTTCTATTTGGAATTCCAGCCTGTATATATGGATATGCTATTTTGAACCGATTATTAGCATTGTACACCTAGGTCTTTCAATTTGTTAAGCATCGAGTACTAAGCAGCTTCTGCTCTGTTTTGTTTTCAGGACCTCACTTCAATCCATTAATCAAGGATCACGGATCTCCCTTAGATGATGAGCGCCATGCTGGTGACCTGGGGAACATTGTGGCCGATTCACATGGTCTCTGTCTCTCTTATTAATTTTGTTACTCCATCTATTGATTATTAACACCCACTTTCTTATGTTGTAGGGGTTGCACACATTTCCATCATTGATACGCAGGTAATTACTCTCAACGTAAATGAATTATCTTACTCACATTTATAATTATGATGAATATGAGTATAATGTTAGCTATAATGAAAACACTGCAATATTTTTCCCTTAATCAACTCGACAACATTACTTGGATAGCAGCATCTTCAACTTATTGGCTAACCTGTCAAGGTACAGTTTTGCAGAGGTCACAACTTCATAATCTAGATAACAATACCACTTTCTATGTCATGATTTTAATAGTGAGAATAGGGTTATTCCAAATAATATTCACTTTCACTGATATGTGAGGATAGAGCACAATCTTTACCTATATTTTCTTGATCTATTATTTACAGATTCCACTTAGTGGCCAGCATTCCATTTTAGGAAGAGCTGTTGTCGTGCATGCTGATCCTGATGACCTGGGAAAAGGTATCATCTAATCATTACCACAAGCAGAATAATCCTAACCCCTGATTTATGTCTTCTACTGTATGTGAATCAAATTGTTATGGTTGTTGTAGGCGGACATGAACTCAGCAAGACAACTGGAAATGCAGGTGCAAGAGTTGGATGTGGTAATATCTTATATGCGTTTAGATACTGTGATTTTTCTCACTGAATTAAGGTTTTCCTGCAACTATTAAGGATGATACTGACACAAACTGGGTAAACTAAATATAAAATGATTCAATGAGGTTTATCAGCAGATTTGTGTTACCTGACGGAAAGTATTTTTGTACCTTATTTTCCCTCTCCAATAATTGAAGGTCCGAACATGGTATTGATACATTTGTGAACTGAAGAATATTATTGGCTTGAGTATTGCTGTATGAAGAATTGGATGGAGAATGCTATTTTGCTGATTTATTTCAGTCATGTTTTGCAGGGATTATTGGCCTCCAATCTTCTGTTTAGAAGTCTCAAGGCATGTACTGATATAGCTTATTACATGGGCTGCTACACACACTAAAATAATTGCAACCAAAATGTATCTTGTTAAATCAAGGGTATCTGTTCTATTTTAAAGACCACATTGAATCTGTCGTTGAAATGAAACATTTTGATATGTGCATCCTATTATGAGTTGCATGAATTCTATGATTTTCAATTAGATATAAAGAAAAGACTTAAAAGTTCATAAACTTCTGAGCATAGATTTTGGGTGAAATTGCAAGAGGATCCGGAAATAAATGTTTTCAATGATGGGGTATATGTCATTTAACTGGAAATTGTACAAGACCCTAAATTGATCATAGACACAACATGTACATAACAATATTACATATGCAATGGGGTAAATGGCAACACAAAAGCCAAGAAAATAAAGAGATGCATGCAGCAAGCGTCTATTCAATTGGAAAGTGTACTCAATTGGAAAGTAAATGGCAGTACATAACAAACATTCAGAAGTATGTATATCAATACACTGCAAACTTGATTTGAAAACACTAACTAGGATGGACTAGCTTTCATCCTCTGAGCCAAGTATTGCGATAGGAGGAGTTGTCTCGTAGTGAAGCATCATGGGCTTTGTATTCCATCACATAGCTGTGGGGAAGTTTCAAATGTCGCTTGATGGAATCTCTCAGTGCCATCACCGCCTGGTACAAAAGACAACAGCACTTTGTGTTTATTACAATCCTTAGAGTTAGGGTAAAAGACATATAAACACCCATTGTGTTTGGTAAAGTATACACTAAACCCCCTCGTGTTTAATTAAATGCATAAAATCCCCTTGTGTTTGATAAAAGTAAGCACCAAAACACCCCCATTAAATATTTCATTAAATGCAAAATCCCCCTCTTTTTATTTCTTGACACCTTTGATACGTATATGTTTTGCGTCTTTGTGTTTCCACCTGAGTGTTGTGAGCGTGTTTTTGTTTATGTAGAGACAATTATATAAGTTAACACTTCAATTTTACATCATTTAGTGCTGTTTGTACAAAAGTGGTCAATGGGGATTTCGTGCATACTTTTTATCAAACAAAGGGGGTTTTGTGCATATTTCAAACACATGGGGTTTTATGCTTTTTACCCCAATCCTTAACATAAGAAGAAAACAAAACAAGGTTATAATTATTACACCTAACCTGATGATCAGATGCATTGCGGTTCCAAACACTCAATATATCCTCATTAAAACGGATACTTAATACTGCACCACAAATATTTTCCCCATAATCGAGTTGATCTCCTATTAATGCTAGAACCTGCAAGTCAATACCAATGAGATACCTGCCATCAACATATTACTCATACTAACTGCTAAAACCTATATTTTTATTCTCTCAAGGTGCAAATAGACAATAACTTCACCTAATAAACTCAAGAATAAGCAAATTAGCTATTAGAGAATTTAAAGCAACTGAACATAGGAACACCAACAACATGGCTCGGGATTTTGAGAGGCTGACAAGAAAACAGCATAAATTCAATAAATAGTTTCAATAATCACACCCTGGGCATAGGAAGCTACAGCAAGGAGTATCAACAAAATTAAATGATTCGAATCTTTGTATTATGTATTTTTCATACCAGGTCCTCCCAGAAACGGCCTGATACAACCTTCTTAAATCTAATAATCCATTTCCCACCATTGCAGTTAGCAGAATCCTGATAGAAGAAAAATAAATAATTAAACGAGAGATGTTCCTCCTGAAAATTAAGGAGGAGCAACAACCAACTAAAACATACCTCCCACAGCGGACGGATGCCCTCCTTGAATAGATGCAAATCTGTTGGGCTAGGCAAGGTGGAGGAACGAGCTAAGTGGCAATAGCAAACCCAGAAAGCTTCAACCTGAATTTATGTAATAAGGATGCTTTAGAGGATTCAAGCTGAGGTGTAGTCTATGGCTACAGCCAAGACAATTTGACATGCTCGATATTCTCAGGAAAAAAAAAAGCACTTACTGAACTGAAGTCCACGATTTTCTTAATATTATCCTCATATGAGGTTTGAGTTCTGACTCCAGGAGTTCGGCGAGTGTACCAAAAAACAAATTTGTGCTGAAGATCAGATATGTATTGTATGATTAGATGCAGAAATCAGAAGAAATTCGTGAACAAGGGTTGTCAACAACATCATCAATAGTTCTCCCATTGTTCAAATTCCTTTCAACTAGTAACTAGTTGCAGATAGTTATTTTAGATGATTCACGAATTTATGTGATATATTAATGAATAAACGTTAAGGAAGACCTCAACCTACGATAACACCATTAGATAGCAAAAGAATGTGCTCCTTTAAAGGTGCAAATGACAAAGTATTTATTATCATTCCTCAATGCTTTTCTAGGCAATATTGGACCTCATATACAGGTGTAGAAGCAATTAAGGAAGTCTTTTACCTCATTAGGATCAAAAGGAATAAAAAATTATCTGCGGATATATTGATGAAAATCTATCTTGTTATAATAGTACTACACTAATTCTTTCTTTTTTATCCTGATATTCAAACTGTGTGAACTTTTGAGTCTTTGAATCAAGCTTATTCCTTCCTTAAGTTACTGAAAGTGCTATTTTGGGGTACAAAGTCTGGGCTCAAATTGGCTCATATAATTATAAAAACAAAAGGAACCTTGGATCTGCACAAGATCTCCAAAAGCGTGTCTCGATGATTTAGGGACATAAACCATGACATTACTGTAAACGAATTCATTCTCAACCAGAAAACTAATAAGAATTACTCCACACAAGACCTACTAAGAGTATGAAAAACAATTGAGTTTGAAATAACGCCTTCCACGTGTAGTTGCGTACAGGATTATTGGATCAGGGTGTTCAAAATGCAAACACGGGCAGAAATATTTATCGCCTATCACTATAATTCTATAAACACTATAAACAATGGGTTAAGCCAAAACATATTTTTCTAATAAGATAATTGCAATTCGACAGATCCAAAATTGAAATTAAAGAAGGGAAGAGACAAAGAGATAGGGCGTGAGGGAACAAACTCTGAGAGGGTGGAGACCGGCCTTAAGATCGAGAGCATAGCGCTCTCTATCATCGTCGGAGGTCGGCAGCGTTTGGTTGTTATTATTGCCGTCGTATTCCTTTTTCCCGGCTACCAGTTCCATTGCCTGCCAAGCCCTAACCCTTTCTTTCTCTGTTATCTCGGTGAGTGATGAGATAATATGATGCACGTGAGAGTGTGACCTAAGGTAAGTCGTAAAATTGCGGATCTTTGAAGCTTGAAATTCTGTAACTTGGGCTTCGTCATTTTTTACCCATTCAAGTTGGGCTGTTTTAGAGCCCAAGATTGATAGGTCCAGCACTGATTTCCGCTTTTGTTACCGAACCCACTACATAACTTGCCTCTCTTTTAAAGAATAAAGCTACTGATGATTATTTGGATCGAGTGATTTCAAATGAATTGATTAAAAACTCATTTTTTAAAAATTATTTGGATTTGCTATTAGATATAATATTTTACCATGATTATAAATTCTAATACAATTTAAAGAAAAATTCATGCAAACAAAAGGGGAAAAATGGAAATTAAGGAGAGAGAATGATATCAAAAGTGAAAAAAGAAAGATCCAAATATGTGAAATGGAGGCAATATCTGTTTGGGTGAGAAAAACAATGAAAAAAAAGGAGTGGGGAGAGAGATTCATTTGTGGAAGAGATAATGAGACAAAGTGATGAAACAAGAAGAAAGAAAGAGGGGACATTGACCATGGGGTACCGTTTATATGATGTTCTTATTCTTAAGGACCACACTTGTTAACTCTTACTTCTAAGTTAAAAGATTAGGTAAAATTTTTTTAAATTCATTCTTATATCAATGTAGAAATAGAATGATGTTGATATCGATTATTTTTTTAAAGAAGATAATGGTCAAATGTGTGAATTTACCAAAAACTACTATTATAACTAAAATATTAATTTTTGGTCCCAAAACTTTTTCCTTCTTTTAAACTCAACTTTTAAACCACATTCTTGTATCACTATAGAAATAGAATGGTGTTGGTACCGATGATTTTTTTCAAGAAGATAATGGTCAAATGTGCGAATTTACCCGAAAATACTATTATAACTAAAATATTAATTTTGTCCCAGAATTAAACTCAACTTTTAAACCATATTTTTGTATTACTATAGAAATAGAATGATGTTGGTACCAATGATTTTTTTCAAGAAGATAATGGTCAAATGTGCGAATTTACCCGAAACTAATATTATAACTAAAATATTAATTTTTGGTCCAAAAAATGGTCAAATGTGCGAATTTACCCGAAAGTACTATTATAACTAAAATATTAATTTTTGGTCCCAAAACTTTTTCCTCCTTTTAAGCTCAACGTTTAAACCACATTCTTGTATCACTATAGAAATAGAATGTTGTTGGTACCGATGATTTTTTTCAAGAAGAACAAGTTCAAATGTGCGAATTTACCCGAAAATACTATTATAACTAAAATATTAATTTTTGGTCCCAAAACTTTTTCCTCCTCTTAAACTTAACTTATAAACCACATTCTTGTATCACTATAGAAATAGAATGGTGTTGGTACCGATTATTTTTTCAAGAAGATAATGGTCAAATGTGCGAATTTACCCGAAACTACTATTAAAACTAAAATATTAATTTTTGGTCCCAAAACTTTTCCTCCTTTTAAACTCAACTTTTAAACCACACTAGTTTTTTGCCCGTGCAATGCATGGGCCAATTATAAATATTCACTTAAGAAAAATTGAATCTTGTTCGGACCTGTTGTAGTTATATTAATTTATTTGTAATAAATAAATAAATACATAAGTATAGAAAAATACATTAACACTTTATACAATCACACTCATACATATTACACCAAGTAAAGAAGATTTTCCATTCACCCTCGTACCTATTTTCCCCAAGTAAAAAAAAATATATCTTCATTTTAAAATATTAATTGTTTAAAAAAGAACATGCGGAATACAATAATTTTTTTTTTTTTTTGAAAACCCAGAGAATCAGTTTCTATTATTGCAAGAACAAAGAATAATCGGTAGTCCATCCACAAACGGCGGAGAATCTAACCAATAATGGTCGGGCCCATAAATACGGGAAGCCCGAGTAATCTCGTGAGCAAATTATAAGTTATGCATTATCTTTCCCATTGTTTTTTTTTTTTAAATTACAAACAAAATCCTTTGATTTCTTATTCACGGCCAGGGGCAAAAACCTCACAAAATTAAGGTTCCAATGGAAACCAATCTGATATCTTCTATACATGGACCACATAATTTGTTAATCATTGCATTATATACACAACCAAATATAAATACAAAAATAAATTTTTTTTGCTATCTTAGTAAAGCTGCATTCAACAAATTTTGAAGTATTTTTTTACACCAACAAAATATCAACTATTAAATGAAGAAAGCCAAAAGGCTTCAACACTGAAAAGCTTTGTCATATTCAATATGAATTTACAACAATGCAGAGCAAAGATACCGATTATTATATAGATTTAAGGCAACATGTATAAATTCAAAATTAATGCCAACTTTCCCAATCTTAAATAATTTTCCTTCCAAATAACCCAAATCCACCACATAAACTCAACAATCAGAATTATGAGGAAAACAATACACCAAGTCGGTCCCATCACAATAAAAGCATGTTTACAGGGAAATAAAAAAATCAACTTATGCAAACTGATCTTCCACCAATTGGTGCAGATTCTTGTAGGACTCTCAGGGATACCTCGATAATCACTGCAAGCTGAATCTCGTAAAAAGTAAACAAATAAGACACCAGGATAATTATCATCCCAAGCTTCAAATTTACAAAAATATGCTATTTCCCACTGTTTAACTATAAACAAAATAAGAATTTTGGGCATTTTGTACTTCAAATTTTGTTTCTTAGTAGCCTAATGTAAATACCAGAATCAAGAAATATGTTTGCATGGTTTAGGTTAAATATTAAAATAAACATTTTGAATGCATAGCATTTGGTTTTGATCATTTTTATAGACTGTATATTTAGTTGCATCATTTTCCAAGTTGGAGGTCTACCTGCAGAATTAGAAATGATATCATTTTTTACTATCATTGCCTCGATAATTCCAAAATGTAAATGCACACAGCAAGTTAAATGGTTCTAAATCACCAAAAATTACATTTATCCCTTCCTTCGCTTCCGCATCAAAATCTTAAGTTATACACCCAAGTTTAGTTTTGAAACAATTTGGACAATTTTATTAAAAGTCAGATTCATATGCCTACAATAATTCAGTATATAATAATGCAATATACATTAAGTTATGAAACATCAATGCCCCCATACTCCATGTCGAGAGAAAGTAGAAAATGTAATGACATCACTGTACTAATTTGAAACCACAAATCAGAAACCACAATACTTTACACAAACATTTATCACATACATGATGGATATAATAATATTTGAACATCTTATTTCCATAGCTTATTTACTATTCGGGATACATGAGTTTTCAAAGTCGCAACTTACTATCTTATGAACCAATTAGTTTATACAACATCTACTGTATATCCCATGATAAAATAAAAAAAGCATTTATCCTAATGATACGAAAAGTTCAATATTGTTTTCCTTTTTCCTTCCAAAAGTAATACGAACATGCACTAAATGTGATCTTACTCACCTGCCTCCAACTTCAATTTATTAATTAAAAAGGAAAAAAGTTCATAATCTCTAAGCATATATATCCTTCTCACCCCGAGTCTATATGTACCAAAAAGTAAAACTATCAACATTGGCATCTTCTACCATCTGATCAGTGTAGCCCCTCAATCGTGTGATCTTTTTCACCAAGTATTTTACCTCCTTAAAGTTGGAGCCTACACAGCTACACTGTAGGCTTGGTCCTTATCAAACTCAACAAGTCGGCACGACCATTTCCAGGATATACTTTTTTAGTTATAAAGATCGCCTCTCCTTTCTTTAATATTGACATGTCTAAATGACTGTAGTTAATTTATTTGACCACACCCATCTTTTTATCAGTGAGGACATTAATCCTGATGAACACATAAAACATTTTTTTCTGGACATAGGAATTAAAATATTTTACTTGAAGCAATAGAGAAACTATGTTATTCTTAATCACATTTGTGTGTTTATACATACTCTTCCATAGTTATACAGGTATATCAGCTTTTGCATAATGTTTTCATGTTGCTCACAGTGGAAAGTGCATAAGGCATAAACAAAATAACAAGGGGAAATATGGTATCATGTTCGAATCCATAGTCAAATTGATTTTTATAAGATTGCTCATTATAATTAAATGACCATGCTAACGAAATAGTACGTAAACATTAATATGCTGGAAATCTAATTCATTTAACCCCGAAAAGCTAGTGCATAGATAATTTACATCTCAAAGTTACTCAAAACTTCAGAAGAAAGCGTGAGTACCTCATGGAAATAACATCTTCTACCTCGGAACAAAATGCTAGCAACCTTGGCTAACTCCTCCGCTAGTTTTCATGAGAGATTGAGTGGAGAGGTTCTAATACTTTATCTGCATAAAAAGATCCAATTTTGTACTCCCTCCGTCCCAAGATTACTTGCACAGTTACTATTTTCTCGTGTTTTAGCGAGAGAAACTTTTGTTAGTATTTAAAATTATAAATTAATTTTTAAGGAGACATATAATAGAGGAGAGGCGATGTATCAAACCCTTTCTTAAAAGCCACTTTATTATTTCAAATACTAATAAACAACTCGCTCGCTAAAACACGGAAAATAAAAGGTAGTGTGCAAGTAATTGAGCGCCCATATCTATGGTGTTTATTAATTAATCCTAGAAAATTAGCAGTTGTCAAGTGGGAAACCAGTAATTACTGCTAGTGTAAATTTAAATAATATGAATCCGACCGCGTACCTTTTCAAAAAGTATTTCATTGATGTTGGTCCATAATCATCGGCAGTATCATCTGGGCAGAAGAAGTGAAACAATTTTAAGTATAGCAGACACCAAATAAAGAATAAGTAGGTGAACATGAAAGACTCAGTTTCCGGTATCGACAATCAAATCATAAGCTACGCACACAGTATAATATCAACTTCTGCCTTAGTAGTAGTGAGTAGAAAAGTTGAAATTTTCATAGCCTCTTGAGTTAAAAAAATGTTTTACTCCAACTTCCAGTTATATTTTACAAGTTTGCAAGCAAGCACTAAAATAATGCTATTGTTCTCGTGCATGCCTGTGATAAATATATAACAAATGCTAAAATGTTATTTTAATTTAACTTGAGAATGAACACCAATTTGTGAGGATGTGAAAATGAGGCGGCAAGCGCCGTAAAACATATGAATATGTATGCGTTTGATGTGTTTCAAGCATCTCATGCATGACAATATCATATCGTCGAATTTGATAGTATATTTTTCAAAGAGTTCCTAGTATCCTGATGTTCTATTGGGTCATTCTGAACTAAAGAAAACAAATGTGACATCAAAATCATGATTAACTCCATAATCATGACAGTATAAGGAAACATGGAGCAAAAATAAAAGAGAAAATATATTGAATAATGACTGGAAATTTAATTTCAGACTATTGGATCTGTTCAATATTTTTTTATCGAATCAAATTCTTTATTAAGGGGACGAATTTGGGCAGTAGGGTAACCTAAGAAGGTGGAATTAGAAAATTAAAGTAAATTATAATTAACTTTAAAGATTATGATACAATAAAGAACATACCGTGAATGCAACGAAATAGAAAAATTAAAATTAGGAACAGCCTCATTGGAAAGTACGTTTCCCTATCAAAGACAAAATCGGATTCGAATAGACTCCTGCAATAATCTATCATCTCTTTTCCGGTACCAATTGCTTGGAGTTGCTTCCTCGCTATCTCTACCTAAGCCCTGAGGTGGATCTAAGAAAGGGGAAAGGCACACAACAACATTCAACAATTTCCCTTCGAGAAAACCTAAGTCAACCGCTATTTAACTATAAACAGGTTAAGATTTTCAGGAATTCTGTACTCCAAAATTTGCTTCAAAGGCTCTCTTCGTAAGGCAATTGCAAGCATGCCAACAATTAATAGAATACTGAAAAATGACATAATTTAAAAAACCGAAATAAATAGAAGTTTCTATGATTTAGAGTTAAATATATAAATAAATTAATGAACAAAATATATAGCACTTGGTTTTGATCATTTTCTTTAATAGTATAATTACTCGTACCATTTCCCAAACTGGAGGTTTACTGGAATTAGCAATGATATCATTGAACAACTCAGAAACATTTAAAGCCATATGCCTAATTATGCCTGATTCATAGCAGCATTCAACTCAAAGAAAATCATTGTAAATAACTTTCAAGCTTAAAGAAATGCAAAATTATCAATTACAATCATCTAGAAGACATCCCCAATACATAAAGTAAATGAGTTGTAAAAAGGGAAAATTTTCATACCCATTATCGCTCTATGCCTAAAGTAAAACATCATTTGAGGTGCTTATTTTACCTCCAAACATAAATATTGTCGCGAGTCGTTTTTTACGAAGAGTATTATGTGGCTAATTTGATAACAACTCGCAAACAAAACATGCACGTGTTCAATAAGCTGTAAATAAGATGAATTTGTTAACCCAGTTCGTCAGGAAATGACTACTCTGGGGGCATACCAAGCCAGGATGTGGTATTGCGAGCTTTACACGTACAATATTTGATACACCTTATGAAGATGAATCATTACAGATGAAGATAATTTGGAGAGTTAGCCTCTGGGTGCTAGGGTTTCTAGTATGAATAAATGATCACTCGAATTTTTTGGTTCCTCACCTCTCAAGCGTGGGTATGACTCTTTCTCGGAGATTTTTCTGAACCCTTTTCTTTTTCTTTTTTCTTCCTTTTATGGCACTCCGACAAGCATGAGCTGGATTGACAAGCATGAGCTGGAGACTTTGGTCATGCATGAATCCGGATGATATTGCCACGTTCCCAACTTCGTCTTCTAGATTGATCTTGGAGCTTACTTGTCTGTAAGGCACTCTTTTGGTCGTCCAAATTAATCTTTTGCTCGGTTGGATGCTTTGTTTGCCCCTTTAACCATGTCAGTTTTATGCTGGACTATTGTCCTCCTCGAGCACACTGAGCCCTCAGGATGTTCGAGTCTTCGGGATATCTGAGTGTCGAGCACTCGACCGCCGAGATGCCCGAGTCTTGAGAATGTTGTCTTTGCGAGCATTCGACTCTCGTGATATCGAGGGTTTCGAGGATCTCGCGAAAGCATATCGACCCCTCGAGGATATCGAGGCCTTCGGGATAACAGCTGCGAACATACTGACCCTCAGGATATCTGAGCCTTTCAAGATATCTGAGTTTTTTCATGATATCTGAGTTGCGAACATACTGACCCTCAGGATATCTGAGCCTTTCAGGATATCTGAGTTTTTTCAGGATATCTGAGCTGCGAACATACTGACCCTCAGGATATCTGAGCTTTTCAGGATATCTGAGCTTTTTCAGGATATCTGAGTCTTTTCGACTTGTCTCTTTTAACTCCTCTTTCCTGATCTGAGTAGCGAATACTTGTCCACTGAGCATGATTATTTTAATATATATTACACGTGTCGCTCTTACGTGTTCGATTAATCCTGAGTTATTATATCGAACATAACAATACCCCCCAGCCGGGTCGCTTTGTTTTCAACAGGGGACCCGACTGTTATGATCTTATTGGGCCATAGTTGGTGTCGTTTCGTATTCTGTGCTGGATTTTCGAAATTGAATCCAATATTTATGTATACCTTGTTTCTCCGCCTTAAATCCTTTTCTCCTTCCTTCTTCTTTTTACCTCTGTCTTTCAATCTTTTCTGTGTCTGAAAATTCCCGGCGAGGGCTTCATCAATTCGGCGAAGAATTTTACTCGTAAATGTATTGCATTCTTTCTCTAATTGTGATTATGGCCTCTCGTTCAAACTCTTCGTTCCCTAGAATCGAGACCACCATAGTTCCTCTTCTTCCCCCCTCTATCGGTAGAATCCCCGTGGCGTATAAAATGCACCGGAGATTTAATGTCTCGGGTTTAGAATTCGTTGGCAAGTTCGCAACCGATTTGCCGTTCTTTCCTCCGACTCGATGAAGCCCTAAATGGATTGGATAGGGACTTGGTCCATAATGATTCTTGGACAATTCAAGTGATAATTTTTTGCCCCAAACTCAAATTGGGTCTAGGTCATTGATAATGTCAATGTAGATAGGAATGACGATGCGATGTTGGGGGAAATTTTGATATTTGTAAATATAATCGAATCGAACATAGGGGTAGTTGGTGAGCAAAATTCGAGCTTGATATACTGTTGGTGTCCCTCATAGTCAACATATACTTGAGTATAATGCTCGTTATAGTTTTGATCGGCTTTGAGCAACCTCATAGAATTAGGGTTGAGAATGAATACCCAAATGAGCAAGATAGCGGCGTAATTGATCTTGAATATGCTCACTCATTTGCATAGAATTACTGAAACCCCCAAGGATGTCTTTTACGGGCACCGAGTTACGATGGCGGGCCGACCAACCCCCGAGGGTTGTGTTCTTTCAGAATTTAGACACAATGGAAGCTGGCCTTCGATTTCCCCTCCATCCGGCCATCACCCGCTTACTCGTGGAATGGAACATTACCATCACGCAGCTGAAGCCGAATGGGTGGCACATGATTATGAGCTTCCTGACTTTGTTCGGCAAGATGAGGCCAAGATACTATCCCTCAGCAGCTGAACTTGCTCGATTGGTGCACTTGACCCGTCCGAGGGGTGAACACGGGTGGTTGTTCATGCAAGCTAATGCCAAGTGTAAAATCATTGAGGATGTGCCGAACAAAATCAGTGATTGGAAGGAAAAGTTTTGGTTCGTTGGGGGCGATTGGAAGAGCCCGGCCTCTGGAAGCGAACTAAATGCTCGTTTAGACATCCCCACTGACTTCGGGGTGTACCGAAGTAAGTGATTTTGTGTCTTTCGTTCTTCGATTTGAACTGATTTTAACTCGCTTTTTATTTCAGGGATTCCAGCTGCGACGGATAAGGAGACCAACGACGGCTATTTTAGTAGCGTTTGGCAAATTGATCTGGAGTCTCGCTCGGAACGGTCTGTGAGAACTCTGAACACCGCTGATCAGAGGAAGAAAGGAGGTTTGTTCGTGCCTCCTCATCATCTTGTTGCTGTTAATCCTGCTGGTAAGGATTGCCTCTTGTATTTGTATAAGTTTTGTGCCATTTTGCTCGCTGTTATCCGTTTGTACATAATGGATTATTTTGTTTACAGCTTTCCCTGCTGTGACCATTGCTGTGAGTACATCTGAACATACTGAGATGGCTCGGAGAAAAAGGCCACAGGAGCTTGCTCGGATTCAGGCTGAGCGGGAGGCTCAACAATTAGGCAGAGGGGAGGCGAGCAAGGCAAGCCGATCCGCATCCGGCCTTGGGGAATCGAGCCGAGCGCGAAGGAGTACTCGTTCGGCCGAGCAAGGGGCTGGCGAACAAGCTCCGTGGCCGAAGAGGCCAAGGATGGAAATCGCCGAGCAAGTGCCGAGCGAACAAACTCGGACGAGCATACCGAGCGAACAAGCTCAGACGAGCACTGAGGCCGTCAGGATGACTCAGACCCCTACTACCGAGGCGATCAGAGCGGCCGCCTCCGTGGTCGGTCCAGTTTCGTAAATTGTGGAAATGGAGGTTGGCACATCTTCTCCACCTCCTGTTGGACCCCGATCATGGACTCCGTTGAATCCTGAGCTTCGGTCCCCTGAGGATATATCGTTCTTGGGATGGGATCCGGCTCGTGTGAATAGATACATTTTGTTCGATCTGCTTTTGCTTTGGTTACTTCTGTTCGCTTTTCTCATATTGTTTGCTCGGGTGTATGTGTAGGTTGAGCAGGTTGTCGCCCTTGATGCCCAATCTGAAGAACTACTTACGCTTTCGTAGGAGTGTTCGCAAGGTTCGGGCATTCTGAGCATGTTCGGAAAGGCGTGCAGACTCGTTCGAGCATGGACCACCGAAATTTGGAAGAGTCCACTACGGTCCCTCTCCTGGAAAATATCGTGCGGGTCAGTGCTTGGGGCCAATCTATGGTCATTCTTGAGAAAGCCTATGCTCAGTCCGCCAACCTTCATGCCAACTACTTGACTTTGATCAGGAACTTCGAAGAAAAGGTGGGCGAGCTGAACAGGACTCAGGATGAACTGAGGTTGGCTCAGGGACAATCTTCTTCGGCACAAGCTGATGCTCGCCAGGCTCAGGAGGATGCCCAGAAGGCTCAGGAAAATGCTCGCCGATTTCAGGAAGATGCACGCCTGGCTCAGGAAGATGCTCGCCAGACAAAGGAGGAACTGATTCACTCTCAGGAGGAGGTGGCCAGTATACGAAGAGCTCAGGAGGATATGAATGTTGAGCTTCGTAGACTCGAGCCAAGGCCGAGGTTATGGAAAATGAGAGGGACTGGCTTGGCCAATGACTCATCATTCTTTGAGGAGACCAACACTCGTTTGGGTCTCGAAAATTCAAAGCTGCACGATGATGAGTATGTTGATTCCATGTCCAACTTCTCCTACATTTGTGCCTTCGCCGATGCTATCCGGTCTGTTCGCCATGCATCCAACAACGAACAAATTGCCCTCTTATATCCGGGCCAAAGAAGATTACGATCGACAACCCACCGGATCGCAACCTTCCAATGTCGATTTGAATGATGCGTGTGATTTCTCCGTTCTTCTGAAGGATCAAAGTTGATGATCCATTGCGGATGAGGAAGATGGCTCGAGATATGAATACCGCCGGTGTTCTTTGGCCAAAATCTTGACCGAAGTGCAGGGACCGTCAGTGCGAGCCGAGCAAAGGGGACCTCCTGTGACCGAGCAGAATGTACCTTCTGGCGAACATTTGGTACCTGACAATACTGAAGGAGTTGTTGCTGAGGGGGCTGAGCACAATTTGTTCGACATCTCTCTCCCGTCTACCCTCAATTATGAATTTGCTCCTTGATGTTATTTTTGTTTTATCGAACATACGTTATGTAATTTTTTGTCTTCTTCACTTTCTGTTCGAACAATGTCTTTAATACTTGTAGTTTTTGCTGACTTCTTGTCTTTTGTTCGAATATATTTACAACTGAATGGATGGATTACATACTGAATTGTTTCCTCTAACCTGATTGTTTGATAATTGTTGAGGATGAAAATTGATACTTGTGTTGCTTGATGTTTGCTTTGTTGCTTCGTGTTCGCTTTGTTGCTTTCCAGTCTTTGCCCCTTTTCTTCTGAATGAATTCGAACATTGGGTTTGCCTATGCCCGCTCCTGACTTTTTTCGGTTTTGATTGTCTTATTGATGTTGCAATCGGTTGATCGTCTTATTTAGGTGCGTTAGATGGGTTACTTTATGAACCCCCCTTTCTTGGTCTTGCGATCATCTTATTTAGGTGCGATCACTTCGTACTAGGGCCGTCTTATTTAGCTGCGACCCCGCACTCATCACCCGCTTGTGCTATGGGTATCTGTAAGTACGAGTCGTCTTTTTTGCATTGCGTACCCATTACTAAATTTTTTTCTTTCTTGGGAATCGAGTGAGTACGAACTTTTTCTTGGTGAACATAGACTTGGGCTCGTTCGTCTTTGTTCGGGTCGTCCGGCTTAGGTGCGACCTCAAATAGGCTTGAACTAGAAAATCTTAGCGAACAAAAGTACATATATCTTTCTTTTTCTTTTTGCAACACTTTGTATTCTATTACAACCTTCATATTTGAAGAAGACTAATCTATTACACAACTATAGATATCAGACTAGGGTTTTGAATTTAAACCTTGTCTTGAGTAGACGCATCTTGGCCTCACCTTGTCCGAGAATTGATGTTGACAAGGATGTGGCACATCATCCATCTGTCTACCCTTCTTCAAGAACATGCTCGGCAAAGAAGAAGATCGTAAACTTTTGTCCCTCCCGGACAAGCCGTGATTATCGCGGGAGGTCGGACATGAGCATGTGGCGAGCATGCTCGCCTTTTATATAGTCTTGAGCAAAATGTTTAGCTCGCACCATTCCGGCCCCTTTAATAGATGCTCGAGCATCGGCGTCCGTGATATTGCTTCGGCGGACACTATGACATCCCTCCTTCCGGAGGAGATTTTGGGGATGCATTGGGGGACTAATGACTTACTACTGCATAAGCAGTGAGTAACGTGGAGTGGCAACCATAACTCTGCCGAGCATCTTGAGTCCGACAACAAGCTTCAACCTGTGCTCGTGATGTATATGGGGTAAAAGGCTCGTATCAGAACAGATGCTCGATTCAGCTGAATGTTTGCTGAATCGAGAGCTGGATTCTTCTACGTCTGGGGGCATACTAAACCAACCTCCTTCTGAGAATTGTAATATTTTTCCTTTTTTCTTCTTCATATGTTTTTTCTCTGTTTTTTTTTTCCAGCTATCAATATGCCCCTATTTATAGAACTATCCCAAGCTAGTGCTGGCATAGCTAGCTGGTGCTAGCTCTCTTACTTTTGCTCCCCCTTTTGACATCTGTTCAGCTTCTTGACATCTCTTGCTCAAAGATTGACTCATCCCTGCTTGGTTGCCACCACTTGTCAATTCGTTATGATACGTATCTTCAGTTGACAACTCGATCTGACACGTATCTTCTGTCTTTCGATAGTGCTGGCCAGCATTTCTTTTCCTGAAAATATGTGTCGAACATAAAGTGTTCTTCTTTCAGGATTATCCTACTCGTTTGAACTGAATGACTGATTATGTTCGGCCCTTTGTGTTCATTTCAGCTACATCGGCCATTATGCTAGGCCAACTATGATTACTTCAGGTGTGTGGACGATTTTGTTCGGCCGACACTATGCTCGCTAAAGCTGTGTGGACGATTTTGGTCGGCCGACACTATGCTCGCTAAAGCTGTGTGGACGATTTTATTCGGCCAACACTATGCTCGCTAAAGCTATGTGGACGATTTTATTCGGCCGACTATGTTCGCTATTATTGATAGTATTTTTTCAAATTTGATGCATTCCACGAGTAGGACAATGGGACTCCATTCAGGTCTTCCAAGTCATAGGCCCCGTTTAGCAAACATTCTGTAACTCTAAACGGACCTTCCCATGCTTGGCCGAACACACCACTTGATACCCCCGTTGCTCTCTTTAAAACCAGTTCGCCCACATTGAACCTGCGTGTTTGGACTTTGGAGTTGTAAAACTTCTCTGATCTCTTTTTATACATATCATTCTTGAAATCAGCCTCCGTCCTTCTTTCTTCTAACAGGTCTGCACTCAGGGCGAGCGCCTGGTTATTGACGTGCTCTCCGAAAGTCATTGTTCGATGACTTGGAATCTTGATTTCTGCGGGTATAATGACTTCGCACCAAATGCCAAGGCAAACGGGGTCTCCGCAGTTGATGTTCTGAAAGTTGTTCGATAGGCCCATAATATTTCAGGCAACTCTTCAGCCCATCCACCCCCTTAGAATTATCAAGTCTGGCCTTGAGGGCATGCTTGATGATTTTATTAACGGCCTCAACTTGTCCGTTTGACTGGGGATAGTATGGAGTTGAGTAGTGCTTTTTTATCCCCCAGCGAGCACAATTCTGTCTGAATTCACTTCCATCGAACTGTTTACCGTTATCAGTTACTAATGATTGAGGAAGCCCAAATCGACAAATGATATTTTTCCAAACAAAATTCCACATCCTTTGTTCGGTAATTTTGACAATGGCTTCGGCTTCCGCCCATTTAGTATAATAATCAACGGCAACCACAGCATATCTTACTCCCGACGTGCCAGTAGGAAATGGGCCGATTAAATCGATTCCCCATTTAGCAAATGGCCATGGGCTATAAACTGACACTAATTCTTCAGGTGGGCTATGAATAAGTGGAGCATGTACCTGGCATCTGTGGCACGCGCGAGCATACTCGAGCGAATCCGTTTTGAGGGTTGGCCAATAATAACCTTGTCTGATTATTTTGTGCGCCAGAACGAGCCCACCTGTATGATTTCCGCATACTCCTTCATGGATTTGTTCCAGAAGTACACGACCCTCTTCAGGAGTAATACATTTCAACAGTGGAAGTGAGAAGCTTCTTTTATACAAATGCTCGTCTATGATAGTATAACGAGCAGATTGTAATCTGAGGCGAGTAGCTTGTGCCTTATTTTCAGGGAGAAGTCCCTTTTGTAAGTAACTCAGGATTGGAGTCATCCAAGTCTCTTGTTCGCCTGTTACTTGGGCGATCATAATTCTGGGAACTGATGGCGAACAAGTTGTGACGACCACAATATCTGTTGTGTTCGTCACTCCTTCTGCTGTTGCCAGGCATGCCAAAGCATCAGCGAACGAATTACCCAATCATGGTAATTGCTCTATGAAAACTTGTTCGAAATGCTCGAGCAACTCTTTTGCTAGTTACTGATACTGTGCCATTTGTTCTCCTCGGGCCTCATACTCGCCTATCACTTGGTAAACGATTATCTGAGAATCGCTATAAATCATCAGCCTCTGAATTCCCATTGTCATTGCCATCTGTAGTCCAGCGATCAAAGCTTCATATCGGCTTCATTATTTGTAGCTGGGAAATCAAAACGGATGGCTGTTGTAAATGTTTGCCTGGTTGGGCTGATGAGAACTACGCCTACTCCGGCTCTTAAACTTGTTGATGAGCCATCAACATACATATGCCATGGTTGGTCGATAGCTTTTTCGAGCATTCGAGGATATGTCAACTCGACCATGAAATCGGCCATAGCCTGGCCCTTTATTGCTGTTCGCGGAGCGAACGTAATGCCGAATTGTCCTAACTCCACCACCCACTTTAGTAATCTGTCGACAGTATCTGGTCGGTGGAGGACTTGGCGCAATGGAAAAGTGGTCAGTACCTCGACTGAGTGATCGAAAAAATATGGTCGTAATTTTCGAACACTCATGACGAGGGCATATGCTAATTTTTCCAATGGTGGGTACCGGAGCTCGGCTTCCTTAAGCACTTGGCTTACATAGTAAATGGGCAATTGTATGGTCCCTTCTGCTCGTACGAGCACAGCACTGATTGCATGTTCGGATGCAGCAAGATACAGATAGAGTTGTTTGCCTGGGACAGGCTTAGACAGTGTCTGAGTATCTGCAAGGTACTGCTTCAATGATTCAAATGCATTTTGGCAATGCTCGGTCCACTGGAATTTACCTTTCTTTAATGTTTCAAAGAAAGGTTTGCATTTGTCTCCAGTTCGTGATATAAACCGGCTTACGGAAGCTAAATGTCCGGTTAACTTTTGGACCTCTTTCACATTTCTGGGGGCCTACATATCGAGCATGGCTTGAATCTTTGATGGGTTCGCTTCGATCCTTCGTTGACTGACCATATGTCCGAGGAATTTTCCTGAGTGAACCCCAAAGCTACATTTTTTCGGATTTAGCTTCATATTGTACTTCCTGAGTATATCGAACGTTTGTGCGAGGTGGGTGATGTGGTCTTCCTTATGTTCACTCTTAACCACAATATCATCAATATATACCTCAATTGTTTGGCCGATGTGTTTGTCGAACATTTTGTTCACCAAACGTTGATATGTTGCTCCGACATTGTTTAATCCGAACGGCATGCGTTGCCAACAATACATGTTCTTTTCACTGCAAAATGCCATATTCTTTTGATCGTCTGGGTGCATAGGTATTTGGTGATAACCAGCAAATGCATCCATAAAAATCATGAGTTCGTGGCCTGCTGTATTATCGACCAAATAATCGATATGCGGCATCGGGAAGTTATCTTTCGGACATGCCTTATTTAAATCCATGAAATCAATACATAGCCTCCAAGATCCATTAGACTTGCGGACGAGCACAGGGTTCGCAAGCCATCTTGGGCATTTCACCTCTCGAATCAGTTTGTTGTCGAGCAACTTTTTGATTTCACTATTCATTGCCGCATATTTTTCCGGACTAAACTTTCTGCGCTTCTGGATAACTGGAGTTTGTATTGGATCAAGGTTGAGGGAGTGGCATGCATGTTTTGGATCAATGCCAACCATGTCCTCGTGCGACCATTCGAACACATCCAAGTTTGCTTGAAGATAAGCAATAATTTCTGTTCGAATTGGTTCAGGTAATTCTGAACCAATGAACACTTCTAACTCGGGTCTGTTCGGGTCGATTTTGATGGACTCCAGTTGTTCGACAGGTGTTGCTTGCTTTCTTTTTTGCTTCCACCGAGGATCTTGGATGGACCCCCAGTGCTCGTCATCAACCTCCATGGGTTCAAAGCCTATGCGAGGTTCTAGGTCCGTTTGCTCGTTGGACGGATCAATATTCATTTGATCTAGGAGATCTGGGGCATGAGCTGCTACCCTGGATTTTGTGTTCGAGCATTCTGTGTTCGCGCGAGGAGCTGTGCTAGTCACAATTATGTTCGTCGGAAGATATTGAGGCGAGGCATTTGCTCGCTGGCCTGACTCACCAATCTCCCATGTTTGCTCCATCATGTTGACAATATTTTGTTTTTCTGGTGCACATGATAGCAAACAATCTCGAGCTTTCTTCTGATCTCCTTTTACGCTACCTGTTCCATCTTGTGTTGGAAATTTAACACAATAGTAATACGTAGAACAGGCCGCTTGAAATTCCTGAATAAACGGGAGACCTAGAAACCCGTTATAGGTTGATGGAGCATCGACGATTACAAAATCTAGCATTCTAGTTCGTCGGATGTCCGGATTCAGAGTTGATTCTAACTCGACTCCTAACCTAATCATGCCATAGGGTCGGGTTACAGATTCCCCAAAACCTATTATGGTATGATCACATGGTTCAATATAACTGCTCAAGTCTCCAACTTGTTTTTCCATCTGACGAAGGGTGTTGACGAACAAAATGTTCGCATAAGCTCCGGTGTCAACCAGGAGATGGTGCACATTCAACCCGAGGAGTCGAGCACTGATGGTTAAGGAGTCATTGTGGGGAGTTATGATTCCGTTGAGATCGTCTTCTGAAAACATAATCTGGTGAGAGGGTGGCGTGCTAGCTGATGTTCTTGCTACCTTCACTTGATGGACGCTTTGCATGACACGCATCTCCATCTTTTTTCGTCTGTTCGATAATGTTGGTGCCTGGTAACATCCACCCACTGGACCATATTCAGGACGTATCATGTGAATCTCTTGACTTTCTCGACCTCTTCCCACAGTAGGAGGCCCTCTTTTAGATAACTCGGACCTCTTACGTGATTCTTCGGGATCGCTGTCAGATGTTTGTTCGGCTTTTCGCTTACCCCTTCGATCTTCTGTTTTTTCTGTTCGAGAGTCTCTGCTCGCTGGCTTTTTTAGGAATTGGGTAAGACGATTATCTTCGTATAGCTTCCAAAGTTGGCGGAGTAAGTCGCGACAATTTTCTGTATTGTGCCCAATGTACTCATGGTAGTTACAATATTTGGAAGCGTTAAGCCGATGTTTATCCATTATGATTCTTCTTGGCCTTTCCAACATGTCCCGATCTCTGATTTGGTTAAAGATTGTTTCCGCTGAAACGCCCAAAAGACTTAGTAGGGCGTTTGCTTATGATCTTTCTTCGAATGGTTTGAATGAGCCCGGGGGTTTGTACCCCCCTTCATTCATCACCTTCTTCCCGAAAACTTTCCTAGTTGTAGGTTCCTGACCCAATCGTGATTGGGCGAGCAAATCTTGCATGGCTATAATTTTGGCCGCTCGCTCTCGGAATTCTGAGTATGTGTTCGGCCAGTCTTGGTGCATGGCCTTCCACATATCAGTATTCAGGGTCAGGCCCCCGACCACCGTAAGGATCTTGGCATCCACTTCGACGGGGGCTACCTCATACAAACATTTATCAAATCTTTCTACATATGCTCGATCAGACTCACCTTTTAGTTGGGAGAAATGCGCCAACCTTTGTTTTGGCACTGAGCGAGCACACATGGATGAAAAGTGGGACAGAAATTGTTGCCCCAATTGGGTGAAAGATGTGATAGACACAGCTGGCAAAGTAGAAAACCATCTATGTGCCCGATCACCCAAAGTCATGGGAAATGATCGGCACTGTGTTGCGTCTGTGGCCCCCATCGCGATCATAAAGTCTGAATACTTGCTGAGATGGACATGAGGGTCAGACTCAACATCGAATATGGGAATTGGCGGTCGGGACTTCGCCACTTTCTCTTGTATTTCAGCCGCCATGATAGCTGGTGACAATGGCGAATAGGGTATTGTGCTCGCTCGAGGGTAGCTTTTGGTCGCGGCCAGGTCGGCCTGTAAACCCTAAATGGCTTTTTGCATTTCCGCAATTTTTGTGGAACTGACAGACTTAGATCGGGGCTGTTTCCCATCATGAGGACCCAGTGGGTCATGCTCGTGATGGGGCAGTCCCCCTTTCTAAATCCGTGCTTGACTACCCAATCGATGATGGATAGACAATTTTGTTCCCGCCGATTTTTGTTCGGCATGCGGATGATCATGAAGATCTGAAGGTGCGGGCATTTTTATTGGCTGTTCCTTTCCTGGATCCTGTCGCCTATTATTGCCGATTCGGTCTTTGGCGGAGAGCCTCAAACGTCCAAACGCTGATGGTCTAGATCCTTGCGGCTGTTCGTCATCAGACGTGTCATCGGCTTTTTTACTGGCCCGCTTCGCAATTTTCTTTTTAACTTGCTCGCTATTAGGTGTATGTGAGCGTCGCTCTTCATGATCTTAAGTTTCTAATTTGGCCAACTTTTTTTCAGCCCTCTCTTTCTGCGCTCGCAGCAAGAAAGTGATGGCCCTTGTTGTGGCCGCCGGATCATTCGCAATATCCTCGAGATTAGTAATCTCCACTCCCTGATCTTTATGAGGCTGGCGCTGAGCCTCTTTCCGGTCATGAGGTCGACTTTGCCCTGACCTCTCTGTTTGTGTATTCCTAGATTGAGGCATTTTATTTATTTTTTCTGCCTCGGCTCACTAAGGGTTCGTGTATGGATTGGTTTTTTTGGTGAAGTTACCACCCTCCTTCTAGCGCCAGTTGTCGCGAGTCATTTTTTACGAAGAGTATTATGTGGCTAATTTGATAACAACTCGCAAACAAAACATGCACGTGTTCGATAAGCTGTAGATAAGATGAATTTGTTGACCCGGTTAAATGAGGAAATGACTACTCTGGGGGGCATACCAAGCCGAGGATGTGGTATTGCGAGCTTTACGTACAATATTTGATACACCTTATGAAGATGAATCATTACAGATGAAGATAATTTGGAGAGTTAGCCTCTAGGTGCTAGGGTTTCTAGTATGAATAAATGATCACTCGAATTTTTTTGTTCCTCACCTCTCAAGCGTGGGTATGACTCTTTCTCGGGAGATTTTTACGAACCCTTTTCTTTTTTTTTTTCTTCCTTTTTATAGCACTCAACAAGCAAGCATTTGGATTGGCAAGCATAAATTTGGAGACTTTGGGTCATTCATGAATCCGGATGATATTGCCACGTTCCCAACCGTCTTCTAGATTGATCTTGGAGCTTACTTATGCGTAAGGCACTCTTTTGGTCGTCCAAATTAATCTTTTGCTCGGTTGGATGCTTTGTTCGCCCCTTTAACCATATCGGTTTATCTTTGGACTATTGTCCTCCTCGAGCATAATTTGAGCCCTCGGGATGTTCGGATCTTGGGATATCGAGTGTCGAAAGCACTCGACCCTTCAGATACCCGAAGTCTTGAATGTTGTCTTTGCGAGCATTTCGACTCTCAGGATATCTGAGGGTTTCAGGATCTCTGGGCTGCGAGCATACTGACCCTCAGGATATCTGAGCCTTTCAGGATATCTGAGCTGCGAACATACTGACCCTCAGGATATCTGAGCCTTTCAGGATATCTGAGTTTTTTCAGGATATCTGAGCTGCGAACATACTGACCCTCAAGATATCTGAGCCTTTTAGGATATCTGAGTTTTTTCAGGATATTTGAGCTGCGAACATACTGACCCTCAGGATATCTGAGCTTTTCAGGATATCTGAGCTTTTTCAGGATATCTGAGTCTTTTCGACTTGGCTCTTTTAACTCCTCTTTCCTGATCTGAGTAGCGAATACTTGTCCACTGAGCATGATTATTTTAATAGATATTACACGTGTCGCTCTTACGTGTTCGATTAATCCTGAGTTATTATATCGAACATAACAAATATCATCATAGAAGCATATTTACATATCTCCTAAAGTAAACTTCCGCAACAAAATACTAAAGGTCCAATACATTATATCAACTATTACCTTCAAATGGGTGCAATCTGCCGACCAAATGATGAGGGATTTCCTAGAAAACTTCTTAATGAAAGGAACTAATACTCAGTAGAAAATGCAGGTGACTACAATAAAATCTCAACCACCGCACTAATATCTAAATCAATATGAGAGAAATTAGAAATTCAAAATCACCCAAGAATATATTGACTTGTGGATTCAGCGCCTAATCTTGTATATACAATAAAGAGCTTGAAATTCTAATAAGATTTGAATAATACGGACCTTATCATTCACTTAGGTGTTTCAACATTCAGATCGTCGTCTCTTCTGCCGTCAAAGCTCCGCCGCGTATTTTCTTTGCAAAGCCAAAACTACTAGCTCTCATCGCCTCTGACTTGACACGCTGCGACTACCGTCGTGTTCCGCCGCGAAGCCCCACCGACGTCGACACCGTCGTACTGGGAGGTGAATTCTGGAGGCCACATTCGTGCCTTTTGATATGCAGAGTGAGGGAGGGGAGAGGCCATAATATTATTGAAATTAGAAGTTTTTTTAATTTTTTGTATAAGAATGACACGTGGCAAGAGAAGGAGGCTACCACTTGGCAGCTTGTGGTGAATGCACTATTCCTTTTATAATATAAGATTCTTGTATCACTATAGAAATAGAATGGTGTTGGTACCGATGATTTTTTTCAAGAAGATAATGGTCAAATGTGCAAATTTACCCGAAAATACTATTATAACTAAAATATTAATTTTTGGTCCCAAATTTTTTTCCTCCTTTTAAACTCAACTTTTAAACTACATTCTTGTATCTGTTGGGATAATTTTAGTTTTGATTATTATGCCAAAACACCTTGTAATAGGACAAGCTAAGTTGTATAGAAAGCTTGCGTTTCTAGACTTAGTTTTATTTTACAGGTAACAAGTTGAGGGGGAACTGATCAAGATAAGACGAGACCGATGATTTTTGATTTGGATCGTAATACGTTTAGATCGTCTTGATGATCTTTGTCTAAACCGACATCTTTGTCAGAATCGACTTCTTTGTGCGTAAACCGACCTTCAGATAGATCGATCTCTTTGTCTTTGAACAGATCGATCTCGGCATCTTTGAATTGAACAAATCTGTAGGTCTTTGAGCAGTCCGGTCTGACTGATCTTGACGACCGATATCTTGACGATCTTTGTCTTGATCCGATCAAAGCGAACCGAAACCGTAAAACAAAGTAGCCGAATCGATCCGTTAGCCACATAAAAAGCTGGCCAATGAGAAAATGACAACACATATATGGATGTGACATAAAGCTGCAAGCAACAGTGCAAAAAGACAAAGAAAAGCTGGAAGACTATTAGTATGGATTTGAATTTACTATCCAACGGTAATATTCAAATCCACACTATAAATACATTGCACTATCTTCAAAAGAAGATAATGGAGGATGCTGCAAAGTGAAGATTAAAGCCAAATATTCAAGTATCTCCATTCAAGAACACAGAGAATTAAATATCCAAATCTACCCAAGAGTGTTCTTCATTATATCTAAGCAAAAATGTAATATCCTAAGCTTAGAGAGATTTTCCCAACCTTAGCTTAAAGGCTAAAACAATGTAAGGGAAAATCTCACCTAGTTGGAAATAACACCAAACCCATACCCTTTCTTGAGAGAGAAAATTAGTGGTTAAGTGAGGTAGTTAAGAAGCAATCCCGTAAGGGAGGGTAGACAATCCCGTGAGGGAGATAAGTCCCGAGAGAGTGAGAACTCATTAAACATCTATAGGCGATCCCGTGAGGGAGATAAGTCCCGTTGAGTGAGAGCTCCATAAATTTCTGTTGGTTAAGTTGGTGCCCCATGAAGGGAAGAGTGGATGTAGGACAAGTTCGTCCGAACCACTATAAAAATACGTGTGTTCTTATTTGCTTTCATATTAACTGTCTTACATACTTTAGCAAATCTGCATAACACTTTCGAAAAAAATTTAAAGTCACCTCCCATTGAGATTTTACGAGTTTTAAATCGGGTTTTTCGGGACCAACAATTGGTATCAGAGCAGGGGTTCAAAAGTTCACTAGATTTTAATGTGAACACTTGAGCTGATCTTTTTTTTAAAACCCATTTAGTTTAAAATGTACATTTTCTTTATAAAATTCATGGAGGTTGACAATCATCTTCTCATCATTTTTTTAATGCATCAAATGTTCTTCATTATTTCACTTGTTTAACTAACACTGTTTTTCTTGTATATTTTTTTTTGTTAGTTAGTTTTGGCATTATGATCAAAAAGGGGGAAATTGTTGGGATAATTTTAGTTTTGATTATTATGCCAAAACACCTTGTAATAGGACAAGCTAAGTTGTATAGAAAGCTTGCGTTTCTAGACTTACTTTTATTTTACATGTAACAAGTTGAGGGAGAACTGATCAAGATAAGACGAGAGTGATGATTCGGGATTTGGATCGAGAATCGTCTGGCCCGAACTATTATGGCCCGACTGCAGTCTAAAAACCGATCTGCCGTCTGGCCCGACTTCTTTGTCTAAACCGACTCTTTGTAATAATCAGATATGATGTCTTTGAATTGTATGAATCTCTTTGTCTTTGAAACGAGATCGGATCTCTTTGTCTTTGAAGCCCGAAACAGATCTCTGCATCTTTGAAACAGATCGGATCTCTGATCTTTGAATTGAACAAATCATTTGTCTTTGAGCAGATCACATTCTTGTATCACTATAGAAATATAATGGTGTTGGTACCGATGATTTTTTTCAAGAAGATAATGGTCAAATGTGCGAATTTACCCGAAACTACTATTATAACTAAAATATTAATTTTTTGTCCAAAAACTTTTTTCTCCTTTTAAATTCAACTTTTAAACCACATTCTTGTATCACTATAGAAATAGAATGATGTTGGTATCGATGATTTTTTTCAAGAAGAACAAGGTCAAATGTGCGAATTTACCCAAAAATTTTATTATAACTAAAATATTAATTTTTGGTCCAAAAACTTTTTCCTCCTTTTAAACTCAATTTTTAAACCACATTCTTGTATCACTATAGAAATAGAATGGTGTTGGTACCGATGATTTCTTTCAAGAAGAACAAGGCCAAATGTGCGAATTTACCCGAAACTACTATTATAACTAAAATATTAATTTTTGTTTCAAAATTTTTTTCTTCCTTTTAAACTAAACTTTTAAACCACATTCTTATATCATTGTAGAAATAGAATGATGTTGGTACCGATGATTTTTTTCAAGAAGATAATGGTCAAATGTGCGAATTTACCCGAAACTACTATTATAACTAAAATATTAATTTTTGGTCCCAAAACTTTTTCCTCCTTTTAAACCACATTCTTGTATCACTATAGAAATATAATGGTGTTGGTACCGATGATTTTTTTCGAGAAGATAATGGTCAAATGTGCGAATTTACCCGAAACTACTGTTATAACAAAAATATTAATTTTTGGTCCCTAAACTTTTTTCTCCTTTTAAACTCAACTTTTAAACCACATTTTTGTATCACTATAGAATAAAATGTTGGGATTATACTGGAAAGTATGCTTTTACTTTGTATAATCAGACTGAATTTTGGACTTATTTACTGAAATAAATTGTTTATCACCGATGCTTTAAATATCATCGAATGTTACATATATTTACTGCATAACTGTTCAATAAATAGTACGTGTTACATTGTAGTTAATTTAGTGATACCAGATCACAGAAGATTAAATTAACAGTTCCTTGTAACCAAAAGTACACCATTCATGACCTAGATGTAAATGAACAATCCATCGTGAAAGGTAGAAGTGTAAGGCTCAGATTGGTTTGTCTTGACCAAGAGATTACACTAGTGCATGTCTAGTGCACTGAAGAGGATCTACAGGAGGACAAATTCTTCAGAACTGAACTAGGAAGAATTAGACCACAGTGGTTCGTTATTTCTTAATCTTCATCCCTTAAATAGGATCGCATGTGGTTAGTAACTATTGCTTTGACTTATCACGGGTAGAGAATCAACGAGATTCAATACTATATATCTTGGGCAATATTATTGGTCACATGCGATTGCTAAGATTTAATACGGAGAATCGTGTGCAAGTACGCTTGTTCGATTTGCCCCCTTGGGAGGTTCATAAGTTTTATCATACCAAATCTTGCAACTGGAACTAGTTTCAGGTATGGATAATAATGTTGAACTGTTCCTTTACCAAGGATAAAATATATTAATTAATGGAAAACTATTTTGGTGGCTTGAATTAATTAATTAATGGGCTAGATAATCTTAAACACGGGAAATAATAAGCAGGGAGCCATATTAAGCGTAATATGGGTTAAGATGGATAGTGCAATATTAATTATGTAGTGGGATTAATTAATATTTATGGGCTTGAATAATATTGTGGCTCAATATTGATAATTCAAGATCCATTGGAAGGTCCAATCTTAATTCTCCTAAAGGCCCCTCAAGTAGCCCAACATAAAGTCCAATAACTGAAAAAGGTGTTTAAAAATAAAATAAATCTTTGTTGCTATTTTTCCTATTTTTTCGAAAATAGTAAATAAAAGAAGGAGAAAGATTTTCTTTGAATTTTGTTATGGAATGAAGATAAGTATTCTTGAAATACAAGATTATCTCATTAAATTCAAGAAATCTCCCACTTGGTTATTTACTATGTAAATTTCAAAAATTTTGAAAGAATAAGGGAAATAAAGATTTTCTTGAAAAGATATTATGGAAGATATGTATTCTTGCAATACAGGTATATCTCATAAATTCAAGAAGATCCAAATCTTGGAATCTTGATCCTTATTTTTTTCGAGATACACCATAACAAGAGAAGGTGGGATTTTTATGGAATATTTTAATTATGGAGAAAAGAATATATGAGATATATTCAAGATTTCTTGGAGATCAAGAAAAGATTTTTTCCTCCTTATTCCATGTGAAAAATCGGCCACCACACCTCTATAAATAGGGGATGAATGTTTCATTTCCAAGTACAATTCCATGTGCTGGAAAAATTAGTAAATCCACAAAGGTGGTGCAATAAATTTTTATTTTCCCTTTTGTTTATTGTTCACGAGTTTCCTTCCACCGGATTGACGAGCAAGGACTAGGGAATACTTGGGAAGGCTTTTTGGTGTGTTTTCATCGACGAGACCATTGCCATTCCAAGAGGTTAGTTCACGTAAACCCGTAGTAATTCCGCATACGTAGGTTTTATGTGAACTGTTTATATGCATGATTTGTTGTTGAATTATTATTTGAATTAATATAGGATTAATTCATGCTAGTAATAATTGTTAGAATTAAATTTGTATTTAAATATTCATCCCGAATAGATCAGGGCAAATAATTCCCAACAACTGGTATCAGAGCCTCGGTTTCGGGCTTTGAATTTTAAATTGTAATTTAGTTTGTTTTCATTAAATTTGAAATTGGATAGTAGAATTGCTAGATCTTTTTTGCAGGTATCCAATTGTCATGGAATTTAATGTGTTGATTTATGCATGCATATAAATTGTGGTTTTTTAATTCGATTCGTTCAAATTCGTTTTGCCTCGTGAGAAAATCCATGAGTAGATTAGAATTTGTTTGATTTGATCAATGTAATAGACTAGTCTAGATCTAGGTTTATTTATTTTTGTAAATAAATTATAACCGGATCGGAAATGGAGGCAGAGACGAAGAATTAAAAGACGGGATCCGTAAGCGGGTGTGGCGGCGTCGCGTCGCCTGAACGCGTGCCAAAAAGGAAAGCAGGCATGACTTCGGATCTTTGCCGGGCGATGCCAAGCGGGGCGGGAGCGGCCGAGGGGCAGAAAGAGATCGGATCAACCGGCGCCGGCACCGCACGCGGGCGGCGGCAAAGGATCTTTGCCGGCGCTTCGAAGGCGATGTTTGCGGCGCTGACGCTGGCGTGGTCGGCAGCGACGATGACGATACCGATGCCCGTGTGGGCTCACGACGGCCGACATGGGCGGCGGGATCGCGCCCGCGACGGTGTAAGATCGGGATCTTGGCGCTTGCCGACACCCGCCGGCTTCTTCTGCCGAAGCGGGCGTGATCTGCCGAAAACAACGTCGCCGGGCGCTTTGCTACAAGCACGGACGCCACTCGATACGGCCGGGGGAGTGCTAGGTGGGCACTCCGACCCGCGAGCTGGTCGATGACGTGGCTTAACAAAGCGTTTTTTTTAAGACGGTCAAGTGAGAGCTTTTCGAGACGAACGATGAAGGCTATGAAGACGATTTCTCAAGATCAAGACATGACAAAAATTAACCATGACAATTGGATAAATGTGCCCAATATGTTTAATTTTTTGTCTTGATGTTTATGCATTATTTTATGCTTATTTAAATTGTGTTTAAATTTGCGATGCATGAGAAAATGCTTTGAAAAATCTCACTTTCGAAAATTACTAAGTATGCTTAAAACAATTAATTGACAATTTTATTCCGGATAATAAAATTGAATTAATTTTGACCTCCATGATTTATTTATTTGTGAATTCTTTTGGAGAAATTCCCCACGGAATTTGTCGAAAAGATAGCTTTCACATGAATAAATTCCAAATGGATGATTGTGGATTATTACTAGTGGCGATGATGACCCTCCCCACGAGGCTCGTTCAAAGCGAAATAATAATTCTGTATTTAATCATGGTTATTACTTAGGTATAAAATTGATATGCATATACTTCCCCGAAGTCCCTGTCAATTTTATATTGGTCAAGTGGGAGCCAACTATTAATCTGGATATTAAAGGTTTATGCTTGTTCTTGTTTGTAACTTTCGCTTGAATGTGTTTAAATAATGACCCACCCCACGTGGCTTATTTAAACTGTTTTGAGATGTTGGCTGATGCATGTTCATATTTTTTTGAGATTTTAATATGAAACATGTGATCGAATTTTGTGATATATTTGTGCTTATGCATATTATTATTTATTTTAGTTCATCATGTCGCAACCTTTTAATCCACTGTTATATACACTCAAAGAATATTAATTAACTGGTGATAACTATGTTGTTTGGAAACAGAATATGAGTTTTGTCCTACCTGCACAAGAACATCATTGGGTTCTTGATGTACCAAAGCCTCGTATGCCTACTGATGGATCAGCTGATGCGGAAAGACACTTGTATAATGTTTGGGAGCAGGCCAATGAACCCATAAAACGTGTAATCTTGACTTCACTGTCTGATGATTTGAGACACATTCATGAAGGTGTTGAGTCTGCTGCAGAAATTATGCAAAGTCTTGAAGAAATGTTTTTAACAAAAGACATCAATCAGTTTAAAAATGACGACGTGGCTAGGCTAAAAATGGCTGAGGGAACACCCGTAAGGGAGCATGTTCTCAGAATAAAACGTCATTTTAACAAACTTACCTATCTCGGTACTAAGTATTGTGATGAGACCCAAATCGATTTTCTTTTCCTAACTCTTCCAAGGTGTTTTGATGAGTTTTACTGTAGTTTTGTGATGAGCGATCACATGTTTACTATGGACACTCTGCAAGAAGCCTTGGAGATAATAGAGAAGCATTTAGGAAAGAAAGACGAAGCATTGGTGACCAAAAGTCTTTTCTCAAGATCTAGGCCAATGGAAGGCAAGACTCAAGAAAAGGAAAGTGGTCAGATCCAAAGCAAACTCATCACTAAGAAAAGTAAGAGAAAGACAGCTAGCTGGATGGGTGTCAAGAAAGTACCAAAAGGAAAATGTTTTAACTGCGGTGAAAAAGGACATTGGAGGTCAGCCTGTTCCAATCCCAAAAGGAATGGAAAGAAAGGTAATTCTCACGCACTAGTTGTTGAAACTTGCTTAGCGGCGTATGCCTCCCATTTATGGGTGGTGGATACGGGATCCACTGATCATGTTTGTTTCACTTTACAGGGGTTCAAGCGGACCCGACAACTTAGTGGGAGTGAGATCCTGAAGCAGTGGGAGAAGTGCACCCTGTCTTTTGAAGACAGAGTTTTAATTTTAAGAGATGTTCTTTACGTTCCGAATTTTAGAAAGAATTTAATTTCGGTTTCTAAACTTTACCTTGATGGATATTCGGTTACTTTTGATAAAGTTGTTACCATTTCTCTTTATGATAAATTTATCTGTCATGGAACGTTGTTAAGTAATCTCTATACAATTAACTGTGCACACCACTCACGAAATGCATCCTATAACACATCAATTGTTTCCAATAAAAGAAAACGTTCATCAGACGTGAACGAAACACTTCTATGGCATCTAAGATTGGGACATATTAATCCAAAGAGGATCCACAGGTTGGTGAAAGACGGTTCACTGGAGTTTCTCCAAGTTGAACCAATTCCAACCTGCGAATCATGTTTGGAGGGTAAAATGACCAAGAGGGCATTCAGAGCCACAAGGGGAATAGAGCCAAAGAAGTGTTAGAAATCGTTCACACGGATGTATGTGGTCCAATGTCAATCAAAGCAAGAGGAGGTTTTGAGTATTTTGTCACTTTTATAGATGACTACTCAAGGTACGGTTATATTTTCCTTATGAAGCATAAATCTGAGACCTTTGAGAAATTCAAAGAATTTAAGGCTCAAGCAGAGAATCATAGGGAAAAACATATCAAGTCTCTACGATCCGATCGTGGAGGCGAGTACCTCAACGATGAGTTTTTGAACTACTTGTCAGATGAAGGGATTGTATCCCAGCTAACTGCACCCGGAACCCCTCAACAAAACGGGGTTGCAGAGCGAAGAAACAGAACTCTTTTGGAAATGGCTAGATCAATGATGAGTTATGCGGATCTTCCCAAGTCATGTTGGAATTATACTGGAAAGTATGCTTTTGCTTTGTATAATCAAACTGAATTTCGGACTTATTTACTGAATTAAATTGTTTATCACTGATGCTGTAAATATCATCGAATGTTACATATATTTACTGCATAACTGTTCAATAAATAATACGTGTTACATTGTAGTTAATTTAGTGATACCAGATCACAGAAGATTAAATTGACAGTCCCTTGTAACCAAATGTACACCATTCACGACCTAGATGGAAATGAACAATCCATCGTGAAAGGTTGAAGTGTAACGCTCAGATTGGCTTGTCTTGACCAAGAGATTACACTAGTGCATGTCTAGTGCACTGAAGAGGACCTACAGGAGGACAAATTCTTCAGAACTGAATTAGGAAGAATTAGACCTCAATGGTTCGTTATTTCTTAATCTTCATCCCTTAAATAGGATCGCGTGTGGTTAGTAAGTATTGCTTTGACTTATTACGGGTAGAGAATCAACGAGATTCAATACTTTATATCTTGGGCAATATTATTGGTCACATGTGTTGCTAAGATTTAATACGGAGAATCGTGTGCAAGTACGCTTGTTCGATTTGCCCCCTTGGGAGGTTCATAAGTTTTATCATACCAAATCTTGCAAGTGGAACTAGTTTTCGGTATGAGTAATAGTGTTGAACCATTCCTTTACCAAGGATAAAAAGATATTAATTAATGGAAAGCTATTTCAGTGGCTTGAATTAATTAATGGGCTAGATAATCTTAAACACGAGAAATAATAACCTGGAGCCATATTGACTATAATATGGGTTAAGATGGATAGTGCAATATTAATTATGTAGTGAGATTAATTAATATTTATGGGCTTGAATAATATTGTGGCTCAATATTGATAATTCAAGATCCATTGGAAGGTCCAATCTTAATTCTCCTAAAGGCCCCCCAAGTAGCCCAACATAAAGTCCAATAACTGGAAAATGTGTTTAAAAATAAAATAAATTTGTTGCCTATTTTTCCTATCTTTTTCGAAAATTACGAATAAAAGGGGAGAAAGATTTTCTTTGAATTTTATTATGGAATGAAGATGTGTATTCTTGCAATACAAGATTATCTCATTAAATTCAAGAAATCTCCCACTTGGTTATTCATATAGTAAAATTCAAAAATTTTGAAATATAAAGGGCAAGAAAGATTTTCTTGATTTTCTTGAAAAGATATTATGGAAGATATGTATTTCTTGGAATACAAGTATATCTCATAAATTCAAGAACATCCAAATCTTGGAATCTTGATCCTTAATTTCGAAAATTCCATAACAAGATGAGGTGGGATTTTTTGTGGAATATTTTAATTATGGAGAAAAGAATATATGAGATATATTCAAGATTTCTTGGAGATCAAGAAAAGATTTTCCCACATTGGTTTTTTCCCCACATTTTCGACCACCACCCATCTATAAATAGGGGATGATTCTTTCATTCCCAAGTACAATTTCATGTGCTGGAAAAATTAATAATTCCACAAAAGTGGTGCAACAAAGTTTATTTTTCCTTTTGTTAATTGTTCGCGAGAATCCTTCCACCGGATTGTCGAGCAAGGACTAGGGAATACTTTGGGAAGGCTTTTTGGTGTGTTTTCATCGACGAGTCCATTGCCATTCCAAGAGGTAAGTTCATGTAAACTCGTAGTAATTCCTCATGCGTAGGATTTACGTGAACTGTTTATATGCATGATTTGTTGTTGAATTATTATTTAAATTAATATAGGATTAATTCATGCTAGTAATAATTGTTAGAATTAAATTTGTATTTAAATATTCATCACGAATAGATCCAGGAAATTCGTTCCCCAACAAGTCGTTCTGGGGTCATGCCTTGGAAACATCGGCTTACATTCTGAATTTGGTGCCATCCAAATCGGTTCCCAAAATTTCCAAAGAATTGTGGACCGGGCGCAAGCCTAGTTTGAGACACATGAGAATTTGGGGGTGTCCGGCCTACGTGTTGGACAAGGAAGCCGAAAAATTGGATCCTCGATCAGAATTAAGGTTGTTTATAGGATACTATGGTCCCGAAGATCAGAAGGTGGTAATAAGCACCCACTTTAGATTTTTGGAGGAAGACTATATGAACGAAAGAAGACCCAAAAGTGAGATTACCTTAAGTGAGCTAAGGGGGCTAACCTCATTGCCAACTGTACAAGATGACATACCAAACGACACACTTTCACAACCGGAACCTCGTCGTAGTGGGAGGGTTGTAAGACAGCCCGAGAGATTCATGGGGATAGGAGAGTCCTCGGACTTGATTCCCGGACAAGACGAATCAGACCCATGGACATATGATGAGGCAATCCAAGACAAGGATGCGATTTCTTGGCAAAAGGCAATGAAAGCAGAAATGGGTTCTATGGATCATAACAGAGTGTGGGAGCTAGTCGAACCACTTAATGGGGTCAAACCCATTGGTTGCAAGTGGGTATACAAGAGAAAAAGGGGACCGGACGGGAAGGTGGAAACCTTCAAGGCAAGGCTTGTGGCGAAAGGTTATACTCGAAAAAGAAGGATCGACTATGAGGAAACCTTTTCACCATAACAATGCTCAAGTCCATCCGGATTCTCTTATCGATTCTTCAAGATCTTGATTTTGAAATCTGGCAAATGGATGTCAAGACAGCTTTCCTTAACGGAAGTCTTGATGAAGAAATCTATATGCAACAACCCCAAGGCTTCATTGAAAAGGGCTAAGAACACCTAGTTTGTAAGCTCATGAAGTCCATTTACGGACTCAAACAAGCATCGAGCTTGGAACCAATGTTTTGATCATGTTATAAAGTCTTATGGGTTTGATCAAAAGCGAGTTTGAAAGTTTGTGTGTACAAAAAGCGTGTCGGAAGCTGCATTGGTATTCTTAGTACTATCGTAGATGACATTACGCTCATCGGGAGCGATGTAAAAGTGTTATCGGGCGTAAGGGCATGGCTTTCAAAATAGTTTGACATGAAGGACTTAGGGAAGCGGGCACATCCTTGGGATCAAGATCACTTTCGAGATCGCAAGAAAAGGATGATAGGCTTATCGCAGCAAGCTTCATACATAGACTTTGTCTTGAAGCGATTGACAAGACGCGAGATTCAAGAAAGGCTTCGTACCTTTCGGGCATGGAATCCATCTATCAAGGAAATGTCCCTAAGACACAAAAAGGAGATAGATGACATGAAAGGCATTCCTTATGCTTCGGCTGTCGGAAGCCTTATGTATGCAATGCTGTGCAAGAGACCGAATATCTGCTTTGCCGTGGGCATGGTGGCAAAATATCAAAGTAACCCGGGAAAAGAACATTGGACGACAGTAAAAAACATTATGAAGTATTTGAAAATAACTCGAGATAGAATGTTGGTTTATCAGTCAGATAGTCTAATCCCCATCGGCTACACGGACTCGGATTTCCAATCAGACTTAGATTCCAGAAAATCTACCTCCGGTAGTGTGTTTTGCATGGGGGGAGGAGCCATGACATGGAGAAGCGTTAAGCAGAAATGCATCGCAGATTCTACCATGGAAGCCGAATATGTAGCTGCTTGCGAGGCAGCGAAAGAAGCGGTTTGGCTTAAGAACTTCCTAGTGGACTTGGATGTAGTTCCGAATTTGCCCATCACAATCACTGTTTATTGTGACAATGCCGGAGCAGTTGCAAATTCAAGGGAACCAAGAGCCCACAAGGCCAACAAACACATTGAAAGGAAATACCATCTTATACGAGAAATCGTTAAGAGAGGAGATATAGAGGTGGCAATGTTGGGATTATACAGGAAAGTATGCTTTTACTTTGTATAATCAAACTGAATTTCGGACTTATTTACTGAATTAAATTGTTTATCACTGATGCTGTAAATATCATCGAATGTTACATATATTTACTGCATAACTGTTCAATAAATAGTACGTGTTACATTGTAGTTAATTTAGTGATACCAGATCACAGAAGATTAAATTGACAGTCCCTTGTAACCAAATGTACACCATTCACGACCTAGATGGAAATGAACAATCCATCGTGAAAGGTTGAAGTGTAACATTCAGATTGGCTTGTCTTGACCAAGAGATTACACTAGTGCATGTCTAGTGCACTGAAAAGGACCTACAGGAGGACAAATTCTTCAGAACTGAACTAGGAAGAATTAGACCTCAATGGTTCGTTATTTCTTAATCTTCGTCCCTTAAATAGGATCGCGTGTTGTTACTAAGTATTGCTTTGACTTATTATGGGTAGAGAATCAATGAGATTCAATACTTTATATCTTGGGCAATATTATTGGTCACATGTGTTGTTAAGATTTAATACGGAGAATCGTGTGCAAGTACGCTTGTTCGATTTGCCCCCTTGGGAGGTTCATAAGTTTTATCATACCAAATCTTGCAAGTGGAACTATTTTCCGGTATGAGTAATAATGTTGAACCGTTCCTTTACCAAGGATAAAAAGATATTAATTAATGGAAAGCTATTTCAGTGGCTTGAATTAATTAAAGGGCTAGATAATCTTAAACACGGGAAATAATAACCGGGAGCCATATTGACTATAATATGGGTTAAGATGGATAGTGCAATATTAATTATGTAGTGGGATTAATTAATATTTATGGGCTTGAATAATATTGTGGCTCAATATTGATAATTCAAGATCCATTGGAAGGTCCAATCTTAATTCTCCTAAAGGCCCCTCAAGTAGCCCAACATAAAGTCCAATAACTGGAAAAGGTGTTTAAAAATAAAATAAATTTTGTTGCTTATTTTTCCTATTTTTTTCGAAAATTATGAATAAAAGGGGAGAAAGATTTTCTTTGAATTTTGATATGGAATGAAGATGTGTATTCTTGCAATACAAGATTATCTCATTAAATTCAAGAAATCTCCTACTTGGTTATTCATATAGTAAAATTCGAAAATTTTGAAATATAAAGGGCAAGAAAGATTTTCTTGATTTTCTTGAAAAGATATTATGGAAGATATGTATTTCTTGGAATACAAGTATATCTCATAAATTCAAGAACATCCAAATCTTGGAATCTTGATCCTTAATTTCGAAAATTCCATAACAAGATGAGGTGGGATTTTTTGTGGAATATTTTAATTATGGAGAAAAGAATATATGAGATATATTCAAGATTTCTTGGAGATCAAGAAAAGATTTTCCCACATTGGTTTTTCCCCCAAATTTTCGACCACCACCCATCTATAAATAGGGGATGATTCTTTCATTCCCAAGTACAATTCCATGTGCTGGAAAAATTAGTAAATCCACAAAAGTGGTGCAACAAAGTTTATTTTTCCTTTTGTTAATTGTTCGCGAGAATCCTTCCACCGGATTGTCGAGCAAGGACTAGGGAATACTTTGGGAAGGCTTTTTTGGTGTGTTTTCATCGGCGAGTCCATTGCCATTCAAGAGGTAAGTTCACGTAAACTTCGTAGTAATTCGCGATCGTAGGATTTACGTGGAACTGTTTATATGCATGATTTGTTGTTGAATTATTATTTGAATTAATATAGGATTAATTCATGCTAGTAATAATTGTTAGAATTAAATTTGTATTTAAATATTCATCCCGAATAGATCCAGAAATTCCTTTTCCCCAACAATGGGTTTCGAGCCTCGGTTTGAGACTCGATCTTTTAAATGTAATTTAATTCGCTTTCATTAAATTTGAAATTGGATAGTAGAATTGCTAGATCTTTTTTTTGCGGTATCAATTGTCATGTAATTTAATGTGTTTATTTATGCATGCATATAAATTGTTTTTTTTAATTCGATTCGTTCGAATTCGTTTTGCCTCGTGAGAAAATCCACGAGAAGATTAGAATTTGTTTGATTTGATCAATGTAATAGACTAGTCTAGATCTAGGTTTATTTATTTTTGTAAAATAAATTGTAACCGGATCGGAAACGGAGGCGGAGATGAAGAATTAAAAGATGGGATCGGGAAAGGCGTAGGGGCGGCGGCGTCCTAAACGTGATGCAAAGGAGGCACACACACGCGACCTTAACGCCGGCAAGCACGCATGGGCGTGGGGCGAGGCCGCCATTAAGCAGCCTTTGGGATCGAGGTCGGCGCAGCGATCGCGAGCGGATGTGCGTGGCGCGTATGACAGGGTGGACGCGGCTGGGGCGGCATCGGGCGCGGATCGGCATGGGCGGGCGCCTGGCGCTGACGACGGTGTCTTATTTGGGGGATGGGGCGCCGAGAACCGCCGAAGCTTGCCGCTGAAGCGGGCGTGATCTCGCCGGGCGACTTGACGGGCACTTCAAGGCTTCAAGATTTAACGCCACTCGACATGGCCGGGGGAGTGCTAGGCGGGCACTCCGACCCTCAAGCTGGTCGATGAAGTGGCTTGACAAGGCATTTTTTTTAAGACGGTCAAGTGGGAGCTTTTCGAGAAGAACGATGAAGGCTATGAAGACGATTTCTCAAGATCAAGACATGACAAAAATTAACCATGAGAATTGGATATATTTTCCCAATATGTTTAATTTTTTGTTTTGATGTTATGCATTATTTTATGCTTATTTAAATCGTGTTTAAATTTGCAATGCATGAGAAAATGTTTTGAAAAATATCACTTTCGAAAATTACTAAGTATGCTTAAACAATTAATTGACAATTTTATTAATAATAAAATTGAATTAATTTTGACATCCATGATTTATTTATTTGTGAATTCTTTTGGAGAAATTCCCCCCACGGGACGGTCAAAAGATAGCTTTCACATGAATAAATTCCAAATGGATGATTGTGGATTATTACTAGTGGCGACGATGACCCTCCCCACGAGGCTCGTTCAAAGAAATAATAATTTCAGTATTTAATCATGGTTATTACTTAGGTATAAAATTGATATGCATATACTTCCAAGTCCCCTGTCAATTTTATATTGGTCAATGGGAGCCAACTATTAATCTAGTTGTTAAAGGTTTATAATCGTTCTTGTTTGTAACACGCTTGAATCGTTTAAGTAATGAACCACCCCACGTGACTTATTTAAACTTTTTTTTGAGATGTTGGTGATCTTGAGTTCATATTTTTTGAGATTTTAATATGAAACATGTGATCGAACCTTGTGATATATTTGTGCTTATGCATATTATTATTTATTTCAGTTCATCATGTCGCAACCTTTTAATCCACTGTTCAATATACTTAAAGACAATTTGCTTACTGGTGAAAACTATTTTGATTGGATATACAAACTAAAACCTGTCCTAGCCACATCACCTTCCAAATGGGTACTTGATACACCAAAACCCAGAAAACCAGCTATGGATGCCGGAATATGGGACGAGATGCTATATGGTGAATGGGAGCTGGCAAATAAATTGATGAAGGATACAATTCTGGCACATCTGTCAGATGCGTTGAAACGCCTTCACCAAAGATATGAGTCAGCTGCAGACATCTTGCAGAATCTCGAAGCGATGTTCGCACATCAGACCCGTATGGCAATCCAAAGTGTGAAGCAAGAAATTACTGAATTAAAAATGGAAAAAGGGACGACTGCAACGCAGCACGTTCTTAGGGTTATGGTGCTATTTGAGGAGCTTGTGATCCTCGGCGAAAAATGTGATTTCAAGACTAAGATTGATTTCATTCTCCAATCCTTACCATAGAGCTATAATCACCAATATCTTGAGTATCTATTGGAAGATCTAGATTTTACAGTGGATGATCTTGTAAATGCTCTCACTTTGGTTGAAAGGGAAAGGGAGCGCGAGGAAAAGAGCATGGGGAAACATAAATCTTCTTTTCATCCTAGGTCAAGTGGTGATAAGGATGATGAAAAGAGAAGAAAGTTAAACCAAGCAGACTCAACGTCAAATAAGAGCATGGAATCAAGCATGAGGAAAGTTTTGGAAAGCGGCGGAGTAGGACACTCGAGGTCAGCCTGTTCCAATCCCAAAAGGAATGGAAAGAAAGGTAATTCTCACGCACTAGTTGTTGAAACTTGCTTAGCGGCATATGCCTCCCATTTATGGGTGGTGGATACGGGATCCACTGATCATGTTTGTTTCACTTTACAGGGGTTCAAGCGGACCCGACAAATTAGTGGGAGTGAGATCCTTATCACACTGGGCGATGCTACGAGAGTGGCAGCTGAAGCAGTGGGAGAAGTGCACCTGTCCTTTGAAGACAGAGTTTTAATTTTAAGAGATGTACTTTACGTTCCGAATTTTAGAAAGAACTTAATTTCAGTTTCTAAACTTTACCTTGATGGATATTCGGTTACTTTTGATAAAGTTGTTACCATTTCTCTTTATGATAAATTTATCTGTCATGGAACGTTGTCAAGTAATCTCTATACAATTAACTGTGCACACCACTCATGAAATGCATCCTATAACACATCAATTGTTTCCAACAAAAGAAAACGTTCATCAGACGTGAACGAAACACTTCTATGGCATCTAAGATTGGGTCATATTAATCCAAGGAGGATCCAAAGGTTGGTAGAAGACGGTTCACTGGAGTCTCTCCAAGTTGAACCAATTCCAACCAGCGAATCATGTTTGGAGGGTAAAATGACCAAGAGGGCATTCGGAGCCAAGGGGAATAGAGCCAAAGAAGTGTTAGAAATCATTCACACAGATGTATGTGGTCCAATGTCAACCAAATCAAGAGGAGGTTATGAGTATTTCGTCACTTTTATTGATGACTACTCGAGGTACGGTTATATTTTCCTTATGAAGCATAAATATGAGACATTTGAGAAATTCAAAGAATTTAAGGCTCAAGCAGAGAATCATAGGGAAAAACGTATAGAGTCTCTACGATCCGATCGTGGAGGCGAGTACCTCAGCGATGAGTTTTTGAACTACTTGTCTGATGAAGGGATTGCATCCCAGCTAACTGCACCCGGAACCACTCAACAAAATGGGGTTGCAGAGCGAAGAAACATAACTCTTATGGAAATGGTTAGATCAATGATGAGTTATGCGGATCTTCCCAAGTCGTTCTGGGGTCATGCCTTGGAAACAGCGGCTTACATTCTGAACTTGGTGCCATCCAAATCGGTTCCCAAAACTCCCAAAGAATTGTGGACCCGGTATGAAGCCCGGTTTTGAGACACGTGAGAATTTGGGGGTGTCCGGCCTACGTGTTGGACAAGGAAGCCGGGAAATTGGATCCTCGATCAGAATTAAGGCTGTTTATAGGATACCCCGAGGGAACAAAATGGTGTATGTTCTATGGTCCCGAAGATCAAAAGGTGGTAATAAGCACCCACTTTAGATTTTTGGAGGAAGACTATATGAACGAAAGAAGACCCAGAAGTGAGATTACCTTAAGTGAGCTAAAGGGGCTAACCTCATTGCCAACTGTACAAGATGATATACCAAACGACACACTTTCACAACCGGAACCTCATCGTAGTGGGAGGGTTGTTAGACAGCCCGAGAGATTCATGGGGATAGGAGAGTCCTCGGACTTGATTCCCGGACAAGATGAATCAGACCCATGGACATATGATGAGGCAATCCAAGACAAGGATGTGGTTTCTTGGCAAAAGGCAATGAAAGCATAAATGGGTTCTATGGATCATAACAGAGTGTGGGAGCTAGTCGAACCACTTAATGGGGTCAAACCCATTGGTTGCAAGTGGGTATACAAAGAAAAAGGGGGGGGGACGGGAAGGTGGAAACCTTCAAGGCAAGGCTTGTGGCGAAAGGTTATACTCAGAAAGAAGGGATCGACTATGAGGAAACCTTTTCACCTGTAGCAATGCTCAAGTCCATCCGAATTCTCTTGTCGATAGCTGCGCATCTCGATTTTGAAATCTGGCAAATGGATGTCAAGACAGCTTTCCTTAACGGAAGTTTTGATGAGGAAATCTATATGCAACAACCCCAAGACTTCATTGAAAGGGCCCAAGAACACCTAGTTTGTAAGCTCATGAAGTCCATTTACGGACTCAAACAGGCATCCAGAGCTTGGAACCAATGTTTTGATCATGTTATAAAGTCTTATGGGTTTGATCAAAATGAGTTCGAAAGTTATGAGTACAAAAAGCGTGTCGAAACTGCAATGGTATTCTTAGTGTGGGGATATTTTAGTTTTGATTAATTATGCCAAAACATTATCAACTTGTGTTATTTAAGTTAATCTACAGATAACAAGTTGAGGGGGAACGAGAGAACAAGTTAAGAAGAAGAAATCAGAAATCAGGCGAGAAGAAATCTGAAATCAGTTCGGATGAAAAGTGAAATCAGTTCGGATGAGCAAGTGAAATCGATTCGGATGAGCAAGTGAAATCGATTCCGGAAATCGATTCGGATGAACAAAGTGATTTCAAAGAATCGATGAACAAATGATTTCAAAGATCGATGAACAATGATTTCAAACAGCGATGAACAAAGTGATTTCAACACACCGTAAATCTGCGGACCCAGATTTTCTACAGATAAGATTTCATTGGACGGATCAAAGTGACGAGAATCGGAAGAGATGAACGATGTCGGCGGTGATCGGATCCGATTAGACACACAAAAGCAGCTGGACAATAAGAAGATAACAACACATATATGAATGTGATATAAAACTGCAAACAACAGTGCAATAGGACAAAGAAAAGCTGGAAGACTATTAGTATGGATTTAAATATTACTCTCCAACGGTAATATTCAAATCCACACTATAAATACATTGCACTATCTTCAAAAGAAGATGATGGAGTTTGCTGCAAAGTGAAGATTAAAGCCAAATATTCAAGCATCTCCATTCAAGAACACAGAGCATTACATATCCAAATTTACCCAAGAGTGTTCTTCAATAGATCTAAGCACAAATGTAATATCCTAAGCTTAGAGAGATTTTCCCATCCTTAGCATTGAGGTTAAACAAATGTAAGGGAAAATCTCAACCTAGTTGGAAACCAAACAAACCTTACCCAAATCAGTTTGATAGGATAAGTTTGTAGGTGAGTGTGAACTCGGTAAACATCTAGCAATCCCGAAAGGGAGGGTAGGCAATCCCGTGAGGGAGATAAGTCCCGTTTGAGTGTGAACTCGGTAAACATCTAGCAATCCCGAAAGGGAGGGTAGGCAATCTCGTGAGGGTGATAAGTCCCGTTTGAGTGAGAACTCGGTAAACATCTGTTGGTTAAGTTGGTGCCCCATGAAGGGAAGAGTGGATGTAGGACGAGTTGTCCGAACCATTATAAAAACACGTGTGTTCTTATTTGCTTTCATATTAACTGTCATACATACTTTAGCAAATCTGCATAACACATTCGAATAGAAAAAAAAATAAATTTAAGTCACCTCCCATTGAGATTTTACGAGTTTTAAATCGGGTTTTTCGGGACCAACAATTGGTATCAGAGCAGGGTTCAAAAGTTCACTAGATTTTAATGTGAACACCTGAACTGGTCTTTTTTTTAAAACCCATTTAGTTTAAAATGCATAAATTTTATAAAATTCATGGAGGTTGACAATCATCTTCTCTTTTTTTAAAATGAAAACAATTTTCTTCATTATTTCACTTGTTTAACTAACACTGTTTTTCTCGTATATTTTTAGTGTTAGTTAGTTTTGGCATCATTATCAAAAAGGGGGAAATTGTGGGGATATTTTAGTTTTGATTAATTATGCCAAAACATTATCAACTTGTGTTATTTAAGTTAATCTACAGATAACAAGTTGAGGGGGAACGAGAGAACAAGTTAAGAAGAAGAAATCAGAAATCAGGCGAGAAGAAATCTGAAATCAGTTCGTGAAATCGGGCCGGATGAAGCAGTGAAATCGATTCGGATGAGCAAAGTGAAATCGATTCGGATGAGCAGTGATTTCAAAGATCGATGAAAAAATGATTTAAAGACACCGTAAATCTGCGGACCGATTTCTCTGGATCGATTTCAAGCCGGACGGATCGGTGACGAGAATCGGAAGAGATGAAGCGATGTCGACGGTCGATCGGATCCGTTAGACACACAAAAGCAGCTGGACAATAAGAAGATAACAACACATATATGAATGTGACATAAAGCTGCAAACAACAGTGCAATAGGACAAAGAAAAGCTGGAAGACTATTAGTATGGATTTGAATATTACTCTCCAACGGTAATATTCAAATCCACACTATAAATACATTGCACTATCTTCAAAAAAAGATGATGGAGTTTGCTGCAAAGTGAAGATTAAAGCCAAATATTCAAGCATCTCCATTCAAGAACACAGAGCATTACATATCCAAATTTACCCAAGAGTGTTCTTCAATAGATCTAAGCACAAATGTAATATCCTAAGCTTAGAGAGATTTTCCCATCCTTAGCATTGAGGCTAAACAAATGTAAGGGAAAATCTCAACCTAGTTGGAAACCAAACAAACCTTACCCAAATCAGTTTGATAGGATAAGTTTGTAGGTGAGTGTGAACTCGGTAAACATCTAGCAATCCCGAAAGGGAGGGTAGGCAATCCCGTGAGGGAGATAAGTCTCGTTTGAGTGTGAACTCGGTAAACATCTAGTAATCCCGAAAGGGAGGGTAGGCAATTCCGTGAGGGTGATAAGTCCCGTTTGAGTGAGAACTCGGTAAACATCTGTTGGTTAAGTTGGTGCCCCATGAAGGGAAGAGTGGATGTAGGACGAGTTGTCTGAACCACTATAAAAACACGTGTGTTCTTATTTGCTTTCATATTAACTGTCATACATACTTTAGCAAATCTGCATAACACATTCGAATTGAAAAAAAAATAAAAATTTAAGTCACCTCCCATTGAGATTTTACGAGTTTTAAATCGGGTTTTTCAGGACCAACACTTAGTACTATACGTAGATGACATTCTGCTCATCGGGAACGATGTAAAGGTGTTATCAGATGTAAGGGCATGACTTTCAAAACAGTTTGATATGAAGGACTTAGGGAAAGCCGGGCACATCCTTGGGATCAAGATCACTCGAGATCTCAAGAAAATGATGATAGGCTTATCGCAAGCTTCATACATAGACACTGTCTTGAAACGATTCAGCATGTAGGATTACAAGAAAGGCTTCGTACCTTTCAGACATGGAATCCATCTATCCAAGGAAATGTGCCCTAAGACACAAAGGGAGATAGATGACATGAAAGGCATTCCTTATGCTTCGGCTGTCGGAAGCCTTATGTATGCAATGCTTGTTGTGATTATACTGGAAAGTATGCTTTTACTTTGTATAATCAAAACTGAATTTCGGACCTATTTACTGAAATAAATTGTTTATCACTGATGCTCTAAATATCATCGAATGTTACATATATTTACTGCATAACTGTTCAATAAATAGTACGTGTTACATTGTAGTTAATTTAGTGATAACAGATCACAGAAGATTAAATTAACATTCCCTTGTAACTAAAAGTACACCATTCACGACCTAGATGGAAATGAACAATCCATCGTGAAAGGTTGAAGTGTAAGGCTCAGATTGGCTTGTCTTGACCAAGAGATTACACCGGTGCATGATCGATGCCTTTGAATAGGACCCTGAGGAGGACAAATTCTTGAGAATCGAACAAGGAAGAATTAGACCTCAGTGGTTCGTTATTTCTTAATCTTCGTTCCTTAAATAGGATCACGTGTGGTTGGTAACTATTGCTTTGACTTATCATGGGTAGAGAATCAACGAGATTCAATACTTTTTATCTTGGGCAATATTATTGGTCACATGTGATTGCTAAGATTTAATACGGAGAATCGTGTGCAAGTACGCTTGTTCGATTTGCCCCCTTGGGAGGTTCATAAGATTTATCATACCAAATCTTGCAAGTGGAACTAGTTTCCGGTATGGATAATAATGTTGAACCGTTCCTTAACCAAGAACAAAAGATATTAATTAATGGAAAGCTATTTCAGTGGCTTGAATAATTAATGGGCTAGATAATCTTAAACACGGAAAATAATAACCGGGAGCCATATTGACTGTAATATGGGTTAAGATGGATAGTGCAATATTAATTATGTAGTGGGATTAATTAATATTTATGGGCTTGAATAATATTGTGGCTCAATATTGATAATTCAAGATCCATTGGAAGGTCCAATCTTAATTCTCCTAAAGGCCCCCTAAGTAGCCCAACATAAAGTCCAATAACTGAAAAAGGTGTTTAAAAATAAAATAATTATTGTTGCCTTATTTTTCCTCTCTATTTTTTTCGAAAATTATGGATTAAAAGGGGAGAAAGATTTTCTTTGAATTTTGTTATGAAATGAAGATATGTATTCTTGGAATACAAGATTATCTCATTAAATTCAAGAAATCTCCCACTTGGTTATCCATATAGTAAATTTCGAAAATTTTGAAATATAAAGGGCAAGAAAGATTTTCTTGATTTTCTTGAAAAGATATTATGGAAGATATGTATTTCTTGAAATACAAGAATATCTCATAAATTCAAGGAGATCCAAATCTTGGATTCTTGTTCCCTATATTTCGAAAATTACACCATAACAAGAGTGAATGAGATTTTTATGGAATATTTTAATTATTTTGAAAAAGAATATATGAGATATATTCAAGATTTCTTGGAGATCAAGAAAAGATTTTTTCCCCTATTCCATGAGCAAAAAATCGGCCACTTCAACTCTATAAATAGGGGATGAGTGTTTCATTCCCAAGTACAATTCCATGTGCTGGAAAAATTAGTAAATCCATAAAAGTGGTGCAGCAAAGTTTATTTTCTTTTTTATAGTTCCCGAACGGGTTTCGTGAGGGCAGAAGTCTAGAGGGGAGGGGTGAATAGACTTCTGAAAACTTTTCGTGCAGATCAGGTGTGATTGCAGTTTGCCTGATCAGAGTGCAAGTGAATCAGTTTGGACTGATGTTCAATCTTACTGAATGCCTGAGGGCAGATCAGTTTGATATCTGTCAGTTTAACTGATAGTGCGGAAGCTAGTTAATACCCGTGTGAAAAACCAATTTTACCAAATTAGATTCTCAAGTCAGTTTTCAATCGGCTGACTAAGGTGTCAACCTGATCAGATCAGTTGCTTGGTGCAGACTGATGTTAACTTAGAATATGTATGCAATTTTAAGCTCAGTTGTGTGAATAGTGTAAAGCAATAAAGAGCAAGTAAATGCACACAAGATTTTATAGTGGTTCAGACGAAACCCGTCCTACGTCCACTCTTCCCTTAACACAAGGGGCACCAACTTAACCAACTTAACCGACTTAACCGACTGGACTTAGTTTAATGTGTTAGTCCAACACCCAACATATGTTTATCGAGTTCACACTCAACCAATCCCAGAAATCAGAAACTAGAATCCCTAGTCTGAAATCTTGCGAAAACAAACTTAACCTAACTTTGAGTTTGGGTAAAGATTTGTTGTGGTTCCAACTGGAAATCTATCCTAGTGTTTATGTAGCCAAATGCTAGAGGATGAGATTTCTATGCTAAGAACAATGGGATGAACACTTAAGAATAATCTTCAAATTCGGTGTTCTTCGAGCAGAAATTCTGCTATAGTTTTTGCTTCTTTTTCAGTCTGCTCGATCCGGTCTCTTTCAATTTTGAAGAGCAATCCCATTTTATAGACCACGAAATCAAAGAGCCGTTGGAGAGCAATTTGATTTTCGGGCTATATTAGGTAGGTTGTAGGATATGATGTGATGTGCTCCAAATATCGGCGTGGCTGTAGGCATGATTAGCGCCATTTATGTCCGCAGCGTTGAATCCCGCATTGTCAGCTCTTTTTGTGTACGTGTCACTTTCTCTTTGGCTTTGCGAGGTGGCACTTCTGTATTTGTCCATTTGACGTTTGATATTCCTTTTGTAGAATATTCGTCTTGTCTGGTGTACCATTTTGGTTGACGCTAGGTGTGTGCTGACCTAATCAGATAACTGATCAGTCTACCTTGTAGAGTCTTCTGATGCAGATTGTCTTAGCACAATTTGCAGACTCGACTGATGTAGGTTTTCTAGTCTTCTGGTAGTCTTCTGATCTTTAGGTGACTCTGAGCCTCAGTGTCTTCAGTCATACTGAGTCTTCAGGTTTCTCTGAGTCGTCAAGCTTATCTGAGTCTTCAGGTTTATCTGAGTCTTCAGGTTTAACTGAGTCTTCAGGTCTATCTGAGTCTTCAGGTTTATCTGAGTCTCAGTGTCTTCTGTGTTCACCTGATCATCTGACTTCTTGTCTTCTAACTCGTCTTAGTCTTCTGATCATCTGATAACTTGCCTTACCTATACATATTGAGTTCCCCCTCAATATGTGACCTATATTTTACATCAGCTCTCTATACATTTCAGCTGGTCATCTTAATCTGATTCTAAGTCATCAGTCAGCTAACAGATCTGACTGGTCCTATTACAACCTGTTTTGGAACTTCCATCAAAACTAAATACAAATTTTCCAACAATTTCCCCCTTTTTGATGGAACCAAAACACTTAATTAGAAAAACAGATAACATGAATAGAAATGCAGATAATGTAAAACAGTACATACTTCAGAAGACAATGAGATGTTGTCTTAGAATCAGAGAGATAGAGTATTTCATTCAGATAGGTGTGTGCATTACAGAATACATAAAAACGTACCTATCATCTGATTCCAAGTTGTCTTTCTCAGGTGTACTTGAACCTTTGAAGTTCTTTGGGGATACCAAACATCTTGTACATCCTTTGCATTAGCTTGTCCAGGTATTCTCTTCTACGGATCCCTCCTTTGTCAGAAAAATATAGTAGGCATCCTTGAATTTGACAGCATCGAGCTTGTTGTCTGGATGCATAGGTGGAAGGAGTTGTTCAAAGGGAGGAGCTTCAGGTATCAGTGACATGATCTTCCCTTCCTTCATCACCATCTGGTAGAAGTCTGGGTACTTTGTTTCTAACCAGTTCTGAAATTCATCATCATTTTCTGTTTGGTCTTGATGAATCGGAATCATCTCCAGGATGTATACGTCACACAACCATTCTGCTCTGATCTGATCCCATTCAGGAAGCAGATCTAGCCGGGCATAGAGGATGTCTTTAATAGGTGCCGGAAAGGCATTCTCTTCCCAAGCAATCTCCTCTGCTGCAGCTTATGTTGGGATTATACTGAAAAGTATGCTTTTTACTTTGTATAATCGAAACTGAATTTTCAGACTTATTTACTGAAATAAATTGTTTATCACTGATGCTTTAAATATGATTTAATGTTATATATATTTACTGTATAACTGTTCAATAATTTGTACGTGTTACACTGTAGTTAATTTAGTGATACCAGATCACAGAAGATTAAATTAACAGTCCCTTGTAACTAAAAGTACGCCATTCACGACCTAGAAGGAAATGAACAACCATCGCGAAAGGTTGAGGTGTAAGGCTCAGATTGGTTTGTCTTGACCAAGAGATTACACTAGTGCATGACTGATGCACTGAATAGGACCTACAGGATAAATTCTTCAGAACTGAACAAGGAAGAATTAGACCTCAGTGGTTCGTTGTTTCTTAATCTTCGTCCCTTAAATAGGATCACGTGGGATTGGTAACTATTGCTTTGACTTATCATGGGTAGCGAATCAGAGAGATTCAATACTTTTTATCTTGGGCAATATTATTGGTCACATGTGATTGCTAAGATTTAATACGAAGAATCGTGTGCAAGTACGCTTGCTTGATTTGCCCCCTTGGGAGGTTCATAAGTTTTATCATACCAAATCTTGCAAGTGGAATTAGTTTCCGGTATGGATAATAATGTTGAACCGTTCCTCGACCAAGGACAAAAGATATTAATTAACGGAAAGCTATTTCAGTGGCTTGAATTAATTAATGGGCTAGATGATCTTAAACACGGGAAATAATGACCGGGAGCCATATTGACTGTAATATGGGTTAAGATGGATAGTGCAATATTAATTATGTAGTGGGATTAATTAATATTTATGGGCTTGAATTATATTGTGCCTCAATATTAGATATTCAAGATCCATTAGAAGGTCCAATCTTAATTCTCATAAAGCCCCCCTGAGTAGCCCAACAAATAGTCCAAAAACTGAAAAGGTGATTAAAATAAAATAAATATTGTTGCTTAATTTTCCAAGTATTATTTTCGAAATTTATGGATGAAGTTGGGAGAAAGATTTTCTTTGAATTTTGTTATGGAATGAAGATATGTATTCTTGGAATACAAGATTATCTCATTAAATTCAAGAAATCTCCCACATGGTTTATCCATATGAAATTTTCGAAAAAGATGAAAATATAGGGCAAGAAAGATTTTCTTGATTTTCTTGAAATGATATTATGGAAGATATGTATTTCTTAAAATACAAGAATATCTCATAAATTCAAGAAGATCCAAATCTTGGTATCTTGCACATGTTATTTTCGAAAAATCCATATTATAGAGGAGGTGGGATTTTTTGTGGAATATTTTAATTATGGGAAAAAGAATATAAGGGATATATTCAAGATTTCTTGGTGACCAAGAAAAGTCTTTTCCCACATTGATATTTCACTAAAATTTCGACCACTCCCTCTCCTATAAATAGGGGATATGATTAGTTTATTCCCAAGTACAATTCCATGTGCTGGAAATATTAGCAAATCCACAAAGGTGGTGCAACAAAGTTTATTTTTTCCTTTTGTTAATTGTTCGACAAGTGTCCTTCCACCGGATAGTTGAGCAAGGGCTAAGGGAATACTTGGGAAGTCCTTTTGGTTAGTCCGTCCGACCGAAGTCACTGCCATCCCGAGAGGTATGTTCACGTAAACCCGTAGATTCCGCATGCGTAGGTTTTACGTGGTTTTTTATATGCATGATATGTTGTTGCAATTATTATTTGAATTAATATAGGATTAATTCATGCTAGTAATACTTAATGAATTAAATTTGTATTTAAATATTCACCCCGAATAGATCTGTGCAACTCATTCCCGAACAACTTCATTCTTCCTCTTCCTTCGGATGTATGCAATGTTTAGTACCTTAGCCTCTGCTAACTTCTGCTTCTTGATGGCAGCCTCTCTTATTCTCTGTCTGGTTTGCTCTTGAATTTGTTCAGGAGACATCTGACTTTTGGTAGAGAATAATTGCCCTTGTCTCTGAACTTCCGCAGTAGCTTTCACCATCTTGCCTTTGCCTTTCTTTCTCTTCAGAGTTTGCTCAGGTTCATCTTGTTCGTCTTCTTCTGCTAATTTCTTAGCGAGTTCAAGGCTCTTGGCCTGATCATCAACTTCAATTCTTTTCTGTACAGACGAGGAGAAGTCTTCAATCTTGTCGACTCTGGCAATAACATCTGAAAGAGCAATCTTCTGCTCAGTGACCTCTTTGCTGTGTTGCTCCACAGTTTCTTTTAATTCAGCAACAAGATCAGTAGATGGAGTGGCTGTCAAGTTAGATACAGTGGTTTCTGGAAAAGATGCAATAGTTACCAACTGTGTCTGTTTTTCTTTCTTCTCTTGTCCTTCCCCCTTTTTGGTTTCATCTAAGAGGTTGGACAGCCTGCGATTCAGAGCAATAAACTGCCGTGTGATCTCCTCTCTGAGTTCCTCAACAGTAAGAGGAGTGATCTGAGCGGTGGCAGAATATGCAGGAGTTAAAAAGCGTCTGAGAGCAAATTCGATGTCCTTTCTTGCTCGTTCTGTAGAAGCTGCAAAGTGTTTCCAACCCATATCCACGTGGTTGTCAGTTTTCTCCAGGGATGCCAAGACATTTTCCAGTAGTACCCGTGTCTCATTGAGCATGTCTGTCTGAACTTTGAGTTTATCAGACTGGAGATTGAGCTTCTCGGCAAGAGGATTTATTAGTTGCATTACATCAGAAAGGATGACATTATGCATCCCAACTGTGAGACTTCTTTCTCTGTCAACCAGTTTTATTTGCTCTTCTTCAAACCGCTTCATCAGATCTGCTGTGAGAGCTGTGAATTTATCTTCAATAGTAGCCTTGACCCTATCCCGAATCTTCCCAGTATAAAGATCTAGGGTATCGGAGCTCATCATAGCAGTCTGGTCAGATGTTGAAGCCTTGCCAAGTCGGGTCTCATCTGCAGCACCCATTCTTGGTTCATCGGCAGCTCCCTCAAGATCTGTAGGAGGTTGAACAGTTTCCTCCCTGTTATCAGCAATCCTGAACCTTTCATGAATCAACCATCTGATGTCATCCTCAGAGGCCAATTCAACAGCGCTTTCAATCCCAGCATTGTTCAAGCACTTCATCTCCAAGTCTACAAAGAAATCCGATCCCAGAGTTGTCATGAGGATCAGAAACTCCTCGATGCTTTTCAATCTGATATCCCTCCAGAACACAATCTCTTTTATCTGATGCTGGATGCCAGGATGTTGATCCAATTCTGGGCACAGGTCCAGCAGATACTACTTGATTTGTTGCTTCATTATCCTTATGATGGGACTTTCTGAATCAGGTAAAGCAAGCACGGTTCTGGTATTGAAGGGATTGTGAGAGACGGACACACACTTGTCAGATCTCTCAGGTTCTGGTAACTTGTTTGGAGATTGGGAGTGAGATGGGGATATTTGTGGTTCAGGTTCGTTTTCCACTTGTTGAGGGGGTTCAGTTTCCTGAACAGGTTCAATGGTTGGGGGAGTGGGAGATCTGGGTGATCTGATTGGTGAGGGTGAGGGTGAGAATGTTTTGTGAAGAGAGGGTGGTGGTGATGATTTTTGAGGAGAGGGTGATGGCGATTTGGAAGTGGGCGTAGGAGATCTTTATTTCTGGAAGATCTTGGTGAGAGGTAGAGAATCAGATGGTGATTCTTCCTCAGAGTGCTCCACTTCAGTTCCTCTGACAGCTTTCTCTCCTTCTTCTTCGATCATCTGCTCGTCCCTTACTTCACTGGTAGTGTGCTCAGAACTGACTGCTATCTTCACTTCTGATTCAACCTGAATCAATTCCTCTGTTCTGCGAACTTGCTGAGCAGAACTAGGAGCAGTCTTCAGAGGAGAAGTAACTCTCTTTTGACGTTTTCGTTGAGCATCTGGTTTCTTGGCCATATCCTTCCTTTTCAACCTCTTCTCTGGAATGGCCGTCCCCTGCACTTCTGAAGATGCAGTTGCCTTTTCTTTTCCCTTCTTTTCTCCCTTTGGTTTGGGCACATAAGGAGTAGGATCCTCATCAGATTGACCAGGCAGAGGCTCATCCTTGCCCAAGATGGCTTTGTGCTTTGCTTGATACACCCTCGCACCATTCTCATTCCATTCATAATTCTTTGACAGCTTGTCGGACAGAGTGATTGAGATTTTGTGCATGAAGGAGCACTTGGAAGATAAGCACACTTCATTCCTCTGGGTCAGATCGAACTTCCCCGAGTCTTTCCGTAATCGTGCCTTGACCATACCCAACCAATCCATATCTGAAGCCTTCTTGATGATTGCAGTCATGACACTGATCTTATAAGAAGTGACAGCATCAAGAATGTAGGTTGAGCACGTAATCACCTTCTGAACGATCTCAAGGAGAAGGCGATATTTCCTCTTCAGGTAAGAGGCTTTGAAATTCGTTGTATTCTCCTTGTTTGTTGGCCTCAACAGCTCGGTTTCAAGAAAGTCCCTTTCTCCTACATCAGTCGTGTAGGTTTATGGGTTGATGCTTCCTCGAGTGAGACCGAAGATCCTCTGAAGATCATCATTCAACACTTGTACTTCCAATCCTCCAACGGAAGAAATCAGGTCAGCATCAATGTCCTCGTCCTTCTGTAGATTGTATAGAAACTCTAGGGTTTCATGAGTGTGGACTATGTTCTGATGTCTAGAGCAATATTGTTCAAGTCCGCATGCTTGCAAGCACTCCAGAATTTCCAGCGATTCAGGATCTGAGGTGATTGAAAATACCACATATTTCTCATCAATGATATCTTTCTTCATTGATGAGAAGTTGCAAAACTTTTTCCCTTGGCCCTGTCGTGGAACAAGATATGCCATTTCTGTATGATATGAAAATTGATGTTAGCTTGAGTAAAATATTTCAATAATCTCAGTCAAGCCAGCAATCTAAGCATCAATTAAGCAAATAAGCGTATAGATCGATGCAGATGTAAATTACAGAAACATATCAGCACGACTAATAGACCTAGATGAATTGAAATCATGCAGTATTTAAACGAGAAATTACCAGATATTGATTCGTAGGATTGAGAAATCGTGAAAAAATAGAATCAATCGATTTTGGAAAGTAAATTTATGAAGATTTGATCTTTTAAGAATTGAGAAGACGAAGTAGTGGAAAGAAGGTTTTCTGAGAAAGATTTGGATTTTAGTATGCGAGGGAAATCTTTTTGCACAACTTTCCAAAGGTACTCAAGTGTCCGTGTTTTGAAATCAATGGCTGAGATTAATAGGCCGAAAAGTGTTTTAATCGCACGATTGAGAAAAGTAGTCTTCTCGTATTTCGAACTCGAAAATTTGCAATAAAACACATTAAATACATATTCCCATGTCCGCATTAAATGTTTTGCAGTGCATGCGTCATAAAGTTAAGAAAACAGAGTGAAAACCAATTAATTTAAATAATGCATATGAGATGTTCAGATAGGGATAAATAAGAAACGTATCTGACTGATTGATATTGTAATCAACCAGTTACCACTGTGATCTGATCTGGTTGGCTTGATTGTTGTTGACCTTACTGATGGTAGCCTATACCTTAGCATTTCCCAACAATATTTCACTCATCTGATCAGATTCCTGTTTGATCCTCTTCGTTACTTATCTGATCCACTTATCTGATTCTCTTATCTGATCCTCTTCATCCTTCAGTCTTCTTCTATTCAGGCCGTAATTCCTAGGCATTTAAGTCATACTCCCGCCAAAACATTTACTTCGGGGAGTCAAAAAGTCGCCTCGATTCCCAAATCGGCGCGATTTGACATTCTGTAATAATGGTATAGATACGATGTGATTACTCACACCGTCAACTCATCCAACCATCGGCCGCGTGTTCCTTACGCGTTGTCGATGCAAATTTCTCTTAAGGTCTTCTGAGAAAATAAATTTGCATTTATACCCCTGTTTTTCTCCTATAAATTGGCCTGGGGTTTTAGGCAAACAACACAACATAAACCATTCATCTTCTTTAGCTTATACTCCATGTTTTCCGATGAATTCCTTATTTCCGGTGAAACTTCCGGCAAAAGCCTTTAACCCTTCTCAAATGATTTCAACTTCTCAAATCAACCCTGTGTGTTCCTTAACACTGCTTTCGTCGTCATCGAAGATTTCACATACAATTATTGCAAAGCTTCTCTACCACCGAGGCGGCGGATCTGCTATAGCAAATGAGAAGGCACTTCTCCTAACCGTATGCACCTTGTGTGCCTATCGAGATGACAGAATTAGCATCAACAGACTCAGTCTGATACAAAACATGGGTTTGGTATGCGATCTTGATCAGACAATAGCTGATCTTCGTATATCAAACTCAATATTTGCATGCGACACTAGTGGCCGTATGGTCCTTTTGACCAAACCTTTGGCACTTGTGTCCCATTTAACAGCTGGAGAGCCCATTGATTTCAGGTCTAGGGGCTCCTGGCATAGAAATCCTTCAAGGCCGCTCTCGCTCCTCACTCCGAAGCTCTGAGGGTGGCTCAGGATTTCCTTAAGGCCTCTCACGCCCCTTTTAGGATCGGGGGATAATGGGAGCATCAAGCTCTAAAATCTTTAAAGCCTCTCTCCCCTTCCCTACCTTGGGTTAGGCTTAGGGTTTTTGGTTTATGGTTTATGTATTGACCTCCGGGTCTTCTTGTACTTGTAGCTTGTAATGTAAATCTGACCTCCGGGTCCTTATTAATGAAAAGTTCTATTATTTCATTGTTGTGTTGCCTCTACTTACTTATGCGATTTGTAGCCTTAAACTTATACAACTTGCTTGTTGACCGTGGCTTAAATCGACTTATAAAGTATAACCTTCCAATCTGATCAGTTCCCTCTTAATCTGATATATCTTAAACTGATTAGTTCCTTGTCTGATCTTCAGATCGGCTCCTTGTCTGATCTTCTGATCAGTTGAGATTCCTAACTCAATTGTTTTCTCTTAACCTGGTTAGTCTCTTAACCAACTAGTTCTGGAGACCAGTCCACCAAACATTTCTGGTGCACTTTCTCCGAGATCCAGAAGCCCTATCTCATTGCATAATTCTCTGAATCTGATCTCAGCTAGCGGCTTAGTTAAAATATCAGCTTTCTGCTTATCAGTATGGATCTTTTCCATTCTGATATTCTTCTTTTCAACATGATCTCTGATGAAATGGTGTCTGACATCCACATGCTTGCATATTGTATGTAGAACAGGATTCTGAGTGATTGCAATAGCACTATAACTGTCACAGAATATAGGTACGTTCTTAGCTACGATGTTGTAATCCCTCAGCTGCTGACTTAGCCAGAGCAGTTGGGAACAACAGCTTCCTGCAGCCATATATTCTGCTTCAGTAGTAGATGTCGCAACTGATGTCTGCTTCTTTGAAAACCAAGAGATCAGTTTACTACCTAGAAACTGACATGTACCTGAGGTTGACTTCCTGTCGATTCTGCAACCTCCGTAATCAGAATCAGAATACCCACTAAACTCTAGATTATCATCTGATGGATAAAATAAACCAAGGTTTACTATCCCCTTCAGATACTTAAGAATCCACTTAGCTGCTTCCAGGTGGCTTTTCATTGGATTTGCTTGAAATTTGGCACATACACCTACTGCAAAAGTGATATCTGGTCTGCTGGCAGTCAGGTATAGTAGAGATCCAATGAGAGCCCTATATTCTTTCTGATTAGTTTTCTGACCATCCTCATCTGGATCCATCTTGAATCCAGTCATCATAGGAATTTTGGCTTCCTTACTATTCTGAACTCCAAACTTTGCCAACAAATTCCTAGTGTACTTCGCCTGGCAGATGAATATCCATTCTGTACTTTGCTTGACCTGTAAACCGAGAAAGTAATTCATATGACCCATCATGGACATCTTGAACTTCCCTTGCATCAACTTGCTGAACTTTTCACATAACTTCTTGTTGGGAGATCCGAAGATGATGTTGTCCACGTAAATCTGAACCATCAGAATATCTTCTCCATCTTCTATTCTGAATAAGGTTCTGTCCACTATTCCTTTAGTGAAAACATTTGTCTATCAAGAATCGAGAGAGTGTATCATACCAAGCTCGAGGAGCTTGTTTCAGAACCATAAAGAGCTTTTTCTTAAGCGGTACACTTGGTTGCCTTTTTTCAAAGCACGGAGGTTGTTCAACATAAACTTCCTCTCGCTAGTACCCCGTTTAAGAATGCACTCTTTACATCCATCGATACACAATGAACCCTCTGTGGGGCAAAGATATGCGAAAACAACCGAAATGGCTTTAAGCGGCGGCCCGGGTGCAAAGGTCTCATCATAATCAATTCCTTCCGATTGTGAATATCCCTTAGCAACAAGTCTTGCCTTATTACGGTTATGACATTATTCTCATCTCTTGTTCTTGAATACCCACTTTGTGACAATCACGTCTTGATGAGTTTGGTACGTCCACGGTTTCCAAACTTGATTCCTCTCAAAACTGTTCGATTCTTCTTGCATGGCTATAATCCGACTTACGTCTTGTAGAGCTTCCTCTACTTGATTGGTTCCTTCAAAAGACGAGATAACAACAATACATGGCACTTTCACCAATCGATGTCTAGTTTTGACTCTATCGATGGGTCTCCGATAATCGATCGGTTGGATGGTGGTTATCCGTGTCCTTTCGCTCGATTTGCATCTATTTGGAGAACATCATCCACTTCTGATAGTAGTTCATTATTAGTGATTGGGAGTGGTGCAGAATTATGATCCACTTGATAAGAACATGTCTCAGCTGATGTTGGACTCATCATGTGCCGATGTCCGTAAAGTAGGAACTTCAGGGAGTTCCCCCCGAACCGGATGGTTCGGTTGATATTATCTCAAATTGCACCAACTTCTTCATCGACGGCCAGCGTACCTTAGGGTCCGATTGACTGGTGAATCAGCAAGATCAAGTTACATTACGTGTTGTTGATTCTTTCTCCTTGATACTTAGTCGATCCATTTTCGGTATCGTGTACCGGTTGATCCGGCATCGCTTGTTCTCGAGGCGACTTTCTCTTGTTCGGAAGATGTCTCATCAAAACAACATGGGGTGTTTCTTCCACAACTAGGGTTACTTTGTTGTAAACCCTAAAAAGCCTTCTTTGGATGAGGAATATCCTAAGAATATACCCTCATCTGACTGGCCTCAAAAGTCTTCAACTGACTTTTCTCATTGTTGTGTATGAAACACTTGCACCCAAAAACATGGAAGTAAGAAACACGAGGTTTTCTGCCCTTCCACAGTTCATAGGGTGTTTTGTAGTGACACTTAGTCAGAGAACATCTGTTCTGAGTGTGGCATGCAGTATTGATGGCTTCTGCCCAGAAACGGCTTGGTGTCGCATGTTCAGCTAACATAGTGCGAGCAACTTCCTTGAGAGTTCTGTTTCTCCGTTCTGCTACTCTATTTTGTTGTGGAGTTCTTGCAGCTGACGTCTCATGCTGCATACCAAACTTAGTGCAAAAATCAGTAATAAAAGAGTTCTGAAATTCTGTACCTTTATCTGATCTGATTTTCACTATGCTGACACCCTTTTCATTTTATAGTTTCTTGAGCAGCTCGGGTATCTTTGTTGTTGTCTCATTCTTCTTATATAAGAATACAACCCAGGTAAACTTGGAATAATCATTCACGATTACTAGAGTATATTTGCGTCACCGACATCGACCGGGTGTAATCGGGTCCAAATAGATCCATATGAAGCGGTTGATTACTCTCATTGGATCTTTGGTCCGTATTCCCTTGAATGAGGCTTTAACTTGTTTTCCCTTCTGACATGCGGCACATGTCTGATCCTTAGAGAATACCTCATTCGGAAGTCCCTCAACCAAAGGCACCCTTGCTATCTTGTTAAGAGTTTTAAAGTTCAGATGACTCATTCTTTTGTGCTAGAGCCAACTGCTACTTTTGAAACTCTTAACAATTAGGCATGCATTTCTTGGGAAACTGTTCCAATCTGCAGTATAGATCGTTCTTTTCCTTGAACCAGTTAGCAAGATTTGTTGAGTAGCTCGATTCCTTATGGTACACTGATCACTCGAGAACTCAACACTGAATCCGTTGTCGCAAACCAGGATAATCGATAGCGAGGTTATGCTTTAAACCTTCGACATACGAGACTCCAGTAACTTGTACATCATCATTCTCTAAGGTTCCGAATCCTTTGGTAAAACCAAAGTTATCATCACCAAAGAGTACACGTGGGCCTTCTTGTTCTTTGTAAGAGCTAAGGAGATGTTTGCTTCCAGTCATGTGCCTTGAGCATCCACTATCGATGTACCAGATAGTTGCTTGTACACCTCCTTTGTTGGCCAAACCCACGCGGACCTGCAATCGAATCAGGTTTTAGGTACCCCTTTAGAATTGGGTCCTGAGGGGTTAGAGGTGGTTTTAGGGATCCATACAAACATGGCACTTCTATTGCAATCAGATAGATCAGATGGCCTGATTTGTCTCCCATAAACATCAACATAATCATACGTCTCTTTATATGCATTCTGGTTAGTATGATTACTTGTACGAGCCTTAATTGAATCAGAAGACTTGGGATTTTTCCTTACATTTTGTCTTCTTTTAACCCAGTGGGGCTCAGGTGCAGCAACCCCATGTCTCTGGTTATAAGGGTAGGTACGACTGCTACCATTAAAAGATTCATATCTTTTTGGCATAGATGGTCTTGGCAGTTTACCTATAGCTTGCTTGTTAGGCAGCTGACCCTGATTGGGTCTCAGATTAGACTTCCTTTTGACAGGTTGCCTCTTCTGATACCTAATCTGCTGATCAGGTTGAGGTTTCTTCAGAAGAACTGGGTTCTTCTGTTGATTCCTCGGCTGATGCTTAACCAGTTGGGGTCCATTTCTGTTCCCTTTCTGATTAGGCACTTGCCTTACTTGCTCAGCAGATCTCTTTCCCTTATCAGATACATATTTAGCTTTTTGTGTATCTTTGTCAGAGACTCGTTTGATTACACCCTTTCGAAGTGAACCAAACGGGGCTTTTGAGGATGTAGAAGGGTTCTCATACCCAATTCCCTTCTTGTTAGTCGGCGTTCTAAAATAGGTGTTCATATCCTGAACGATTTTTGATGATTTCGTGAAAACCTCTATTTTCTTGCGCAAACTATCCTCAGTAAATTTTAGACTCTCATGTAGTCGGAAGAGTTCATCAAACTTAGCTTGTAGGATTTTGAAATCATCAGCTTGCTATTTGTTGATTGCTAGATGTTCTTTAATCTGCTTCTCCTGATCAGAAGATTTAACCTTCAGAACTTTCAGTTCTTCAGTTACCTTCTGAGCAGTTTCAGCTGATTTCAGTTCAGCTGCTTTACTGACAGCGTTTTCTCTAACAAGCTGAGTATTTTTGATCCTTAGCTTATCATTTTCAGCTTCCACTATTGTATAGGTGTCTACTGCATTAGAGAGATCGTCAAGCAATTGCTCAGAGTAGAGCTGCAAGTCAATCTCTCCAGCAGGTGTGCTAATTATAGCTGGTGTGGAAATTGAAAAAGCAGAAGGTTTGGAGGTTACCTCAGATTGGTCTTCCTCCTTGGCCATCAGACATATTTTATCATCATCTGAAGAGAATATCAGATCTTCATGGTCGAACAAATCATTATCATTGCTTATCAGACAGAAGTCCTCTACTGAAGAGTAGCCAGAATCTTCAGAAGGCAGATAGGAATCATCAATTCCTGATGTGTCAGCAACCATGGCTTTTCTGTCTCTAAAGCGTTACTCTCTTCTATTCCGATTCTCTTACCTTTCTCTGGGAGTCAAGTCTGGACATTCGGCACTGTAGTGACCTGGTTTCTCACAGTTGAAGCATGATCCACGTTCCACGGAACTTCCTCTGCCAGGTGAATCACTTCGTCTGTAGGATCTGTCAGGTGACTTTCCTTTTTGATAGTAATCTGAACTTCTTCTCTCCGATCTGATTTCTCTTCTCTCATGTGACCGATCATCTCTTTTCTTGTCTTCTCTGTGATCTCTTCAGTCATCAGATCTGGTCCTTTCTGGAGATCTGTCAGTTGGCCTCCTGTTTCTTCCTCTGTTGTCTTGATAGGCTCTGTAGAATCTGCGATACTTACCGATCTTTCAAGTTTCCTGGTAAGCAGAGCGATCTGTTCAGCTTGGCTTATTATGTTTCCAACAGGTTCGGTGGCCTTTGATCTGCTGCTGGTTGCTTTGAATGCAACTGATTTTGATGTGGAGGTTGTGGCTTCAGCAGGCGACTCGTCTTCATCTTCTTGCCCTCTTTCTATCAAATTGAACTCATGGGCTTTAAGACTTAGGAACAAGCTTCTTGGCTTCATCTTGGCAATGTCTTGGCAATCCTTGATTACCATGACTTTCATGTCCCACTTCTTGGTGAGATATCTCAAGATCTTATAATTGATGTCTTTATTTGACATCTCTCTTCCAAGTTCTCGTAGCTTATTTACTGACATGGTGATTCTCCCATCGAGCTCGTTGATGGTCTCATTTGGCAACATCTTCAGCTTCTCGAACTTCACCAGTTCAGCTTGTAGTCGGCTGTCTTTGATCTGATCATTTCCTTCACATATCTCAGCAAGCGTATCCCACATTTGTTTCGCTATCTTGAGATACTTTAGCTTTTCTTTGGTGACTTTATCCATGGTCTTCAAGATTATATGCCTGGCTATTGTATCCAGTGTATACAATTTTCTTTCTTCTGCATCCATCAGGGCAGGGCTCTTCCGGACAAGGCTTCCAACTGCAAAATCTGGATCTCCTCCAACAACTGGGTTGTCGTGATATATGATGATGGGTCCTCGTTTAATGACTTCCATCATTCTGCCGCTTATTGACCCTAGATGGTTGCACATGTATATTGTCCAATCTGCATACTCATCAATTGAAAATTTAGGCAAATCATGATACATACCAGAGGTATTATCCATGCTGAGTGATTTTGAAAATGAATGAGTTGTGAAAACGGTTTTTCAAGATCTGTTCAAATGACCACAAAGATTATTCCTCAAGAATCGATGATACTCAAAGCCAGTGGTCTGTAGAACCACTGCTCTGATACCACTTGTAGGTCCCGAACTTTCGTGAGGGCAGAAGTCTAGAGGGGAGGGGTGAATAGACTTCTGAAAACTTTCGTGCAGATCAGGTGTGATTGCAGTTTTCCTGATCAGAGTGCAAGTGAATCAGTTTGGACTGATGTTCAATCTTACTGAATGCCTGAGGGCAGATCAGTTTGATATCTGTCAGTTTAACTGATAGTGCTGAAGCTAGTTAATACCCGTGTGAAAAAACAGTTTTACCAAATCAGATTCTCAAGTCAGTTTTCAATCGGCTAACTAAGGTGTCAACCTGATCAGATCAGTTGCTTGGTGCAGATTGATGGTAACTTAGAATATGTATGCAATTTTAAGCTTAGTTGTGTGAATAATGTAAAGCAATAAAAAGCAAGTAAATGCACACAAGATTTTATAGTGGTTCAGACGAAACTCGTCCTACGTCCACTCTTCCCTTAACACAAGGGGCACCAACTTAACCAATGTCGCGAGTCGTTTTGATTGATGAATATTATGTGGCTAATTTAATTACAACTCACAAACAAAACATATACGTGTAAGATAAACAGTAAATAAGATGAATTTGTTGACCCAGTTCGTCAACATATGACTACTCTGGGGGCATACCAAGCCAGGATGTAGTATTACGAGCTTTACACGTACATTTCTTGATACATCTTATGAAGATGAATCGATGCAGGTTATCGAATGAGTTCTAGGGTTTTTCATATATGTGGTTGAACACTCTAATTTTTCTGTTCCTCACCTCTCAGGGGATTTTTTGTAGGCTATATTTCTGGGATTATTTCATGAACCAACCTCTTCTTCTTTTTTCTTCCATTTATAGTACTTCGTCAAGTATGAGCTGGATTGGTAAAGCATGTGCTGGATTCTTTGGATCATGCAAGAACTCCGGTGGTGTTGCCACGTTTCTGACTTCATCTTCTAGATTGATCTTTGTACAAACGTCGTCTGTAGGACGCTCTTTTAATCGTCAGAATTAATCTTTTGTTCAGTTGGACTTTCTGTTCGTCGCTTTTAAGATGTCAGTTCTTCAGGAGATTTGAGTTCGAACATACTGACCTGGTTACGTTTGTTCGGTAGGCTGGCCGAGCAATTCTGATCAATTGGCGAACAAAAAGTAACTCATCCACCGGGCATGATTATTATATTCAAACATTACACGTGTCGCTCTTTGATGTTCGATTAATCCTGATTTATTATATCGAACACAACAACCAACTTAACCGACTTAACCGACTGGACTTAGTTTAATGTGCTAGTCCAAAACCCAATAGATGTTTATCGAGTTCACACTCAACCGATCCCAGAAATCAGAAACTAGAATCCCTAGTCTGAAATCTTGCGAAAATAAACTTAACCTAACTTTGAGTTTGGGTAAAGATTTGTTGTGGTTCCAACTGGAAATCTATCCTAGTGTTTATGTAGCCAAATGCTAGAGGATGAGATTTCTATCCTAAGAACAATGGGATGAACACTTAAAAATAATCTTCAAATTCGGTGTTCTTCGAGCAGAAATTCTGCTATAGTTTTTGCTTCTTTTTCAGTCTGCTCGATCCGGTCTCTTTCAATTTTGAAGAGCAATCCCATTTTATAGACCACGAAATCAAAGAGCCGTTGGAGAGCAATTTGAATTTTGTGCTATATTAGGTAGGTTGTAAGATATGATGTGACGTGCTCCGAATATCGGCGTGGCTGTAGGCATGATTAGCGCCGTTTATGTCCGCAGCGTCGAATCCCGCATTGTCAGCTCTTTTTGTGTACGTGTCGCTTTCTCTTTGGCTTTGCGAGGCGGCACTTCAGTATTTGTCCATTTGACATTTGATATTCCTTTTGTAGAATATTCGTCTTGTCTGGTGTACCATTTTGGTTTACGCCAGGTGTGAGCTGACCTGATCAGATAACTGATCAGTCTACCTTGTAGAGTCTTCTGATGCAGATTGTCTTAGCACAATTTGCAGACTCGGCTGATGTAGGTCTTCTGGTAGTGTTCTGATCTTTAGGTGACTCTGAGCCTCAGTGTCTTCAGTCATACCGAGTCTTCAGGTTTCTTACTGAGTCTTCAGGTTTCTCTGAGTCTTCAAGCTTATCTGAGTCTTCAGGTTTATCTGAGTCTCCATGTTTAACTGAGTCTTCAGGTCTATCTGAGTCTTCAGGTTTATCTGAGTCTTAGTGTCTTATGTGTTCACTTGATCATCTGACTTCTTGTCTTCTGACTCGTCTTAGTCTTCTGATCATCTGACCTTATCTGGTCATTTGATAACTTGACCTGACCTATACATATTGAGTTCCCCCTCAATATGTGACCTATCTTTTACATCAGCTCTCTATACATTTCAGCTGGTCATCTTAATCTGATTCTAAGTCATCAGTCAGCTAACAGATCTGACTGGTCCTATTACAACCTGTTTTGGAACTTCCATCAAAACTAAATACAAATTTCCCAACACTTTTGTTAATTGTTCGCGAGCATCCTACCACCGGATTGTCGAGCAAGGATTAAGGGAATACTTGGGAAGGTTTTTTTGGTGTGTCTAATCAACGAGATCATTGCCATTCCAAGAGGTACGTTCACGTTAACTCGTAGTAATTCCGCATGCGTAGGATTTACGTGAACTGTTTATATGCATAATTTGTTGTTAAATTATTATTTGAATTAATATAGGATTAATTCATGCTAGTAATAATTATCAGAATTAAATTTGTATTTAAATATTTATCCCGAATAGATTCGTGCAATTAATTCCCCAACAACTGGTATCAGAGCCTCGGTTTTGGGCTCTGAATTTTAAATTATAGTTTAATTCATTTTCATTAAATTTGAAATTGGATAGTAGAATTGCTAGATCTTTTTTGCAGGTATCCAATTGTCATGGAATTTAATGTGTTTATTTATGCATGCATATAAATTGTGGTTTTTAATTCAATTCGTTCGAATTCGTTTTACCTCGTGAGAAAACCCACGAGTAGATTAGGATTTGTTTGATTTGATCAATATAATAGACTAGTCTAGATCTAGGTTTATTTATTTTTTGTAAATAAATTGTAATTGGGATCGTAAAACGGAGGGCGAGATTTAAGAATTAAAGGATAGATCCAAGAAAATGCGTGGGACGACGTGCATCACGCGAAACATGCCAAGGGAGGCACGCACACGACGCGGACGTCACCATGCGGATGGGCACGATGCTAGGCGTCTCGTGATCGGCTCGACGCGCGAGAGCTGGATAAAAGGATGCGAGACGGGCGGGCGCGACAGCGCCATGGACTATGCATACGAGGCGGTGATAAAGGCGATGGTGGCGAGCGGCGTGGGGGGACGACGCATACGCTAAGATCCATGGGCAAAAGGCAAATGAAGGCTGGCGGATGAGCGGATGATACCAAGGTCGCCGAAGCCGCCGCCAGGTTTTGTTGATAACATTTGCTTCACAAGGGGGCGGCGGATGCGAGCTACATCCCTACTGCGAAGCTACTGGGACGCATGCGTTCGAGACAGAGTTCTTTTCGAGACGATCGAGTGGGAGAAATTCAAGACGACATTTCTTCAAAATCAAGCCAAGAAAAATCAAACCATGACAATTAGATAATTTGTACACAATATGTTTATTTTTCAGCTTTGCTGGATTTATTGTTGTGATTTCTTGTGCTTTATTTAATTTGTTTAAATGTGTTTGCATGAGAATTGCCCAATGAAAAATCTCACCCTAAAAAATTACTAAGTATGTTTAAATAATTAATTGACAATTTTATTCCGGACAATAAAATTGAATTAATTTTGACCTCCATGATTTATTTATTTGTGAATTCTTTTGGAGAAATCCCCCCCACGGGACGGTCAAAAGATAGCTTTCACATGAATAAATTCCAGATGGATGATTGTGGATTATTACTAGTGGCGACGATGATCCTTCCCACGAGGCTCGTTCAAAGCAAAATAATAATTCTGTATTTAATCATGGTTATTACTTAGGTATAAAATTGATATGCATATACTTCCCCGAAGTCCCTGTCAATTTTATATTGGTCAAGTGGGAGCCAACTATTAATCTGGATATTAAAGGTTTGTAATTGTTCTTTTTTATAACCTGCTTAAATGTGTTTAAATAATGACCCACCCCACGTGGCTTATTTAAACTGTTTTGAGATGTTGGCTGATGCATGTTCATATTTTTTTGAGATTTTAATATGCAACATGTGATCGAATCTTGTGATATATTTGTGCTTATGCATATTATTATTTATTTCAGTTCATCATGTCGCAACCTTTTAATCCACTGTTCAATATACTTAAAGACAATTTGCTTACTGGTGAAAACTTCGTTGATTGGAATCGTAAACTTACTATTGTCCTCACTGCACAAAGCCATAACTGGGTTCTCACTACACTTAAACCAGAAAAGCCAAAAGATGAGTCAACTAAAACGGTTAAGAAAGAGTATGCTGACTGGGAGCATTCCAATGAAATTGCAAATTGTACCATCTTGGCTTCCATGTCAGATTTGTTGCAACACCAATACCAGAACGTTGAGACCGCTGCAGACATCATGACTAGTCTTAAAGCGATGTTTCAACATTAGAACCGTGTGGCTCATCAGATCACCATGAGAGACTTGCTCTCTATGAAAATGGTGGAGGGAACGCCCGTAAGGGAGCAAGTTCTCCAGATGATGGCTCACCTTAACAAACTTGAGGTACTTGGTGCTGAATATGACATCGAGACCCAAATCGATTTCGTGCTCCACTCTCTGCCGAAAATTTTTGAACAGTTCAGGCTGAACTACAGATGAATAATCAGAAGTTCTCGATGCCTGATTTATTGCAAGCTTTAGTCTCGGCAGAGGCGATATTGGGGCAAAAGAGCCAAGCCTTGGTGGCAAATGGACCCTCTTCTTCTTCTAGGCCAAGGGGTGGTAAGAACAAGAAAAAGGACAAAAGCCACAAGCAAGTGAACTCAAGTGTTGCCAATGGCAAAGAAAAGGTGAAAGGTGGTAGAGGAGTGAGCAAGCCAGCTAAGGGGAAGTGCTTCAACTACGGTGAAATAGGACATTGGAGGTCAGCCTGTTCCAAACCCAAAAGGAATGGAAAGAAAGGTAATTCTCACGCACTAGTTGTTGAAACTTGCTTAGCGGCGTATGCCTCCCATTTATGGGTAGTGAATACGTGATCCACTGATCATGTTTGTTTCACTTTACAGGGGTTCAAGCGGACCCGACAACTTAGTAAGAGTGAGATCCTCATCACACTGGGCAATGCTACGAGTGTGGCAGCTGAAGCAGTGGGAGAAGTGCACCTGTCTTTTGAAGACAGAGTTTTAATTTTAAGAGATGTTCTTTACGTTCCGAATTTTAGAAAGAATTTAATTTCAGTTTCTAAATTTTTTTCTTGATGGATATTCGGTTACTTTTAATAAATTTGTTACCATTTCTCTTTTTGATAAATTTATCTGTCATGGAACGTTGTCGAATAATCTCTATACAATTAATCGCGTGCACACCACTCACTTAAATGCATCCTATAACACATCAAGCTTTCCGAGAAAAGAAAATGTTCATCGGGCGTGAGCAGAGACACTTCTATGGCATCTAAGATTGGGACATATTAATCCAAAGAGGATCCAAAGGTTGGTGAAAGCGGTTCATTTGGAGTTTCTCCAAGTTGAACCAATTCAACCTGCGAATCATGTTTGGAAAAAAAAATGACCAAAAGGGCATTCGGAGCCAAGGGAATAGAGCCAAAGAAGTGTTAGAAATTGTTCACACAGATGTATGTGGTCCAATGTCAACCAAAGCAAGAGGAGGTTATGAGTATTTTCGTCACTTTTATTGATGACTACTCAAGGAATGCGATTATATTTTCCTTATGAAGCATAAATCGAGACCTTTGAGAAATTCAAAGAATTTAAGGCTCAAGCAAGAGAATCATAGGGAAAAATGTATCAAGTCTCTACGATCCGATCGTGGGGGCGAATACCTCGGCGATGAGTTTTTGAACTACTTGTCTGATAAAGGGATTGCATCCCAGCTAACTACACCCGGAACCCCTCAACAAAACGGGGTTGCAGAGCGAAAAACAGAACTCTTTTGGAAATGGTTAGATCTATGATGAGTTATGCGGATCTTCCCAAGTCGATTACGGGGTCATGCCTTAGAAAGCAATGACCTACATTCGAACTTGGTGCCATCCAAATCGGTTCCCAAAACTCACAAAGAATTGTGGACTGGCAAGCCCCGGTTTGAGACACATGAAAATTTGGGGGTGTCCGGCCCACGTGTTGGACAAAAGCGGGAAAATTGGATCCTCGATCGTAATTAAGGTTGTTTGTGGGATACCCCGAGGGAACAAAAGGGTGTATGTTCTATGGTCCCGAAGATCAAAAGGTGGTAATAAGCATCCACTTTAGATTTTTGGAAGAAGACTATATGAACGAAAGAAGACCCAGAAGTGAGATTAACTTAAATGAGCTAAGAGGGCTAACCTCAGTGCCAACTGTACAAGATGACATACCAAACGACACACTTACACAACCGGAACCTCGTTGTAGTGGGAGGGTTGTGAGACAGCCCGAGAGATTCATGGGGATAGGAGAGTCCTCGGACTTGATTCCCGGACAAGATGAATCAGACCCATGGACATAGGACGAGGCAATCCAAGACAAGGATGCAGTTTCTTAGCAAACAACAATGAAAGCTGAAATGGGTTCTATGGATCATAACAGAGTGTGGGAGCTAGTCGAACCACTTAATGGGGTCAAACCCATTGGTTGCAAGTGGGTGTACAAGAGAAAAAGAGGACTGGACGGGAAGGTGGAAACCTTCAAGGCAAGGCTTGTGGCGAAAGGTTATACTCAGAAAGAAGGGATCAACTATGAGGAAACTTTTTTGCCCGTAGCCATGCTCAAGTCCATCCGAATTCTCTTATCGATTGCTGCGCATCTCGACTTTGAAATCTGGCAAATGGATGTCAAGACAGCTTTCCTTAACGGAAGTCTTGATGAAGAGATCTATATGCAACAACCCCAAGACTTCATTAAAAAAGGCTAAGAATACATAGTTTGTAAGCTCATGAAGTCCATTTACGGACTCAAACAGGCATCCAGAGCTTGGAACCAATGTTTTGATCATGTTATAAAGTCTTATGGGTTTAATCAAAATGAGTTCGAAAGTTGTGTGTACAAAAAGCGTGTCGGAACTACATTGGTATTCTTAGTACTATATGTAGACAACATTTTGATCATCGGGAATGATGTAAAGGTGTTATAAGACGTAACGACATGGCTTTCAAAACAGTTTGATATGAAGGACTTAGGGGAAGCCACCCACATCCTTGGGATCAAGATCACTAGAGATCGCAAGAAAAGGATGACAGGCTTATCGCAAGCTTCATACATAGACACTGTCTTGAAATGATTCAGCATGCAGGATTCCAAGAAAGGCTTCGTACCTTTCAGACATGGAATCCATCTATCCAAGAAAATGTGCCCTAAGACACAAATAGTACGTGTTACACTGAAATAAATTATTTATCACTGATGCTCTAAATATCATCGAATGTTACATATATTTACTGCATAACTGTTCAATAAATAGTACGTGTTACATTGTAGTTAATTTAGTGATACCAGATCACAGAAGATTAAATTAAAAGTCCCTTGTAACTAAAAGTACACCATTCACGACCTAGATGGAAATGAACAATCCATCGTGAAAGATTGAAGTGTAAGGCTCAGATTGGCTTGTCTTGACCAAGAGATTACACTAGTGCATGACTGAAGCACTGAATAGGACCTACAGGAGGACAAATTCTTCAGAACTGAACAAGGAAGAATTAGACCTCAGTGGTTCGTTATTTCTTAATCTTCGTCCCTTAAATAGGATCACTTGTGGTTGGTAACTATTGCTTTGACTTATCATGGGTAGAGAATCAATGAGATTCAATACTTTATATCTTGGGCAATATTATTGGTCACATGCGATTGCTAAGATTTAATACGGAGAATCGTGTGCAAGTACGCTTGTTCGATTTGCCCCCTTGGGAGGTTCATAAGCTTTATCATACCAAATCTTGCAAGTGAAACTAGTTTCCGGTATGGATAATAATGTTGAACCGTTCCTTAACCAAGGACAAAAGATATTAATTAATGGAAAGCTATTTCAGTGGCTTGAATTAATTAATGGGCTAGATAATCTTAAACACGGGAAATAATAACCGTGAGCCATATTGACTGTAATATGGGTTAAGATGGATAGTGCAATATTAATTATGTAGTGGGATTAATTAATATTTATGGGCTTGAATAATATTGTGGCTCAATATTGATAATTCAAGATCCATTGGAAGGTCCAATCTTAATTCTCCTAAAGGCCCCCTAAGTAGCCCAACATAAAGTCCAATAACTGAAAAAAGGTGTTTAAAAATAAAATAAATATTGTTGCCTTATTTTTCCTCTCTATTTTTTTCGAAAATTATGGATTAAAAGGGTAGAAAGATTTTCTTTGAATTTTGTTATGGAATGAAGATATGTATTCTTGGAATATAAGATTATCTCATTAAATTCAAGAAATCTCCCACTTGGTTATCCATATAGTAAATTTTGAAAATTTTAAAATATAAAGGGCAAGAAAGATTTTCTTGATTTTCTTGAAAAGATATTATGGAAGATATGTATTTCTTAAAATACAAGAATATCTCATAAATTCAAGGAGATCCAAATCTTGGATTCTTGTTCCCTATATTTCGAAAATTACACCATAACAAGAGTGAATGTGATTTTTATGGAATATTTTAATTATGGAGAAAAAGAATATATGAGATATATTCAAGATTTCTTGGAGATCAAGAAAAGATTTTTTCCCCTATTCCATGAGCAAAAAATCGGCCACTTCAACTCTATAAATAGGGGATGAGTGTTTCATTCCCAAGTACAATTTCATGTGCTGGAAAAATTAGTAAATCTACAAAAGTGGTGCAACAAAGTTTATTTTCCTTTTGTTAATTGTTCGCGAGCATCCTACCACCGGATTGTCGAGCAAGGATTAAGGGAATACTTGGGAAGGTTTTTTTTGGTGTGTCTAATCAACAAGACCATTGCCATTCCAAGAGGTATGTTCACGTTAACTCGTAGTAATTCCGCATGCGTAGGATTTACGTGAACTGTTTATATGCATAATTTGTTGTTAAATTATTATTTGAATTAATATAGGATTAATTCATGCTAGTAATAATTATCAGAATTAAATTTGTATTTAAATATTTATCACGAATAGATTCGTGTAATTAATTCCCCAACAATGCTGTGCACGAGACCGAATATCTGCTTTGCCGTTGGCATGGTGGCAAGATATCAAAGTAACCCGGGGAAAGAACATTAGACGGCAGTTAAAAACATTATGAAGTATCTGAAAAGAACTCGAGATAGAATGTTGGTTTATCAGTCAGATAGTCTAATCCCCATAGGCTACACAGACTCAGATTTCCAATCAGACTTAGATTCTAGAAAATCTACCTCCGGTAGTGTGTTTTGCATGGGGGGAGTAGCCATGACATGGAGAAGCGTTAAGCAGAAATGTGTCGCAGATTCTACCATGGAAGCTGAATATGTAGCTGCTTGCGAGGTAGCGAAAGAAGATGTTTGGCTCAAGAACTTCCTAGTGGACTTGGATGTAGTTCCGAATTTACCCAGCAGAATCACTGTTTATTGTGACAATGCCGGAGCTGTTGCAAATTCAAGGGAACCAAGAGCCAACAAGGCCAGCAAACACATTGAAAGGAAATATAATCTTATACGAGATATCGTTAAGAGAGGAGATATAGATGTGGCAAAGATCGCGTCAGAAGACAACCTAGCTGATCCATTCACAAAGGGTCTGCCTCAGAATACATTCGAGAGACATGTGGAAGGGATGGGTGTCAAGACCGTTGCCAATCTGCTTTGAGTATAATTGGGAGACATTATTAGGTTCGTGTAGGTGACATTATATGTCACGGATCTACACGAGACATGCTGTAGTATACTTAAAAGCAGACTTTGAGTATAAGTGGGAGATTGTTGGGATTATACTGGAAAGTATGCTTTTACTTTGTATAATCAAACTGAATTTCATACTTATTTACTGAATTAAATTGTTTATCACTGATGCTGTAAATATCATCGAATGTTACATATATTTACTGCATAACTGTTCAATAAATAGTACGTGTTACATTATAGTTAATTTAGTGATACCAGATCACAGAAGATTAAATTGACAGTCCCTTGTAACCAAATGTACACCATTCACGACCTATATGGAAATGAACAATCCATTGTGAAAGGTTGAAGTGTAACACTCAGATTGGCTTGTCTTGACCAATAGATTACACTAGTGCATGTCTAGTGCACTGAAGAGGACCTACAGGAGGACAAATTCTTCAGAACTGAACTAGGAAGAATTAAACCTCAATGGTTCGTTATTTCTTAATCTTCGTCCCTTAAATAGGATCGCGTGTGGTTAATAAGTATTGCTTTGACTTATTACGGGTAGAGAATCAATGAGATTCAATACTTTATGTCTTGGGCAATATTATTGGTCACATTACTAAGATTTAATACGGAGAATCGTGTGCAAGTACGCTTGTTCAATTTTCCCCCTTGGGAGGTTCATAAGTTTTATCATACCAAATCTTGCAAGTGGAACTAGTTTCCGGTATGAGTAATAATGTTGAACCGTTCCTTTACCAAGGATAAAAAGATATTAATTAATGGAAAGCTATTTGGTGGCTTGAATTAATTAATGGGCTAGATAATCTTAAACACGGGAAATAATAAGCAAGGAGCCATATTGACTATAATATGGGTTAAGATGGATAGTGCAATATTAATTATGTAGTGGGATTAATTAATATTTATGGGCTTGAATAATATTGTGGCTCAATATTGATAATTCAAGATCCATTGGAAGATCAATCTTAATTCTCCTAAAGGCCCCCCAAGTAGCCCAACATAAAGTCCAATAACTGGAAAAAGGTGTTTAAAAATAAAATAAATTTTGTTGCTTATTTTTCCTATTTTTTTCGAAAATTATGAATAAAAGGGGAGAAAGATTTTCTTTGAATTTTGTTATGGAATGAAGATGTGTATTCTTGCAATACAAGATTATCTCATTAAATTTAAGAAATCTCCCACTTGGTTATTCATATAGTAAAATTTGAAAATTTTGAAATATAAAGGACAAGAAAGATTTTCTTGATTTTCTTGAAAAGATATTATGGAAGATATGTATTTCTTGGAATACAAGTATATCTCATAAATTCAAGAAGATCCAAATCTTGGAATCTTGATCCTTAATTTCGAAAATTCCATAACAAGATGAGGTGGGATTTTTTGTGAAATATTTTTGTTGGGAAATATGTAATTTAGTTTTGATAGAAGTTCCAAAACAGGTTGTAATAGGACCAGTCAGACCTGTTAGCTGACTGATGACTTAGAATCAGAATATGATGACCAGATGAAATGTATAGATAGCTGATGTATAAGATAGGTCACATATTGAGGGGGAACTCAATATGTATAGGTCAGGTCGAAGTATCAGATGACTCAGAGAAGGTCAGATGATCAGAAGACTAAGCGCAAATCAGAAGACAAGAAGTCGGAAGATCGGTGAAGACAAGAAGACATGAAGACTCGAAGCACACGAAGACTCGGATGAACTCAAGACTCGGATAACATCAAGACTCGGATGAACTCAAGACTCGAGATAAACTCAAGACTCAACATCAAACTCAAGACTCAAGTCTGTTGAATACACCGAGGCTCAGAGACACCGAAGATCAAAAGAGACCAAGACCTACTTTCAAAGAGAGTGCATATATTGAAGCTAAGACAATGTGCAATCAAGACTCAACAAGGTAGATCGATCGGGTTATTTGATCAAGTCACCTCCACACCGTGACAATCAAAAGATACACGCACAAGACGAATCCTCTTCAAAAGGAATATCAATCGTCTAACGGGCAAATTTCTAAAGTGCCGCCTCGCGAAGCCAAGGAGAAAGCGACATGTGCACAAAAAGAGCTGACAATATGGGATACGATGCTGCAGACAAAAATGGCGCTAATCATGCCTACGGCCACACCGAAAATCGCAGCACGTCACAATCATATCCTACAGCCTACCTAATATAGCCCGAAATTCAAATTGCTCTCCAACAGCTCTTTGATTTCGAGGTATATAAAATGGGATCGATCTTCATTTTGAAGAACAGGACCAACAGAGATAAAACAAAAGGACCAACAAGTGAAAACGCAAGAACAAACACGGAGACATCGCAAAAGAAGCTAAAGCTACAACAAATCTCCACTCAAAAGAACACTACATCTGAAGATTATTCTTAAGAGTGTTCATCCCATAGTTCTTAGCAAGAAATCCTATCCACTAGTATTTTGGCTACCTAAAGCACCAGGATAGATTTCCAGTTGGAACCCTCAATCATTCTTTACCCAAACGCAAGTTAGGTCAAGTCTGTAGAGTGAGAACTCATTAAACATCTCGACTATCCTCTTTGTAGGATATAAGTCCCGATGGTTACGTTTGTAGAGTGGGAACTCGATAAACATCTTGGCTATCCTGAAAAGGATATAAGTCCCGTAGGTTAAGCTTGAGTGGGAACTCGGTAAACATCTCGTCCATCCTGAAAAGGATATAAGTCACGCAGGTTAAGTTTGTAAGAGTGGGAACTCGGTAAACATCTCGGCCATCCTGAAAAGGATATAAGTCCCGCAGGTTAAAGTAGGTTAAGGTTCCCCCGTGTTAAGGGAAGAGTGGACGTAGGACGCGTTTCGTCTGAACCACTATAAAAAGTCTTGTGTGCATTTACTTGCTTTCTTATCGCTTCACACAAGTCACTCAACTGAGTTTAAACTGCATACATATTCTAAAGTTAAGCTCAGTCTCCACCAAGCAACTGATCTGATCAGATTGACACTTCATTCAACAGGTTGAAAAACTGACTTAAGAATCTGATTGATAAAACTGGTTTTTCACACGGGTAAAAACAAGCTTCCGCACCATTCAGTTAAGCTGACATATATCAAACTGATCTGCCCTCAGGCACTCAGTAAGATTGAACATCAGTCTAAACTGATACACTAGCACTCTGATCGGGTAATCTGCAATTCACACCTGATCCACACGAAAAGTTTTGGAAGTCTATTCACCCCTCCCCTCTAGACTTCCACCCTCACAAAACCCGTTCGGGACCTACAAGTGGTATCAGAGCAGTGGTTCTACAGACCACTGGCTTTGAGTATCATCGATTCTTGAGGAAGAATCTTTGTGGTCATTTGAACTGATCTTGAAAAACCGTTTTTAAAACTCATTCGTTTTCAAAATCACTCAGCATGGATAATACCTCTGGTATGTATCATGATTTGCCTAAATTTTCAATTGATGAGTATGCAGATTGGGCTATATATATGTGCAACCATCTAGGATCGATAAACGGCGGAATGATAGAAGTCATCGAACGAGGACCCATCATCATATGCCACGACAACCCAGCAGTCGGAGGAGATCCAGACTTTGCCACGGGAAGTCTTGTGCGAAAAAGCCCAGCCCTGATGGATGCAGAGGAAAGAAAGCTGTTTACTCTAGACACAATTGCCAGGCATATAATCATGAAGACAATGGATAAAGTCACCAAAGAGAAGATAAAGTATCTCTAAACCGCAAAAGCAATGTGGGATACTCTTGCTGAGATATGCGAAGGAAATGATCAGATCAAAGACAGCTGCCTACAAGCTGAACTGGTGAAGTTCGAAAAGTTAAAGATGTTGCCCAACGAGACCATCAACGAGCTCGATGGGAGGATCACCATGTCAGTCAATAAGCTACGAGAACTTGGTAGAGAGATGTCAGACAAAGATATCAACTACAAGATCTTAAGATCTCTCACCAAGAAATGGGACATGAAAGTCATGGTAATCAAGGATTGCCAAGACATTTCAAAGATGAACCGAGTAGCTTGTTCTTAAGCCTTAAAGCTCACGAGTTCGACTTAATCGAAAGAGGACAAGCATATGAAGACGAGACACCTGCTGAAGCCTCAACGTCTAAATCAGTTGCGTTTAAAGTAACCAGCAACAGATCGAAGACCACTGAACCTGTTGGAAACATCATAAGTCAAGCAGAACAGATCACTCTGCTTACCAAGAAACTTGAAAGAACAAATACTCAGCTTGGTAAGTATCGGAGATTCTACAGTGACTATCAAAGAAACAGGAGGCCAACTGATAGATCACGAGAAAGAACCAGATCTGATGATCAAAGAGATCATAGAGAAGAAAAGAAAAGAAATGATCTGACAGATGAAAGAAGAGATAACAGATCTGACATAAGAAGTTCTGATTACTATCAGAAAGGAAAGTTACCTGACAGATCCTACAGACGGAGTGACTCACCTAGCAGAGGAAGTTCCGTAGATCGAGGATCATGCTTCAACTACGAGAAACCAGGTCACTACAAAGACCGACGCCTCGACTGACTCCTCGAGAAAGAGAAGAGAAACGGAATAAAAAGAGAGAAACGCCTCAGAGATAGGAAAGCCCTGGTAGCTGACACATCTAGAATTGATGATTCCTATCTGCCTTCTGAGGACTCTGGGTACTCATCTGTAGAAGACTTCTGTCTGATAATGTTGGTCCCGGTGCAAACGAGTCTTACACGTGTATGGGGGGGGAATACATGTGTTCAGTGTTTTTAAAACTTTTCTTTTACTGAGGTCAGCTTGGGTCAGGTTGTCCTAAAGATTTGGTCCTGAGAAGCACAAATCACTCGAGTCAAAGTCTCATCGAGACAAGTGATCCGGGCCGCTTTTAAAAACCCCAGATAATCCCAACTGAGTCCTGAGTTTCAGAGATCCTGAGTTGCTTGGATCAGATAACTAACTTACTGAACCCTCAGAAGAGTAAGTTTAGTTTGGTAACTATCTGTTCTAGCTACTCAGATGTGCGGAATGGTTGGCCCTTTAGTTTATACTCGTTTTAAGCTTTTGCTGAAAACCTTCCTTTAATGGAATAGTGATTAGGCTGTGATTCAATTATATGCAACTTCCAGTGGATTGATTCCAACAGAAATATCAGTGAAAATATGCTTTCAAAATATAAGTCAATGCAACAGTTAAGCACAGATAAAGAAAACAATAAACAACACAGCAATTTATAGTGGTTCAGAGACTCAAGCTCCTACGTCCACTCTCTCTGAGCTTTCTGACTACCTCGCGTAGTTTACTTACTCAACTCGGCCCTGAGCTTTCTGACTACTCCACGTAGTTTACTTGCTCAACCCGACCTTGAGCTTTCTGACTACCTCCGTAGTTTACTTACTCAAACACAAACAAGCTTTCAGACTACCTCTGTAGCTTACTAACTTCACCTCTAGAGCTTTCTGACTACTCCGCGTAGTTTACTAACTCTATACAACTCTTCTCACCAACAATCACACTCAAACTACCTTCTAAAGGGTTTGGGGTTTCTTGGTTGGTTTCCAACTAGGATGAGATATCCTTTACAATAAAGTACAATGCAAAGGCTAGGATATCTCGACTAAGCTTTGGATATATCTTATCAAGCTAGGCTTAGTTTAATGAGCTCTCTTCAATTTAAAAGCACTTGGGAAATTCTAAGTTTTTCGAGTGCTTTAACTTTGCGATAATAAGTTTGAGTTCTTGAGTTGCTTACAAATTTCCATTAACCTTACAATGTAGAAGGTCACAAGTATTTATAGGCATACACCAAGGTCACTCTTGAAAAACTATCCGTTGGAGGAGATAGCTTCGTGAGTTTCCTCTTATGGTGTGTGATGAACGACTATATTTAGGGTTGGAAACTCCCTAACACATTTTAGGCAATAGCCTTTCATGTAGCCGGTATTCACTTTTTGCAGTCTGGAACTTTATACTTCTGACATCTTTTTCGCCGACATCATCACTGTCGATTGTCGGTATAGTGCGATCTTTGTCTTCCTCTTGTTGACTTTTGTCTCCAGTTAAAGGTAGACACCTTCAACGGCTCTTTTGGTTACAAACTCTGAGTTGATATAACCTTAACAACACTTTATCTTAGTTCCTTTTGTCTGCATTTGAATGTCTTGGCAAATATCTATTTTTCTAAGGAATCGCGATCTACTCAGTATTGCATCCTTCAGATAGATATGTTTAGTGCCTCGGAACATTCAGGTTTATACTGAGCATTCAGTACATTATTGAGTCTTGATAATTCTGTGCCTTGATATTCTTGATCTTGATTCTCGATCTTACATCTTTTTGCGTCTTGAGTCTTGAGTCTTGAGGTCTTCGAGTCTTGAGGGTCTTCGAGTCTTCACGGATATCTTGGTGATATCTTTGAGTCTTCATCTTTGAGTCTTTAGTTCCTCGTTTTCATCGAGTCTTGATATCCACGATTTTAATCGAGTCTTGATTCTCGATTTCTTCTTGAGTCTTGAAACTTTAGTTTCATACTGAAACTTCAGTTTCTTCAGAAACATACTGAGTCTTCAGAATCTTCAGATCCTAACATGATCTATATCTGCTGACTATACATTTTGCATATATCATCCTGAATACTCTAAAACTGAATCCTGACTCAACTATCAAGATTATCCTAAACATGTCATACTCAGGGGTTTTGGGATCTAATCAAAATCATATATCTTTATTAAATTCATCTCCCAACAATTTCCCCTTTTTGATGATGCCAAAACCTATCTTGTTACAACCATACAACCTAAACTCAGGTTTCAGTTTATCCTATTACAAGATTGGTTATGTCTCCAATAATTTCCTGAACAGAGAATCTCCCAACAATATCTGAGAATCTCCCAACAATTAATCATTCAACAATTTCTTCAGTAATGAATCTCTCAAAGGATTCATCACCAAATACTTAATAAACAATTTCCCATAAACAATTAATTCAGAGACATCATTCAAAGATATCAAAAGTAAAAAAGACATGTAAATAAGATAATGAGATATTATCTTTTGAGCATAAATGATAAGTTTTCATTGATGATAGGTAGTGCATTTATAAAATTTACAATGAATCTTATCGTAACAAAATAAAAAGACAAAAAAAATATAAAAGATTACATGAATCTTCCGAGTCTTTATCTTCGAGTCTTCATTACGTTTCTTGACTCTCGCTCCTCGATCGGTTCTTGACTATGCTCTTCCACCTCATCAGCAGGGACTTCTAGGTTGAACATTCCGTAGTATCTTCTCTTCAGCGCATCTCTTTCCTTGATGATATCCGGATTGTTCCCTGTCAGACCTAACTGAGTGACGTACTGAGATATTTCCTGAGAAATGGCCTTCTCATTCACACAGCCATTCTCGAGCATAGGAGGAGGGTATACATATGGACCAGGGGCGGTTATCTGCACCTTTCCTTCATCCGCAAGATTTATCCATCCTTGAAGATATTTTGGATAGAAGGTCAAGAGATAATCAATGAAAGCCTCATTCGGATCTGAGCTCTCCCCTCTCCACTCTCTGAGCACATCATAGTAGAACCAGAAGGTTCTCTTGATCTCTTCCCACGCATCGTTGAGATGGACTGGCATCCACTTATCAACATGCGGCCATTTCAGTGCTTTAGTGCTCCCTTTCCTCTTGCTAGCAAACCTTCTGAACCCACTCCTTCTTTTCTGCTCTTCTTCTACTTTCTTCGATCCTTTGGTACACGTAAAATGAAGCGGCGATTTTCTTTGCTTGTTCGATCTGGAGTGTTTTCAGAGCATTCCTTGTGTTGAAGACTTTCTTCTTGGGCACAGACTCAGAATTTTTAGTACCCAATATCAGCTTCCTCTGGACTGGCTTAGAAGCCTTTGCACGCTTGCTCTCAGGTTCAACAATGCCCAAGGCTTTCCTCTTCATAGGCAATTGATTCGTTGTGACTGGCTTGTTCCAACCTTAGCTCTATCACTCGGTTTCTCTCGCATGACTTCAAGCATGGTTTTCCGAAACACGGGTGTAGATCGGCTTCTCCACCTTCTTGAACTTGACTTCTCGGTAACCCGACTTCCTTCAAGGCTTTAGATAGGCTATTCATTTCAGCTTCCTTTTGCGCTTTTTTCTCAAAGTACGTGCTAATAACTTCCCGAGGTCTTCTTTTGGCCTTTCCTTCTTGCACCGTAATTTGGAAGAAGTCTAGAAAGTCTTTGTGTCCATATGGTATTGCTCTTTGCTTACACAAATAGACCTCTCCTCGCTAAGCGATCCTGTTCATCTTCTAGCCTCCTAAGGTGGTTCTTTGCCACAGAGAATTCTTCCGAAAGATGGGCAAACTGGCCAGAGAGAGTATCTTTAAACATCTCTGTCATCTTGGTCATGAGCATTGAGCCCATTTCCTCAAATGAGACTTGATCAAGATGCCGTTCTTCTCTGCCAATTTCACCTCTAGAAACTCGGTTCTCTCTCGGTGCTTACATTTAAGTTCAGCTTTTCATTTCAACCTTGACTCCTCCAACTTCTCATTCAAATTTTGTCTTCCATGGAGGTCATCTTTGAGGTCAGAGTGTCTTGAAATTGCACCAGTTCTGAAGATGACCTCAGATTCTCCATCTTCTGAGATTGGCTGGCCAATGTCTCTTCCATCTGAGTGATCTTGTTCAGCATTGGCTCAACCTTCTCAAGCTTCTCCACTATGGGAGTGAGGTCGATCTCAGGAACATTTTGCACCTTCTGTGCTGATTGATCATCTTGGGGTTCAGACACAACCTGAGGGTCGGTCTGCACCTGAGCATCAGCTTCATCCTGAGCTCCAGTCTCTAACTGAGCCTCAGTCTGTATATCAGACAATTCAGAGTTAAAGGTAGAAACTTCAGTAACTTTGGCATAGTTGTTAATAGTGTGAAAAAGGCACGAAGAGTGCTAGCTTTCGATCGAGGTTGAATGATTTCAGGTTGATCAGCACAAGAAGTTTCCTTCTCCATCTGAGACTGATCCTCAGCATCTCCCTGTTGGTCCCCATCTTGAGATTTGTCTCTGCTGCTAGGGGCACCAACTTCAGTAACTCTCCTCTCAGCGATCTTTTTTTGAACTAGCTCATCAAAATCGGAAATTTTCATCCTGAGCTTTGTCTTTCTGAATCCTGAGAATTCAGTGAGGAAAGCTGTCTCCTCGTTCCACCAGTCTTCCCCTCTGAATGAAGCAATATTAAGCATCTCTGGAAGAGTCTGGTTGAGGATGAAGACCGTTGACCTCAATCTGAAGAAGATGTCTTGGAGGTCAGGGAATAAGCTCAGCTCAGGGTAGCGGTCAAGAATGAACCGTCCCCCCTTGCTTCGCCATTCGGTCTCTTCAGCTTCACCTTTCTTGAGCATCGGGCTCTCAGGTTCAGTTGGAAAATCTGCTGAAAGATCTACTAAGAGCTCATTCAGGAGCTCATTAAAATTCGCTTGCTCATGAGGCTCAGCAAACTCTGAGGTTTGGGCAGGCTGCTCCTCAGTTTGAATCTGGCTTGGTTCTGAAGTCTGAGCAGGCGCCTCCTCAGTGGGATTTTCAGTTTGCTCTGAGAACTAAGCGGGCACTTCCTCAGCAGGAATCTGAGCATCTTCTGTGGTCTGAGCTGCCACATCCTCAGATGGAATCTGAACATTTTCTGAGGTCTGAGGTCCTTTGAAAATTTCCTGAGAAAATTTGTCTGAGCTTAGTGAAGTCTCAAGAACCTCAAAGAAGACTTGCTCCTCAGTTTGATCCTGTGCCTTTGAGATAGCCTGAGCCAATATAAGTAAAGGCGATTTCTGAGCAGCTTGGCTCTGAGGCTGAATCTCCTCAGTCTCACTCTCTTCATCTTCATCAGTGAGAACCACCATCCTTTTGCGCTTTGGAGCGAGGGTTTTCTGCTTCTTCAACTTCTCACCCTGATCCATCTTGGCATCCAACAAAACCTTCCCCCTGGTTTGTTGGGTTTCTTTTTCAGCAGCCGCAATCGGTGATTCCACTTTCTTCTCTTTCTTTCCCTTAATAGTCCTCTTCGCAGCAATGGGCTTGAACATCACTTTGGACTTGGGAAATGGGGTAGAGTTGGCAAAAATGTCCTCCTCCTCTCGGCACAACTCCAAGATAAATGCAATTTTGGTGGTGTGGAGGATTCTGCCTTTGATAGATATTGCCCCATCATTCTCCCTTTTTATGACCTTGGCTTGCTCAGCCACCACCTTGATCAGATACTTCAACCAATTGAAATCCTTGGTGGGTGAGTCTTCAATCGCCGCCATCAGTCGGAGTTTGGGTGTGCTGATCTGCTCAAAGCTTCCAGATCGACTCATTATGCACTTTCCCACAATATCCATCAATACTCTGTATTTCGGCTGTAGATGCCATTTGTACAGAGTAGCCTCAAACTTAACAGGTTTCTCGGCAACCATGTCAAGATACTCCTGCTCCCGTCCCAACATATATACTGATGGATCATCTCCCCTATCGCACAACTTAAATACATCGTTTAAATCCTTAGGGACTATACAAAACTCACGAACAAAATCCACATACTTCATCGATTGTTCAAGATGAGAAACAGAAATCTTGGATTCTATATTATCCTCCTCATCTATTTCCATAATTGCAACAAACTCGATTACCTCATGAGCATACTCCTGCTCCGGTCGATTCGCGACGAGGTTCGTCAGTTTCGCCAGTCGGATTAAGTGGAGCGCCTCTTCCTCGTGCTTGGCATTGGACGTGCTTTCTAGAGACACCACGTATTCGTACCATGGCTTATTTGTCTTGGCTAATTTGTCGAAAGCGTTAGGAGCCATTTGAGATTTTGAGGATTTGAAGATTTAGGGTTTAGGTTTTCTGGGCAAAGGGGATTTTCTTGCAGAGGATTTGGGAACGTTTGATAAAATTTGGCTTGAATGGCTTATTGAGGAATATATAGTTTCGAGATCGTGGGAATTCGCGTTGGTTAGGTGAAAAGCAACGGTTGAGATTAAACGTCGATTAATCGGGTATGCGAACGGTCGATTCCCGAAAAGTAAGCCGCCAATTTATCCTCATTGGTCATTAATGTAACAGAGCATTAAATGACTGTTGACCTTCTTCGGAATTTCAAAAGATCCCGCCCAAAAACATTCCTTAGGTGTTTTGTATTTATTGCAAATGATTACTGAGTTTCACTTAAGCAATAAATGAGTCGCATGAGTCATTACTTCTTCAGACTAATTTCTCTCTATCAGTCTTACTGAGTATTGACCTTGATAAAATGTCACTATGATATCGAAAGTAATCTTGAATGGGTTCAAGATATAATATCGAAATCTTGACCTTGAAGAAATCGAGTTTCACGAGACTCGAAAAAATTATATCCATTTTATCCTGAGTTTCTCAGTAGAAATCTGAGAAAACTTCATGCATCTGAAAACCTTCAATTTTCAGATTTACTCTGTACACCTGGATCTAACATCCCTAATTCAACTGAAAGTTCCTGAAATCTTGATTCAGCCAAAGGTTTAGTCAAGATATCAGCTCTCTGCTTATCAGTATGAATTTTCTCCATTCTTATGTCCTTTTTCTCGACATGATCTCTGATGAAGTGATGTATGATATCCACATGCTTGTATCTGGTGTGAAATACCAGATTTTGTGAAATAGCAACGACACTATTATTGTCACAAAATATTGGTACTTCATTGGCTACAACTTTATAATCCCTTAATTGTTGTCTGAGCCAAAGAATCGAACACAACGCAGACTTCCTGCAGACCATGTATTAAACCCGATAGTCTTGGTTGCTCTCGAGGTCCTTTCTTTGAAAACCAAGATATTAGCTTACTTCCTAGAAATTGACAAGTTCCTGTAGTGGACTTCCTGTCAATTCTGCAACCTCCATAATCAGCATCTGAGTAACCAGTTAATTCAAGGTTATCATCAGCTGGATACCATAATCCTCTATTCACTGTGCCCTTAAGATACTTCAGTATCTTTTTGGCAGCCTCCATGTGACTAGCCTTAGGATTAGCTTGGTATCTTGCACATATCCCAACAACAAATGTTATATCCCTAATTCTTTGTGAGATAGAGGAATGATCCAATGATTCCTCTATAATCGAGATGACTCACCGATTTGCCTTCGGGATCGGGATCCATCTTGTAGTTAGTATTCATGGGAATCCTAAGCGCATTGCCGGTCTCAGTACACCATATTTGGCAATCGGATCTCGGTGTACTTTGCACGGTTGATGAATATTCATTCCTTTGATTGTTTCACTTGAAGACCTAGAAAGAAATTCATCTCCCATCATTGACATCTCAAACTTGCCTTTCATCGTTGTTGAAAACTTTTCACACGGTGATGGTTTGGAGATCCAAAAATAATGTCATCAACATATATCCGAACCAAGAAGATATCTTCCCCATCTTCTATCTGAGCGAGTTCTATCAATGATCCCTTTGACAAAACCATGGTCGAAGAAGAAACCGAGAAAGAGTATCATACCATGCTCGGTGCTTGCTTAAGACCATACAAAGCTTTTACGAGCACAGTAAACTTGGTCATTCTGTTTTGAAACCGGGAGGTTGTTCCACATAAACCTCTTCTTTAAGCACACCGATTCAGAAATGCACTTTTCACATCCATTTGATAGATATGTGAACTTCATGTGGGCAAAGATATGCAAGAAACAATCGATGGCTTCTAGTCTTGTAATGGTCGGTGCAAAGGTTTCATCATAATCCAAGCCTTCTTCTTGGGAATAACCTTGTGCAACTAAATTTTGCCTTGTTTCTTACAATGTTATTGTTTTCATCTCTTTTATTCTTAAAAACCCACTTGGTTCCAATGACATTGTGCCTTTCAGGTCTATCTACTAGCTCCCATACTTCATTCCTTGAAAATTGATTCAAATTTCATCTTGCATAGCTTGAATAATCCAATGAGAATCTTGTAGAGCTTCACCAATCTCAAGAGGTTCTTTCTCCGATAGGAAGCGGCCAGAATAGTGCACTCTCACCATGGAACCTTCTTGTCTTGACACCTTCAGTTAGATCACCCACAATCTGACTTGTAGGATGACTATCTAACCATTTCCTTCTTGATGTTCCCCCTTCAACAATATCCTCAACATTTGAAATGTTAGGTTCAGTTAATTCAGTAAACTCAGGGAACAACAGAAAAGGAGAAAGGGAATCATCTTCCTTAGGGGAAATTCTATTCAGAACATTGTCAGAGACATTTGTTCCCCTTTGGTTGATAGATTCGAGAATTTGCCTCATTTGTGACCACATCTTCATTGGCATCACATACCGAGTCCAGGCGGTGTCTGTTCGGATTGGTCACCTTTGGTGTGTTGGCTTTCTGAGAGTCTCACCATCCCGAGTTCCATCCCGAACTTCTTTATTCGAGTCCGAGTCACTCCAATCATAGATAGTGACTGACTTCTTCTTTTCAGGTTCAATTGGATGATTTGTCATTCTTTTTCAGGGCTTAATCTGGTGATCCTCTTGGTCAGTTCATCTGCATCATGTTCGTTTCTTCTGAACACAAGTAGATTCATCAAAAGCAACATGAGGTGTTTCCTCCACAATAAGAGTTCTACAGTTGTAAACTCTCGAAAGCTTTTTCTTGACTTGAGAATATCCTAAGAATATTCCTTCATCAAACTTTACTATCAAATGTCTTCAACCCGATCTTTACCATTATTGTGTATGAAACACTTGCAACCAAACACACGAAAGAAAGAAACAAGAGGCTTCCTTTCATTCCAAAGCTCATAAGGTGTTTTGCCTTGACTCTTGGTCAGCATGGATCTGTTTTGAGAATAGCATCACGGTGTTGATGACTTCAACCCAAAACCTTTTAGGAATATCGACCTTCAACTATCATTGTCCTTGCGAACTTCTTTTTCAGAGTCCTTTCCTTCTTTCAAAGAACACCATTTTGTTGAGGGGTCCTTGCGGTGATGTTTCATGAGTAATTCCATTTTCGCGACAATAATCGATATGATATGATTTATAAATTGGTTCCTTTGTCGGATCGATTTTGACCACACTCGATTTTTCTCAATCTTGAGTCTTTTTCATGAATTTCGCGACTTTTATCTCGAGTCTCTTTCTTACTGAGTAAGAATATGACCCAAGTATATCTTGAGTAGTCATGAACTACTACTAGTGTGTATTTCCTGCCATTCGTGCTCACTGGTGTTATAGGACCAAAAAGATCCATATCAAGAATCGAAGTATTCTCTCGGTAGAAACATCTACTTTGCTTTTTAAATGATGCTCTAATTTGTTTTCCTTTTTGCACGCATCACAAATATGTTCCTCATTGAACACTTCATTAGGCAACCCCTCTCACAAGAGCTAATCTTGCAAGTTTATTCAGGGGTTTTGAAATTCGGGTGATTCATTCTTTTATGCCATAACCAACTGGTATCTGTGGAACTTTTAGCAACCAAACATGTATCTTTAGGAGTTGAACTCCAATCAACAAGATACACATTTTCTTTTCTAGTACCAGTCAGTAATATTTTCTGTGTTGTATCATCTTTCACATAACATAAGTTTTTAGAGAACTCAACATTAAAACCCTTATCACAGAATTGGCTTATAGAAAGCAAGTTATGCTTCAATCCAGATACATATGAAACACCATGGATATGAACTGAGTCGATTTCCAAAGTTCCATATCCTTGATCATCCTTGGAGTTATCTCCAAAAGTGATCTGAGGGCCTCTTTGTTCAACATAGTCACTGAGTATCTTCTTGAATCCTATCATATGTCTTGAGCATCCACTGTCAAGATACCATACATCAGGGGCTTTTTCATCTCTGCTCATCAGTGCTATGTGATCTTTAATCAGCTCAGTGCCCTTGTTTTCCTCCTGAAAAATAGATCAATTCTTAGGTACCCAGTTTGTATAGGGTCCTACAAGGTTAGCTGTACCTTTCGGAATCCAAATCTGCCTGACAACTCTAATCACTTTAGAGTGGCTAATTTGTCTTCCATAAACATCAACATACACATTCACTACTCTGGGTGCCTTAGCAGTCTTCTGTGTATGTGTGCTAGCTTTAGCATGAACATGAGCCTTTGAATTTTTCTTTGGTTCAGGACTTTTGTTCAGATGCTTAGGCTTTTGTGCAGCTGGTCTAAATCTTTGTTGACTAGGGTTCAGATAACCTTTACCCTTAGTCAAGTGGGGTTTAGGTTGTGCATCTTGAAATTTGGGTCTTTCAAGATATCTTGAGGACTTGGTCTCTTGAGTTGAGAATGTCTCTCTTTGAGTGTTTCTCTTTCGAAGATTCCTCCGATGGTTCAAGTCTCTGAGATCCTTTCAAAGTTTGCATTCTTAGCCGAGGCTTTGAAGGACTTGCTCGAAATTTTCCAACCCCGAGTGCTCAGGTTTTCTAGCCTTCACCTGAGGTTTGGGCTTTCCTACCTGATCATTCAGTTTTACTGAAACCATGAGTCATTTTCCCTTGTCTACAACCTTGGGCATTTCTTCAGTTTGAAGTGTAGGTGCCATTGGTTTTACAAAGATTGTCTTCTTGCTACTTGATGCAGCATTTAGATGACCTTGTGAGGTTCCCCCTGGAATGTATCCCAATCCAGATTTTATAGTGGCAGATCTCTGGTAACTCTGAATTTCATCTATTACTTTAGATGCAGTATTCAATAGAGCTAGCTTCTTCTGTGCACTATCCTCACAGTTCTGTAGAGTTTCATGCTTCTCAGAGAGGTCATTGAACTTAGTTCTAATTAGCTGAATCTCTTCAGTGAATTTCTCTAGCTTTTCAGTTAGGGTCATTATCAACTTCTCTTTCTCTGAGAGTTGTACTTTCAGAACATCCAGTTCATCAGTAGCTCCCATTAATTGAGAAGTGATCTCAGTTTTGCTAGAGTCTTTCCATTTTAGATTTTCAGCCTTCAGTTCCTTATTCTGCTCTTGAGTTTCATTTAGCAGTTCTTGTAAAACAACATAGTCCTTCATCAGATTCTCAAAAGAATCCATCAGGTCAAATTGACTGTTTACAGTTGAACTTGACAACTCTTGTGCTAGTGTAGGAGCAACAACAGAGAAAGAAGAGTTTACCTCCTCAATGGCCATTAGACAAATGTCATCACTTTCACTGTCTGAGAATATCTCATCTGAAGAGCTAGATCCCTCCTCAGAATGTTCTTCTTCTGCAACCATGGCCTTTTTGCTAGAGAACTTCTTGTCTCTTTTAGCTTGCCTTTCTCTTCTCTCCTTAGCACTCAGGTCAGGATAATCATACTGGAAATGACCTTTCTTTTGGCAATTATAGCATCTGTTGGCATCATCATCATGATCACTTTCTTCCTTGGACTTGGAGTCCTTCTTTCTGGATGAAGATCCTTCAGTTTTCTGGTCCTTTCTCTTCTCAGTTGGTTTGTCCTCAGGTTTCTTCTGGTACTTGTGATTCCTGTAATAGTTTTTATATTTTCCATATCGACTATTAAGTCTTTCAAACCTCCTTGCCATCAGTGCTAGCTTATCCTCAAGCTCATCCTGATTCTTAGCAAGGGAGTTCTCAGACTCTCTAGTTTTACAGGTTTTATCTTTGGCTTTAAAGGCCACATTTTTACTAGATGATGAATCATCTTTGCTGTCAGCCGTTTTGGATTTCTTATCAATTACAAACTCATAGGCCTTCAGCTCAGAGAAGACTTGTTGATAGGGCATTGAATTAATATTTTTGGTGTTTTCAATCACCACTGCATGTATATCCCATTTCTTAGAAAGACCTCTAAGAATTTTCAATGCAACTTCTCTCTGTGGATATTTCTTTCCAAGTGCATTTAGATCATTCATAATACTAGTGAATCTGACTTCCAATTTCTCAATTGATTCACCTTCTTCCATTTTAAAACTATCAAACTTTCCAATTGCAACTGAAAGTTTGTTTTCCTTGATATGATCTGTGCCTTGGCACATTACAGCTAGTTTATCCCAAATTTCTTTTGTAGTATTGCAGTGAGAGATCATTCCCATCACACCATCATCAATTGTACTGTATGGTGTGTCTTTAGCAATATAGTCTAGGTTGACTAACTTTCTCTCCTCAGGAGTCAGTTGGTCATCAGACTTAGGAAATTCTGCTCTAGGATCGTTTCTCTCATTTTCTGTTCCTCTGGGATTCACCACAGTAAATTGGAATGGCCCTTCAGAGACCACTCTCCACATTCGCTCATGTTTAGAATACAGGTGAGCCTGCATTCTCAGACTCCACAAATCATAGTTCCCCACTGAGAACATGGGAAGTTTCTTAGAAGACATTTTATCTGAGTCTTTTAAGAATTCAGCAAATAAAATCAGTTCAGATAGACCACAAGTATTTTTAGCAAATAAAACTTTGGTCAACAAAGCAGGTGGTCAAGTTGAACCACTGCTCTGATACCACTTGTTGGTCCCGATGTAAACGAGTCTTACACGTGTATGGGGGGGGAATACACGTGTTCAGTGTTTTTAAAACTTTTCTTTTACTGAGGTCAGCTTGGGTCAGGTTGTCCTGAAGATTTGGTCCTGAGAAGCACAAATCACTCTGAGTCAAAGTCTACTGAGACAGTGATCCTGAGCTGCTTTCAGAAACCACAGATAATCCCAACTGAGTCCTGAGTTTCAGAGATCCTGAGTTGCTTGGATCAGATAACTAACTTACTGAACCCTCAGAAGAGTAAGTTTAGTTTGGTAACTATCTGTTCTAGCTACTCAGATGTGCGGAATGGTTGGCCCTTTAGTTTATACTCGTTTTAAGCTTTTGCTGAAAACCTTCCTTTAATGGAATAGTGATTAGGCTGTGATTCAATTATATGCAACTTCCAGTGGATTGATTCCAACAGAAATATCAGTGAAAATATGCTTTCAAAATATAAGTCAATGCAACAGTTAAGCACAGATAGAGAAAACAATAAACAACACAGCAATTTATAGTGGTTCAGAGACTCAAGCTCCTACGTCCACTCTCTCTGAGCTTTCTGACTACCTCACGTAGTTTACTTACTCAACTCGGCCCTGAGCTTTCTGACTACTCCACGTAGTTTACTTACTCAACCCGACCTTGAGCTTTCTGACTACCTCCGTAGTTTACTTACTCAAACACAAACAAGCTTTCAGACTACCTCTGTAGCTTACTAACTTCACCTCTAGAGCTTTCTGACTACTCCACGTAGTTTACTAACTCTATACAACTCTTCTCACCAACAATCACACTCAAACTACCTTCTAAAGGGTTTGGGGTTTCTTGGTTGGTTTCCAACTAGGATGAGATATCCTTTACAATAAAGTACAATGCAAAGGCTAGGATATCTCGACTAAGCTTTGGATATATCTTATCAAGCTAGGCTTAGTTTAATGAGCTCTCTTCAATTTAAAAGCACTTGGGAAATTCTAAGTTTTTCGAGTGCTTTAACTTTGCGATAATAAGTTTGAGCTCTTGAGTTGCTTACAAATTTCCTGTAACCTTACAATGTAGAAGGTCACAAGTATTTATAGGCATACACCAAGATCACTCTTGAAAAACTATCCGTTGGAGGAGATAGCTTCGTGAGTTTCCTCTTATGGTGTGTGAGGAACGACTATATTTAGGGTTTGAAACTCCCTAACACGTTTTAGGCAATAGCCTTTCATGTAGCCGGTCTTCACTTTTTGCAGTCTGGAACTTTGTACTTCTGACATCTTTTTCAGCGACCTGTCACTGTCAGTATGGTACAGTGCTGTCATCCTCTTTTTGACTTTTGTCTCCAGTTAAAGGTAGACACCATCAATGGCTCTTTTGGTTACAAACTCTGAGTTGATATAACCTTAACAACACTTTGTCTTAGTTCCTTTTGTCTGCATTTGAATGTCTTGGCAAATATCTATTTTTCTAAGGAATCACGATCTTCTCAGTATTGCATCCTTCAGATAGATATGTTTAGTACCTCGGAACATTTAGGTTTATACTGAGCATTCAGTACATTATTGAGTCTTCAGTAATTACTGTGCCTTCAGTATTCTTGATCTTCAGTTCTTCAGTCTTCTGTCTTCTGCGTCTTCAGAGTCTTCTGAGTCTTCAGGGTCTTCTGAGTCTTCACAGATATACTGACTGATATACTGAGTCTTCATGCTGAGTCTTCAGTTCCTCAGTTTCATACTGAGTCTCCAGTATCTCAGTTTCACACCGAGTCTTCAGATTCTCAGTTTCTTACTGAGTCTTCAGAAACTTTAGTTTCATACTGAAACTTCAGTTTCTTCAGAAACATACTGAGTCTTCAGAATCTTCAGATCCTAACCTGATCTATATCTGCTGACTATACATTTTGCAGATATCATCCTGAATACTCTAAAACTGAATCTTGACTCAACTATCAAGATTATCCTGAACATGTCATACTCAGGGGTTTTGGGATCTAATCAAAATCATATATCTTTATTAAATTCATCTCCCAACAGATAAGCAGTGCTGTTGACTTCCACGAGCATGAAGATCTGATATTCTCTTCAGATGACGATGAAGTCTGCCTGATGGCCAAGGAGGACCAATCTGAGGTAACCTCTAAACCTTCTGCTTTTTCAATTTCCACACCTGCTATTATTAGCACACCTGCTGGAGAGATTGACTTGCAGCTCTACTCTGAGCAATTTCTTGATGATCTCTCTGAAGCAATATACACTTATACAATAGTGGAAGCTGAAAATGACAAGCTAAGGATCAGAAATAATCAGCTTGTTAAAGAGAACGCTCTCAGTAAAGCTACTGAACTGAAATCTGCTGAAACTGTTCAGAAGGTAACTGAGGAACTTAACGCTCTGAAGGTTAAATCTTCTGATCAGGAGAAACAGATCAAAGATCAGCTAGCAATTAACAAACAGCAAGCTGATGATTTCAAAATCCTTCAAACTAAATTTGATGAGCTATTCCGACTACATGAGAGTCTTAAATCTACTGAGGATAGTTTGCGGAAGAAAATAGAGGTTTTCACGAAGTCATCTAAAACCGTTCAAGAAATGAACACCTATTTTTGAACGCCGACTAACAAGAAGGGAATTGGGTATAAGAACCCTTCTACATCCTCAAAAGCCCCATTTGATTCACTTTAGAAGGGTGTAATCAAACGAGTCTCTGGCAAAGAAACACTAAAAGCTAAACTTGTATCTAATAAGGGAAAAAGACCTGCTGAGCAAGTAAGGCAGGTGCCTAATCTGAAAGGGAACATAAATGGACCCCAACTAATAAAACATCAGCCGAGGAATCAACAGAAGAACCCAGTTCTTCTGAAGAAACCTCAACCTGATCAGCAGATTAGGTATCAGAAGAGACAACCCATAAGAAGGAAATCTAATCTGAGACCCAATCAAGGTCAGCTGCCTAATAAGCAAGCTATAGGTAAACTGCAAAGACCACCTATGCCAAAAAGATATGAATCTTTTGATGGTAGCAGTCGTACCTACCCTTATAATCAGAGATCTAGGGCTACTGCACCTGAGCCACACTGGATTAAAAGAAGACAAAATATAAAGAAAAATCCCAAGTCTTCTAAGTCATCCAAGGCTCACACTAATAATCATACTAATCGGAAAGCATATAAAGAGACGTATGATTATGTTGATATGTATGGGAGACAAATCAGACCTTCTAATCTTTTAGATTTTCATAGAAGTGCTCTGTTTGTGTGGATCCCTAAATCCACCACTAACCCCCCAGGACCCAATTCCAAAGGGGTACCTAAAGCCTGATTTGATTGCAGGTTAACTTGGGACTGACCAACAAAGGAGGTGCACAAGCAACTATCTGGTACATCGATAGTGGATGCTCAAGGCACATGACTGGAAGCAAACATCTCCTTAGATCTTACAAAGAACAAGAAGGCCCACGTGTACTCTTCGGTGATGATAACTTTGGTTTTACCAAGGGATTCGGAACCTTAGAGAATGATGATGTACAAGTAACTGGAGTCTCGTATGTCGAAGGATTGAAGCACAATCTACTATCAGTATCACAATTCTGCGACAACAGATTCAGCGTTGAGTTCTCGAGCGACAAGTGTACGATAAGGAATCGAGCCACTCAACAAATCTTGCTAACTGGTTCAAGGAAAGGCACGATCTACATAGCAGATTGGAACAGTTGCCCGAAGAATACATGCTTAATTGTTAAGAGTTCTAAAAGTAGCAGTTGGCTCTGGCACAAAAGATTGAGTCATCTGAACTTCAAGACTCTTAACAAGATCGCTAGGATGTCTTTGGTTGAGGGACTTCCGAATGAGATATTCTCCAAAGATCAGACATGTGCCGCATGTCAGAAGGGAAAACAAGTTAAAGCCTCATTCAAGGGAATACCGGACCAACATCCAAGAGAGTATCTGCAACTGCTCCATATGGATCTATTCGGACCAGTTACACTAGTCAGTCTCAGTGGACGCAAATATACTCTTGTAATCGTGGATGATTATTCCAAGTTTACTTGGGTTGTATTCTTATACAAGAAGAACGAGACAACGACTAAGATACCCGCACTTCTCAAAAAGCTACAAAATGAGAAGGGTATCAGCATATTAAAGATCAGATCAGATAAAGGTACAGAGTTCCTAAATTTCTTTATTCTTGATTTTTTGATCGAAGTTTGGTATCAAACATGAAACGTCACCGCAAGAACGCATACAACAAAATGGAGTAGCGAAGCGGAGAAACAGAACTCTCAAGGAAATTTCGCCGCGACTATGTTATTGAACATGCCACACCAAGCCGTTTTTGGGCGGAAGCAATAAACACAAACATGCCATACTCGTAAGCAGATGTTTCTCGACTAAGACTCACTTCAAAACACCTTATGAACTGTGGGAAAGACGAAAACCTCGTATTTCATACTTCCATTTTTTTTGGGTGCAAGTGTTTCATTCACAACAATGGGAAAAGTCGGGTTGAAGACTTTTGAGGCCAAGTCGAGATGAGGGCATATTCTTAGGATATTCCTCATCCAAGAAGGCTTTCGAGTTTACAATAAACGAACTCTAGTTGTGGAAGAAACACCCCATGTGGTCTTTGATGAGACATCCTCCGAACAAGAGAAAAGCGCCTCGGAACAAGCCGTACCGGATCAACTGTTACGACGACACGCGAAAATGAATCGGCTAAGCATCAAGGATAAAGAACCCGAACACGTAATGCGGTGCACATCCCGAACTTGATCTTTATCGATTCAACAGTCAATCGGACCCAAAGGTACGCACAACCGTTGAAGAAGTCATATTACGGTGAGCAAGATCAACTAAACCATCTCGGTTGGGGAACTTCGAAGTTCCTATGAGCAGACTTCAAACAAATGATGAGTCCAACATCACCGAGACATGTTCTTATCAAGTGGATCATAATTCAAGACCACTCTCAATCACTAGTGATGAACTATCGATATGGATGATGTTCTCCAAACAGACGCGACATCGTAAGCGAGAAGGACCGGATTACCACCATCCAACCGACCGATTATTATGGAGACCCATCCGATAGAGTCAAAACTAGACATCGACAGTGAAAGTGCCATATATTGTTGTTATCCGTCTATGAAGGAACCAACTACAAAGAGAGGAAGCTCTACAAGACTTAAGTCGGATTCTAGCCATGCGAGGAGGGCTGGAACAGTTTGAGAGAAATCAAGTTTGGGAATTGGTGGGACGAGACCAACTCATCAAGACGTAATTGGCACAAAGTGGGTATTCAAGAACAAAGAGATGAGAAAAAATGTCATAACGGGGAATAAGGCAAGACATTTGCTAAGGGGTATTCACAATGAAGGAATTGATTATGATGAGACCTTTGCACCGCCGCCGCCTAGAAGCCATTAATTTATTTTCGCATATGCTTTCCCACGAGAGGGTTCACTGTGGTATCGATGGATGTAAAAAGTGCATTCTTAAACGGGGTACTAGCAGAGGAAGTTTATGTCGAACAACCTCTAGGCTTTGAAAAAGGCAACCAAGTGTACCGTTTAAGGAAAGCTCTTTACTACCTGAAACAAGCTCCTCGAGCTTGGTATGATACACTCTCTCTGTTCTTGACAGACAGCGGGTTCACTAAAGGAATAGTGGACATAACCTTATTCAGAATAGAAGATGGAGAAGATATTTCGATGGTTCAGATCTCGTGGGCGACATCATCTTGGATCTCCCAACAAGAAGCTATATGAGAAGTTTACAGAAGTTGATGCAAGGGAAATTCGAGATGACCATGATGGGTCAGATGAATTACTTTATGGGATTACAAGTCAAGCAGAGTACAGAAGGAATATTCATTTGCCAGACGAAGTACACAAGGAATCTACTGGCAAAGTTCGGAGTTCAACACTGCAAGGAAGCCAGAATTCCAATGATGACCGAATTCAAGATGGATCCAGACGAAGATGGTCAGAAAACGAATCGGAAGAGTAGAGAGCTCTAATTGGATCTCTACTATACCGACGCAATGCCAGACCGGACATTACTTTTTGCAAGAGGTGTATGTGCGATTTCAAGCAAATCCAATGCAAAGCCACCTAGAAGCGACTAAGCGGATTCTCAAATATCTGAAGGGGATCGTAACCTTGGTTTATTTTACCCATCGAGATGACAATCTATATCTTAGTGGGTATTTCGATTGATTACGGAGGTTGCGTAATCGACGGGGAAGTCAACCTCGGGTTCATGTCGGTTTACGGGAAATAAAACCGATCTCTTGGTTTTCGAAGAAGCGGACATCGATTCGCGACATCTACTCTTGAAGCGAGAATATATGGGTGTAGGAAGGTGTTGTTCCCAACCGCTCTGGCTAAGTCGGCGGTGAGGATTACAACATCGTAGCTAAGAACGTGCCTATATTACGTGATGATAATAGTCTTTATTTCAATCACTCGTAATCTCGTTTCTACATACAAGATGCAAGCATGTGGATGTCAGACACCATTTTATCAGAGAAGAAGAATATCAGGATGGAAAAGATCCATCTTGACGTAAAGTCGATATCTTAACCAAGCCACTAGCTGAGATCAGATTCAGAGAGTTATGCAACGAGCTAGGGCTTCTGGATCTTGGAGAAAATGTATCAGATATGGCTGAAGGATTGATCTCTAGATTCAGTTGGTTAAAAGACTAACCAAGGATAGGTGGAATCAGTTGAGTTAGGAATCTCAACTGATCAGATGACCAGACGAGGAGCCAATCTGAAGTTCAGATAGGAGCAGATCAGAAAGTCAGAAAGGTAGCCGATCTGAAGTTCAGACAAAGGGCAGATCAGTTCAAGATATATCAGATTAAGGGGGAACTGATCAGATTGGAAATATTACTTTAGAAGTCAAGTTTAAAGCTACAGATCGCATAAGTCAGAAGAAAACAACACAACAATGGAATAAACAGAGTTTTTCATTGATAAAGACCCGGAGGTCAGTTTTACAAGTTACAAGTGATATCACAAGCTACAAATGCTACATCTATCTTCAAGTGGTATTACAAGTACAAGAAGACCCGGAGGTCGATACATAAACCATCATCCCTAAGACAACCCTAGGCAGGGAAGGAGAGAGAGAGATTTTAAGAACTGATGTTCTCAGACTCTCTGACCCAGGGGGCAGCAAAGAAGCTTCTAGAATCCTGAAAGCCGCTCTTAGAATCTTGGAGTGAGAAGCGAGAGCGTGCCTTGAAGGATCTTTAAGCTAGGAGCCCTTAGACCTAAAATCAATGGGCTCTCCAGCTGTTAAATGGGACACAGTGCCACAGGTTTGGTCACAAAGACCATATGGCCATGAGTGTCTCATGCAAATATTGAGTTTGATACACTATTTTGTATATCAAACCCATGTTTTGTTTCAGACTGAGTCTGTAGATGCTAATACCGTCATCTCGATAGGCGCACAAGGTGCATACGGTTAGGAGAAGTGTCTTCTCATTTGCCTTAGCAGATCCACCTCCATGGTGGAAAAGAAGCTTAGCATTGATCGTACGTGAAATCTTATATGACGACGAAAGCAGTGTGAAGGAACACACAGGGTTGATCTGAGAAGCTGATTTCATTAGAAAAGGGCTAAAGGTTCCCACCGGAAGTTTCACCGGAGATAAGGAACTCATCGAAAAAGCATGAAGGATATGCTAAAGAAGATGAAATGGTTTATGATTGTGTTGTTCGCCTAACACCCCAGGCTATTTATAGAAGGAAATTAGGGGTATAAATGCAAATTTTATCGTCTCAGAAAATCTTAAGAGAAATTTGCATCGACAACGCGTTAGGAACACACGGCTAATGGCTGGATGAGTTAACGGTGTGATTAAATCACAGCGTATCTATGCCATTATTACAAAATGTCAAATCGCGCCGATTTGGGAATCGAGACGACTTTTGGACTCCCCGAAGTAAATGTTTTGGCGGGAGTTGACTTCAGTTAATGCGAGATGATAGAAGAAAACTGAAGGATGAAGTTTTTCAGAAAAGAGGATCAGATAAGTGACGAAGCGTTTCAAGCAAAGAATCTGATCAGATAAGCGAGATATTGTTGGGAAATGCATGAGGCAAACATCAGATAAGTCAACAAAGTACCAGATCAGATCACCGTGGTAACTGATTGATTACAATATCAATCAGTCAGATACGCTCCCTTATTTATCTCTTTCTGAATATCTTTATATGCGTTATTTATTTTAATTGATTTATTTTATACTATTCATGACGCATGCTCTGCAAAGCTTTTAATGCGGACCTGAAAATGTTTTCAAAACTTTTTATTGCGATTTTTCGAGTCCGGAAAATGAGAAGACTATTTTTCTCAACCGTGCGATCAAAATACTTTTTGGCCGACTAATCTCAGCCATCGATTTCAAAACACGGATACTTGAGTACTTTGGAAAGTTGTGCAAAAAGGTTTTCCCTCGTATTCTACAAAATCCAAATTTTTCTCAGAAAACCGCTTTCCACTACTTCGTCTTCTCAAAATTCTGAAAAGATCATATTTCATTTAAAATTCTCTAAGAATTACCTTCGAAATCATTTGATTCTATACTTCCGATTTCAAAATCTTTCGAATCAATTACTGGTAATTTCTTGTTTTAAATTAATTGCATGATCTAGATTTCTCTATGGTACCTAGGTTTTCAAGTTGTATTTCTGTAATTTATTAAATCTAAATGCTTATTTGCTAAATTGATGCTGAATTTTGCTAGTTTGGATGAATTTATTGAAATATCTTACTCAAACTAAACATCAATCTGCATATCTTACAGAAATGGCACATCTTGTTTCAAGACCTGGACAAGGGAAAAAGTACTACAACTTTGCATCGATGAAGAAAGACATCATTGATGAAATGTACGTTGTCTTCAATATCACCTCAGATCCGGAATCGCTGGAAATTCTGGAGTGCTTAAGAGCGTGTGGACTGGAACGATATTGCTCTACTCATCAGAACATTCGTTCACACCCATGAAGCCCTGGAGTTTCTTTACAATCTGCAGAGGGATGAAGACAATGATGCTGACCTGATTTCTTCCGTTGGCGGAATGAAAGTTCGAGTGACGAATGACGATCTATAGAGGATATTCGGACTCACTCGAGGAAGCATCAATCTAGAGACCTACACGACTGTTGTAGGAGAAAATGAGTTTCTTGAAGCCGAGCTGTTGAGACCAGCAAATAAGGAGAACACGACAAACGTCAAAGCGTCCTATCTGAAAAGAAAGTATCGCCTTCTTCTTGAGATCGTTCAGAAGGTGATCATGTGCTCGACTTACAGCCTTGATGCGGTCATTTCATACAAGATAAGTGTAATGGCTGCAATAATCAAGAAGGCTTCAGACATCGATTGGTTGGGTATGGTCAAAGCAAGACTGGGAAAAGACTCCGGGAAGTTCGAACTGACCCAGAGCAATGAAGTGCGCTTATCTTCGAAGTGCTCATTCATACACAAAATCTCTATCATTCTGTCAGATAAGCTGCCACAGAATTATGAATGGAACGAGAATGGAGCGAAGATTTATCAAGCAAAGCACAAGGCCATATTGGGCAAAGATGAGTCCCTACCTGGAAAAGCTCATGAGGATCTGACTCCTTATGTGCCCAAACCCAAGGGAGAAATGAAAGGAAAAGATAAGGCAACTGCATCGTCTGAAGTGCAGGAAAAGGCCATTCAAAAGAAGAGGATGAAGAGGAAGGATCTGGCCAAGAAACCAGACGCTCAGCGGAAACGTCAAAAGAGAGTCTCATCTTCTCTGAAAACTACTCCAAGTTCTGCCCAGCAAGCCAGCAGAACAGAGGATCTGATGCAAGAAAGATCAGACGACGAGATAGCAGTCCGCTCTGAGCCAACTATCAGAGAAGTATGGGAAGAACAGATGATCGCAGCAGAAGGAGAGAAATCTGTCAGAAGGACAGAAGTGGTGCAATCTGAGGAAGAATCACCATCTGATTCTCTACCTCTAACCAAGATCTTCCAGAGAGCAAGATCGCCAACGCCCACTTCCAAATCACCATCACCCTCTCCTTAGAAATCATCACCTCCACCCTCTCCCCACAAAACCTTCTCTCCCTCACCCTCACCTCTCAGAACAAAATCTCCCACACCACCAATCAATGAACCCGTTCAGGAAACTGAACACTCTCTACACGCTGAAAACGAACCTGAACAACAAACATCCCAATCCCCAATCCAGTCTCAAGAACCTGAGAGATTCGACGAACATGTGTCCATCTCTCATAATCCCTTCAACACCAGAACAATACTTGCTTCACCTGCTCCAGAGCCATCGTAAGAATAATGAAGCAATAGATCAAAGAGTATCTCTTTGGATCTATGCCTGAATTGGATCAACATCCCTGGCATCCAAAGAACAGATAGAAGAGATAGTGTTCGGAGGGATATCGATCAAGAGCATTGAAGAATTTCTCGATTCTAATGACAACTCTGGGATCGACTTCTTTGTAGACTTAGAGTTGAAATGTCTACACAATGCTGGGATTGAAAGTGTTGTTGAATTGGCATCAGACGACGATATCCAATGGCTGATTCACGAAAGGTTCGGAATTGCTAATAACAGGGAGGAAACCGTTCAACCTCCTACAGATCATGAGGGAGCTGCCAATGAACCAAGAATGGGTGCTGCAGATGAGACCCAATTTGGCAAGGCCTCAACATCCGAACAATTCGCTAAAATGAGCTCGATACCCTAGATCATCACTCTAAGAAGATTCAGGATGGGATCCAGGTGCGCATTTCAAGACAAATTCGCGAAAATACCACAAAGAGATCCGATGAAGCGGTTTGAAGATGAACAAAATGAAACTAGTTGACAAGGAACGAAGTCACCTTTGTTGGGATGCACAATGCCATCCTTCTGTGAAGTAATGCAACTAGTATACCCTCTTGCTGAGAAGCTCAAGCTCCAGTCTGACAGACTCTCAGTTCAGACAGAGATGCTCAATCGAACCACGGGTACTTTTGGAGAGTGTCGGGCATCCTTGGACAAAACCAACAATCACTTGGATATGGGTTGGAAACATTTTTTAGCTTCTACAGAAAAGGCAAGACAGGAAATCGAAACTGCTCTCAGACGCTTCTACACACACTGCTTTCTTCGCTAATGTCCAGATCACTCCTCTTGTTGTCGAGGAACTTAGAGAGGAGATCTCACGACAATTAACAACTCGAACCAAGAAGATGTCCAACCTCTTTGATGCAACCAAAAAGGGGGAAAAGAGGAAAAGAGTCCAAGGAAAAGAGAATAAAGACTCAAGAAAAAGAGAACAAAGAGAAGGAAGAAGAACGGACTCGCATACAGTTGGTAAAATTTTCATCTCTACCAAAAACCATCAGATCTAACTTGCCGACCACTCCATCTACCGATCTCGTTCTTTGAAATAAAAAAAAGCGTGGAGCAACATAAGAAAGAGATTGCCGAAAGGTAAAAAGTACTCTTTTCGAGAGATTCTTGGCGAGTCGACAAAATTGAAGACTTTCTTCATCCGATTCGTAAAAGAATGGAAGTCGATGATCGGCCAAGAGCCTTGAACTCGCTAAGAAATTAGCTGAAGAAGATGAACAAGATGAACCTGAGAAGACTCTGAGGAGGAAGAAAGGCAAAGGCAAGATGATGAAAGCAACTGCGGAAGATCAGAGACAAGGCCAGATATTCTCCACCAAAAGCCAGATGACTCCTGAACAAGTTCAAGAGCAAACAAGACAGAGAATAAGAGAGGCCGCAATCAAGAAGCAGAAGTTAGCAGAGGCAAAGGGGCTGAACATTGCCTACATCCAAAGGAAGAGGAAGAAGAAGGCTGCAGCAGAGAGGAGATTGCTTGGGAGAAAAATGCCCTTCCAGCACCTGTTAAAGGCATCCTCTGTGCACGACAAGATTTGCTTCCAGAATGGAATCAGATCAGAGGAGAATGGTTATGTGAAGTCCACATCCTGGAGAAGATTCCAATTCATCAAAATCAGACTGAAAATTATGATGAATTTCGGAACTGGTTAGAAACAAAGTATCCAGATTTCTACCAGACAGTGATGACAGAAGGCAAGATCATGTCACTAATACCAGAAGCTCCACCCTTTGAACTACTCCTTCCACCTTTGCGTCCAGACAACAAGCTAGATCCCGTTAAATTCAAGAACATCTACTATGGACTAGCTGAAAAAGGAGGAATCCATAGAAAAGAAGAAATTTGGACAAGCTAATGCAAAGGATGTCTGAGGATGTTTGGCATCCCCAAAGAAGCGCAAATGTTCAAGTACACCTGAAGAAGACAACTTGGAATCAGATGATAGGTACGCTTTTCACATATTCTACAATGCACACACCTATCTGAATAAAACTTTCCATCCCACTGATTCTAAGACAATCATCTCATTGTCTTCTGAGGTATGTACTATTTGCATTATCTACATTTCCATTCATGGTATCTGTTTTTCTGATCAAGTTTGGTTAAGTGTTTTGGTTCCATCAAAAAGGGGAAATTGTTGGGAAATATGTAATTTAGTTTTGATGGAAGTTCCAAAATAGGTTGTAATAGGACCAGTCAGACCTGTTAGCTGACTGATGACTTAGAATCAGAATAAGATGACCAGCTGAAATGTATAGATAGTTGATGTAAAAGATAGGTCACATATTGAGGGGGAACTCAATATGTATAGGTCAGGTCGAAGTATCAGATGACCCAGAGAAGGTCAGATGATCAGAAGACTAAGCGCAAATCAGAAGACAAGAAGTCGAGGAAGATCGTGAAGACAAGAAGACATCGAAGACTCGAATGAACTCAAGACTCGGATGAACACGAAGACTCGGATAACATCAAGACTCGGATGAACTCAAGACTCGAGATAAACTCAAGACTCAAGACTGTTGAATACACCGAGGCTCGAGACACCGAAGATCAAAAGACACGAAGACCTACGAAGACCTATAGAGTCTCCGTGATATTGAAGCTAAGACAATGTGCAACTGAAGACTCAACAAGGTAGACTGATCAGTTACTTGATCAAGTCAGCTCACACCTGGTGACAATCAAAAAGATACACCAGACAAGACGAATCCTCTTCAAAAGGAATATCAATCGTCTAATGGGCAAATTTCTAAAGTCTTTCTCATGGGCAAGGAGAAAGCGACATGTGCACTAAAAGAGCTGACAAAACGGGATACGACGCTGCAGACAAAAATGGTGCTAATCATGCCTACGGCCACGCCGAAAATCGCAGCACGTCACAATCATACCCTACAGCCTACCTAATATAGCCCAAAATTCAAATTGCTCTCCAACGACTCTTTGATTTCGAGGTCTATAAAATGGGATCGATCTTCATTTTGAAGAACAGGACCAACAGAGATAAAACAAAAGGACCAACAAGTGAAAACGCAAGAACAAACACGGAGACATCGCAAAAGAAGCTAAAGCTACAACAAATCTCCACTCAAAAGAACACTACATCTGAAGATTATTCTTAAGAGTGTTCATCCCATAGTTCTTAGCAAGAAATCCTATCCACTAGCATTTTGGCTACCTAAAGCACCAGGATAGATTTCCAGTTGGAACCCTCAATCATTCTTTACCCAAACTCAAGTTAGGTCAAGTCTGTAGAGTGAGAACTCATTAAACATCTCGGCTATCCTCTTTGTAGGATATAAGTCCCGCTGGTTACGTTTGTACAGTGGGAACTCGATAAACATCTCGGCTATCATGAAAAGGATATAAGTCCCGTAGGTTAAGCTTGAGTGGGAACTCGGTAAACATCTCGGCCATCCTGAAAAGGATATAAGTCCTGCAGGTTAAGTTTGTAAGAGTGGGAACTCAGTAAACATCTCGGCCATCCTGAAAAGGATATAAGTCCCGCAGGTTAAAGTAGGTTAAGGTTCCCCTGTGTTAAGGGAAGAGTGGACGTAGGACGAGTTTCGTTTGAACCACTATAAAAAGTCTTGTGTGCATTTACTTGCTTTCTTATCGCTTTACACAAGTCACTCAACTGAGTTTAAACTGCATACATATTCTAAAGTTAAGCTCAGTCTGCACCAAGCAACTGATCTGATCAGATTGACACTTCCGTCAACTGGTTGAAAAACTGACTTAAGAATCTAATTGATAAAACTGGTTTTTCACACGGGTAAAAACAAGCTTCCGCACCATTCAGTTAAGCTGACAGATATCAAACTGATCTGCCCTCAGGCACTCAGTAAGATTGAACATCAGTCTAAACTGATATACTAGCACTCTGATCGGGTAATCTGCAGTTCACACCTGATCCGCACGAAAAGTTTTGGAAGTCTATTCACCCCTCCCCTCTAGACTTCCACCCTCACAAAACCCGTTCGGGACCTACAATTTTAATTATGGAGAAAAGAATATAGGAGATATATTCAAGATTTCTTGGAGATCAAGAAAAGATTTCCCCACATTGGTTTTTTCCCCAAATTTTCGACCACCACCCATCTATAAAAAGGGGATGATTCTTTCATTCCCAAGTACAATTCCATGTGCTGGAAAAATTAGTAAATCCACAAAAGTGGTGCAACAAAGTTTATTTTTCCTTTTGTTAATTGTTCGCGAGAATCCTTCCACCGGATTGTCGAGCAAGGACTAGGGAATACTTTGGGAAGGCTTTTTGGTGTGTTTTCATCGACGAGTCCATTGCCATTCCAAGAGGTAAGTTCACATAAACTCGTAGTAATTCCGCATGCGTATGATTTACGTGAACTGTTTATATGCATGATTTGTTGTTGAATTATTATTTGAATTAATATAGGATTAATTCATGCTAGTAATAATTGTTAGAATTAAATTTGTATTTAAATATTCATCCCGAATAGATCCAGGAAATTCGTTCCCCAACAGGCAAAGATCGCGTCAGAAGACAACCTAGCAGATCCATTCACAAAGGGTCTGCCTCAGAATACATTCGAGAGACATGTGGAAGGAATGGGTGTCAAGACCATTTGCTAATCTGCTTCAAAGTATAAGTGGGAGACATTATTAGGTTCGTGTAGGTGACATTAGATGTCACGATTAGGAACTACGAGACACATCTTTGTAGTATACTTAAAAGCGGACTTTGAGTATAAGTGGGAGATTGTTGGGATTATCTTTGGAAAGTATACTTTTACTTTGTATAATCGGATGAATTTGAACTTATTTCTTGAAATAAATTGTTTATCATCGATGCTTTAAATATCATCGAATGTTACATATATTTCTTGCATAACTGTTCAATAAATAGTCGTGTTACATTGTAGTTAATTTAGTGATACCGGATCACGAAGATTAAATTAATGAGTTCCTTGTTCTAAAAAGTACACCATTCATGACCTAAATGGAAATGAACAATCCATCGTGAAAGGTTGAAGTGTAAGGCTCATATTGATTTTTCTTGACCAAGAGATTACACTAGTGCATGTCTAGTGCCTTTGAAGAGGACCTCTGAGGAGGACAAATTCTTTTAACCGAACTAGGAAGAATTAGACCTCAATGGTTCGTTATTTCTTAATCTTCGTCCCTTAAATAGGATCACGTGTGGTTAGTAACTATTGCTTTGACTTATCACGGGTAGAGAATCAACGAGATTCAATACTTTATATCTTGGGTAATATTATTGGTCACATGCGATTGCTAAGATTTAATAGGAGAATCATGTGCAAAGCACGCTTTTGTTCGATTTGCCCCCTTGGGAGGTTCATAAGTTTTATCATACCAAATCTTGCAAGTGGAACTAGTTTCCAGTATGGATAATAATGTTGAACCGTTCCTTTACCAAGTATAAAAGATATTAATTAATGGAAAGCTATTTCAGTGGCTTGAATTAATTAATGGGCTAGATAATCTTAAACACGGAAATAATAGCAAGGGAGCCATATTAACTGTAATATGGGTTAAGATGGATAGTGCAATATTAATTATGTAGTGGGATTAATTAATATTTATGGGCTTGAATAATATTGTGGCTCAATATTGATAATTCAAGATCCATTGGAAGGTCCAATCTTAATTCTCCTAAAGTCCCCTCAAGTAGCCCAACATAAAGTCCAATAACTGAAAAAGGAGTTTAAAAATAAAATAAATCTTTGTTGCTATTTTTCCTATTTTTTCGAAAATAGTAAATAAAAGAAGGAGAGAGATTTTCTTTGAATTTTGTTATGGAATAAAGATAAGTATTCTTGGAATACAAGATTATCTCATTAAATTCAAGAAATCTCCCACTTGGTTATTTACTATGTAAATTTCGAAAATTTTGAAAGAATAAGGGAAAGAAAGATTTTCTTGATTTTCTTGAAAAGATATTATGGAAGATATGTATTCTTGCAATATAGGTATATCTCATAAATTCAAGAAGATCCAAATCTTGGAATCTTGATCCTTATTTTTTTCGAGATACACCATAACAAGAGAAGGTGGGATTTTTATGGAATATTTTAATTATGGAGAAAAGAATATATGAGATATATTCAAGATTTCTTGGAGATCAAGAAAATATTTTTTCCTCCTTATTCCATGTGAAAAATCGGCCACCACACCTCTATAAATAGGGGATGAATGTTTCATTCCCAAGTAAAATTCCATGTGCTGGAAAAATTAGTAAATCCATAAAGGTGGTGCAACAAATTTTTATTTTCCCTTTTGTTAATTGTTTGAAGTTTCCTTCCAAAATTGACGAGCAAGGACTAGGGAATACTTGTGAAGGCTTTTTGGTGTGTTTTCATCAACGAGACCATTGCCATTCCAAGAGGTTAATTCACGTAAACCCGTAGTAATTCCGCATGCGTAGGTTTTATGTGAACTGTTTATATGCATGATTTGTTGTTGAATTATTATTTGAATTAATATAGGATTAATTCGTGCTAGTAATAATTGTTAGAATTAAATTTGTATTTAAATATTCATCCCGAATAGATCCGGGCAAATAATTCCCAACATAAAATGGTGTTGGTACCGATGATTTTTTTCAAGAAGATAATGGTCAAATGTGCGAATTTACCTGAAAATACTATTATAACTAAAATATTAATTTTTGGTCCCAAAACTTTTTCCTCCTTTTAAACTTAACTTTTAAAACACATTCTTGTATCACTATAGAAATAGAATGGTGTTGGTACCGATAATTTTTTTCAAAAAGATAATGGTCAAATGTCTTGAATTTTAAAAATAATAAAAAAATTAAACTAGTATTGTAACTAAAATATTAATTTTTGGTCCCAAAACTTTTTTCTCCTTTTAAGCTCAACTTTTAAACCACATTCTTGTATCACTATAGAAATAGAATGGTGTTGGCACCGATGATTTTTTTCAAGAAGAACAAGTTCAAATGTGTGAATTTACCCGAAAATACTATTATAACTAAAATATTAATTTTTTGTTCCAAAACTTTTTCCTCCTTTTAAACTCAACTTTTAAACCACATTCTTGTATCACTATAGAAATAGAATGGTGTTGGTACCGATAATTTTTTTCAAGAAGAACAAGGTCAAATGTGCGAATTTACCCAAAACTACTATTATAACTAAAATATTAATTTTTGGTCCCAAAACTTTTTTTCCTCCTTTTTAAACTCAACTTTTAAACCACATTCTTGTATCACTATAGAAATAGAATGGTGTTGGTACCGATGATTTTTTTCAAGAAGAACATGGTCAAATGTGCGAATTTACCCAAAAATACTATTATAACTAAAATATCAATTTTTGATCCCAAAACTTTTTCCTCCTTTTAAACTCAACTTTTAAACTACATTCTTTATCACTATAGAAATAGAATAGTGTTGGTACCGATGATTTTTTTCAAGAAGATATTGGTCAAATGTGTGAATTTACCCGAAATTACTATTATAACCAAAATATAAATTTTTTGTCCCAAAACTTTTTCCTCCTTTTAAACTTAACATTTAAACCACATTCTTGTATCACTATTGATATAGAATGGTGTTGGTACCGATGATTTTTTTCAAGAAGAAAATGGTCAAATGTGCGAATTTAATTTTAAACTACTATTATAACTAAAATAAATTTTTTTGGTCCTAAAACTTTTTCCTCCTTTAAACTCAACTTTTAAACCACATCCTTGTATCACTATAGAAATAGAATGGTGTTGGTACCGATGATTTTTTTCAATAAGATAATGGTCAAATGTGCGAATTTACCCTAAAATATTATTATAACCAATGTATTAATTTTTGGTCCCAAAACCAGATCTTTAAACGGTCAATTTTAAATTTCATTCAAATTCGCCCAAAAATCAATGGGGAGTTGATGATTTTTTGCCAAGAAGATCGCCGTCTAGGCGGCCAAATCGGTTCCACTTGTCGGATTTTTTTTAATTTTTCGCCCAAGCCACCTTTTAAACTCAAATCTTTTAAACTGTCGCTGCAATTTGGAATTTAAGTTGAAATTAATTTGGGTGAATTGAATTTTAGGCGAAATAGTGTATTGCGACTGAATTTTGGGCGAAGTGAATTGATTTGAGCGAAATAATTTTTGGGCGAACTGAGTTTTGGGCAAGCTTGCGATATGGAGAAGATGATTTGAGCGAACTGAATATGTACATGGGCGAACTGATCGACTAATCCATAGGAAAATGGAAGGGCGGCGGACTGGTTTATTTGACTTTAAATACAAACTATCTCATTATTTAGATTTTATTTGAGTTTGTTGCTCCCATGATTTTATGGGCTGGATGGGCTATATTTTGGGCCTCGTAGCTTATGGACCAAGTTGGTTATATTGACAACTTTTAATTTATATATAAAAAAAAAATCTGAATTCCTAGGCAACTTTTAAAATACATTTTTTAGGCTATAGAAAAGAAATGGTGTTGGCCAATGATTTTTTTTAAGATTTTTACACCCTTGATTATAACAAAAATATTAATTTTTGGTCCCAAAACTTTTTCCTCCTTTTAAACTCAACTTTTAAACCACATTCTTGTATCACTATAGAAATATAATGGTGTTGGTACCGATGATTTTTTTCAAGAAGATAATGGTTAAATGTGCGAATTTACCCGAAACTATTAAAACTAAATATTAATTTTTGGTCCCAAAACTTTTTCCTCGTTTTAAACTCAACTTTTAAACCACATTCTTGTATCACTATAGAAATAAAATGATGTTGGTACCGATGATTTTTTTTTCAAGAAGATAATGGTCAAATGTGCGAATTTACCCGAAAATACTATTATAACTAAAATATTAATTTTTGATCCCAAAACTTTTTCCTCCTTTTAAACTCAACTTTTAAACTACATTCTTTATCACTATAGAAATAGAATAGTGTTGGTACCGATGGTTTTTTTCAAGAAGATATTGGTCAAATGTGCGAATTTACCCGAAATTACTATTATAACTAAAATATTAATTTTTTGTCCCAAAACTTTTTCCTCCTTTTAAACTTAACTTTTAAACCACATTCTTGTATCACTATAGAAATAGAATGGTGTTGGTACCAATGATTTTTTTCAAGAAGAACAAGGTCAAATGTGCAAATTTACCCAAAAATACTATTATAACTAAAATATTAATTTTTGGTCCCAAAACTTTTTCCTCCTTTGTAGGTCCCGAAAGGGTTTTAGTGAGGCAGAAGTTTAGAAGGGAGGTGTGAATATACTTCTGAAACTTTTTTCGTTAGATCAGGTGTGATAAGCAAGTTGGCCTGATCATAGTGCGAGTGAATCAGTTTGGACTGATATCCAACTTACTGATCTCTTGAGAGAAGATCAGTTCGGTGCCTATCAACTTAACTGATGTGCGGAAGACAAGTTTAACCCGTGTGAAAAATCATTTTACTAAATCAGGTTCTAAGTTATCTGTATCAGATCAGATGACAAAGTGCCAAACTGATCAGATCGGTTGCTTGGTGCAAATCTGATCCAGACTTAGAATATGCATGTAATAGTTAAACAGGTAGTGTGCAAGATGTGTAAAGCAGGTAAATGCACACAATAATTATAGTGGTTCAGACAACTTGTCCTACGTCCACTCTTCCTTATCAACAGGGGCACCAACTAACCAACTGGACTTAGATTAATGTTTTAGTCCAACATAGTACAACAGATATTTCCTAAGTTCTCACTCAACCAATCCCAAAAGTTAGAACTAGAAACCCTAGTCTGAAATCTTACTAAACAAACTTAACCTAACACTTGGTTTGGGTATAAGATTTGTTGTGTTCCAACTGGAAATCTATTCTAGTATATGGGTAGCCTAAAGCTAAATGATAAGATTTTTATGCTAAGAAATAAGAACCATGGGATGAACACTTAGAAAATATTATTGAGTTGTGTTCTTGCGGAAATTGCGAATAGCTTGAGCTTGATGATAATTTCTGTAACCTTAATATGAAGGTTTGATCCCATATATATTGGCATGAAATCGAATTAGCCGTTGGAGAGCAATTCGAATTTCGGTCTATTTTAGGTAGGTTTGCAGGCTTTATTCGACGTGGTCAGAGGCGGCATGACCTAAAGCATGTAAGCTTGTCCTTTCTAGCCGTTTGACTGTGATTCGCCGAATCCCACACTGTCAGCTCCGTACATACGTGTCTTGCTCTCATTGGTTCTCAAATACACTTATTAAGTGTTTGATTTACCAACTTAGTTTGACATTCTTCTTATTTGATGAACTCGTATGACTTAGGCGAACCTTGGGCTGTCACCTGATGGAGTCTGACCTGATTAGTCTACCTGATTAAGTCTTCTGATGTAGGTTGTCTTAGCACAACTTACAGACTTTTCTTCGTTCTTCTGATGTAGGTCTTCTATGGTCTTCTGAGTCTTGTTATTTGCTAGTCGTCTGATCTTCAGGCCTTCAGAATCTTTAGCTTCATGATTCTACCTGATCATTTGACTATCTGATCTTCTCTTCTGATATGATCTTCTGATCTTCTCTTCTGATATGATCTTGACTCAACCTACACATATTGAGTCCCCCCTCAATATGTGACATGTCTCAATACATCAGCTCTCTATACAATTCAGCTGGTCATCCTATCCTGATATCTAATTCATTAGTCAGCTAATAGGTCTGATTGGTCCTATTACATATGTTTTTGGAACTTCCATCAAAACTATAAATTTCCCAACAATTTCCCCCTTTTTGATGGAACCAAAACAGTTAATCAGAAAAACAGATACCAAGAAATGTAAAGAACATAAACATAAATCAGAAGACAATGAGATGTTGTCTTAAGATCAGAAAGGTAAATCATCTCATTGAAGAATATTGCAGTTTACAAGTACAAGAAATGATAAGCAAAATTACCTAACATCTGATCTAAGACTCATCTTCTGATCTCTTACTTATCTCTCATGCCTTCAAAAATTTGGAAAATGTCGTACATCCTTCTGAGCACTTCCTTCTTGCGATCCTCTTCAATGATATCAATTTTTTCCCCTCTTTTTAAAAGGCATCAATGTATGAAATAGAATAGTGTTGGTACCGATGATTTTTTTCAAGAAATGCCACTAGGTCGTGAAATTCTTGATTTTTTTTGAGAGGAGGGATTAGATATTCGTATCACTATTGATATAGAATGGTGAGCAAAGTGGGTCTCATCACCATTTTATAACTAAAATAAATTTTTTTGGTCCTAAAACTTTTCTCCTCCTTTAAACTCAACTTTTGACCTCCTTAGAAATAGAATGGTTTGGGATAATTTGTCTCAATTTACCTAAAATATTATTATAACCAATGTAAAGATTTCATCAAACATATTGTCATCTTCCTCAAATTCCGAACTCATTTGGATCATGAAGACATCACATAGCGCCAAATCGGTTCCACTTGTCGGGATTTTTTTTATTACTCTCCACGGATCATGAAGGTCTTCTCTGTGAATTGAATTTTAGGCGAAATAGTGTATTGGATGAATTTTTGGCGAAGTGAATTGATTTGAGCGAAAGTAAGGCATTTTCAACCCGATATGGAGAAGATGTGAGCGAACTGAATATGTACATGGGCTCTTCGACTAATCCATAGGAAAATGGAAGGGCGGCGGACTGGTTTTTTGACTTTAAATACAAACTATCTCATTATTTAGAATGCTCCCATGATTTTATGGGCTGGATGGGCTATATTTTGGGCCTCGTAGCTTATGGACCAAGTTGGTTATATTGACAACTTTTCCTTCATACTTCTTCCTCTTGGTAGCCTCTTTGATGATTTTAATTTTTTCTTCTTTTTAACAAAAATATTTTTTGCTCCTTTTTCCTATTTTGTTCCTTTGAAACCACACAATTGTATCACTATAGAAATATAATGGTGTTAATCGTGATTTTTTTAACAACGATAATGGGAATTTTCAGATGTAAACTATTAAAACTAAATTTAATGTCCCAAAACTTTTTTCCTCGCTTTTTTTTCTTCTCACTATAGAAATAAAATGATGTTGGTACTCTGATTTTTTTTTTCAAGAAGATAATGGTCTTCTAATTTCTTCCGAAAATACTATTATAACTAAAATATTAATTTTTGATTCCAAAACTTTTTCTTTCTTTTAAACTCAACTTTTAAACTAAACTTCTTATCTCTTAGAAATAGATGTTGGCAATTTTTTCAAGAACATTTGGTCAAAAAGTCCTCAATTACTTTATCTAAAATATTAATTTTTTGTCCCGGATCTATCATTGTAAAAGATATTCTATAGAAATAGAATGGTGTTGGTACATGACCTTGAAGAAAGAACAATTTTACCCAAAAATGTCAAAACTTTACTTTGTAGGTATAGGTTTAAAAAGTTTATCTTTTTGGTATGTGTAGGTCCCGAAAGGTCTTTTGGTTTTGTGAGGGTGGAAGTCTAGACTATAATAAACTTCAAGGGGTGAATAGATAGATATCCAACTTACAACTTTTCGTGCTTATCGGGGGCACCAACGGATCGGTGTGAACCGCAGATTATCCGGATCAGAGTGCGAGTGTATCAGATTTGTTTAGATCGATGTTCAATCTTCTTGAGTGCCCGAGGGCGATTTATCGGTTTGATATCTGTTATATTTATCCGAATGGTGCGGGAAGCTTGTTTTTTACCCGTTTTGTGAAAAACCGGTTTTATCAATCAATTCTAGAACTAGAAACCCTAAATTGAATTTTCAACCCGATTGACTAAGGTGTCAATCGACGAGATCGATTGATAAGATTTTTGGTGCGATCGAGCTTAACTTTAGAATATGTATGTTGTTTTTTAAAACTTCGGTTATTGTGACTTGTGTAAAGCAATAAGAAAACAAGTAAATGCACACAAGACTTTTTATAGTGGTTCAGACGAAACCCGTCCTACGTCCACTCTTCCCTTAACACAGGGGAACCTTAACCTACTTTAACCTGCGGGACTTATATCCTTTTCAGGATGGCCGAGATGTTTACCGAGTTCTCACTCTTACAAACTTAACATGTGGGACTTATATCATTTTTAGGATGGCCGAGATGTTTACCGAGTTCCCACTCAAGCTTAACCTACGGGACTTATATCCTTTTGAAGATGACCGAGATGTTTATCGAGTTCCCACTCTACAAACGTAACCAGCGGGACTTATATCCTTAAAAAGGATAGCTGGGATGTTTAAAGAGTTCTCACTCTACAGACGTAACCTAACTTGCGTTTGGGTAAAGAATGTTTGAGGGTTCCAACTAGAAATCTATCCTGGTGCTTTAGGTAGCCAAAATGCTAGTGGATAGGATTTCTTGCTAAGAACTATGGGATGAACACTCTAAGAATAATCTTCAAATGTAGTGTTCTTTGAGTGGAGATTTTGCTTTAGCTTCTTTTGCGATGTCTCCGTGTTTGTTCTTGCGTTCTCACTTGTTGGTCCTTTTCTTCAAAATGAAGATCGATCCCATTTTATAGACCTCGAAATTAAAGAGCCGTTGGAGAGCAATTTGAATTTCGGGCTATATTAGGTAGGCTGTAGGATATGATTGTGACGTGCTCCGATTATCGGCATGGCCATAGGCTTGATTAGCGCCATTTTTGTCTGCAGTGTCGTATCTCGTATTATCAGCTCTTTTTGTGCACGTGTCGCTTTCTCCTTGGCTTCGCGAGGCGGCACTCCAGAAATTTGTCCTGTAGACGATTCATATTCCTTTTGTAGAAGATTCGTCTTGTCTGGTGTATCTTTTTGATTGTCACCAGGTGTGAGCTGACTTGATCAAGTAACTGATCAGTCTACCTTGTTGAGTCTTCAGCTGCACATTGTCTTAGCTTCATTATGCAGACTCTGCTGAATGTAGGTCTTCAGGTCTTTTGATCTTCAGGTATCTCTGAGCCTCAGTGTATTCAGTTATATTGAGTCTTCAGGTTTGATTCTGAGTCTTCAGGTTTATCTGAGTCTTCAGGTTCATCTGAGTCTTCAGTGTTATCTGAGTCTTCAGGTTCATCTGAGTCTTCAGTGTCTTCTTGTCTTCACCTGATCTTCTGACTTCTTGTCTTCTGATTTGAGCTTAGTCTTCTGATCATCTGACCTTATCTGGGTCATCTTATACTTCGACCTGACCTATACATATTGAGTTCCCCCTCAATATGTGACCTATCTTTACATCAGCTATCTATACATTTCAGCTGGTCATCTTAATTTGATTCTAAGTCATCAGTCAGCTAACAGGTCTGACTCGTCCTATTACAACCTATTTTGGAACTTCCATCAAAACTAAATTACAGATTTCCCAACAATTTCCCCCTTTTTGATGGAACCAAAACACTTTAATCAACTTAATCAGAAAAATAGATACCATGAATGGAAATGTAGATAATGCAAATAGTACATACCTCAGAAGACAATGAGATGGTGTCTTAGAATCAGTGAGATGAAGAATTTTATTCAGATAGGTGTGTGCATTGTAGAATATATGAAAAGCGTACCTATCATCTGATTCCAAGTTGTCTTCTTCAGGTGTACTTGAACATTTGCAGTTCTTTGGGGATGCCAAACATCCTGTACATCCTTTGCATTAGCTTGTCCAACTCTTCTTTTCTATGGATTCCTCCTTTTTCAGCAAGTCCATAGTAGATGCTCTTGAATTTAACAGGATCTAGCTTGTTGTCTGGACGCAAAGGTGGAAGGAGTAGTTCAAAGGGTGGAGCTTCTGGTATTAGTGACATGATCTTGCCTTCATTCATCACTGTCTGGTAGAAGTCTGGATACTTTGTTTCTAGCCAGTTCCGGAATTCATCATCATTTTCAGTCTGATCTTGATGAATTGAAATCTTCTCTAGGATGTAGACGTCACATAACCATTCTCCTCTGATTTGATCCCATTCTGGAAGCAAATCTTGATGTGCACAGAGGATACCTTTAATAGGTGCCGGAAGGGCACTCTTCTCCCAAGCAATCTCCTCTGCTGCAGCTTCATTCTTCCTTTTCGTTCAGATGTAAGCGATGTTCAGTCCCTTTGCCTCTGCTAACTTTTGCTTCTTGATTGCGGCCTCTCTTATTATCAGTCTTGTCTGCTCTTGAACTTGTTCAGGAGTCATCTGGCTTTTGGTGGAGAATAGCTGGCCTTGTCTCTGATCTTCCGCATTTGCTTTCATCATCTTGCCTTTGCCTTTCTTCCTCCTCAGAGTTTGCTCAGGTTCATCTTGTTCGTCTTCTTCAGCTAATTTCTTAGCGAGTTCAAGGCTCTTGGCCTGATCATCAGTTTCCATTCTTTTCTGGACAAACGAAGAAAAGTCTTCAATCTTGTCGACTCTGGAAGTTACCTCTGAAAGAGCACTTTTCTGCTCAGCGATCTCTTTACTGTGTTGCTCCACAGTTTCTTTCATTTTAGCAACGAGATCGGTAGATGGAGTGGCTGGCAAGTCAGATACAGTGGTTTTTGGTAGAGATGAAAATTTTACCAACTGTGTCTGAGTCTGTTTTTCTTCCCTCTCTTTTTCTTGAGTCTGTTTTTCTGTATTCTCTTTTCCTTCAGACTCTTTTCCAGACTCTTTTTCTTCCCCCTTTTTGGCTGCATCAAAGAGGTTGGACATCTTGCGGTTCAGAGCTGTTAATTGCCGTGAGATCTCCTCTCTAAGTTCCTCGACAACAAGAGGAGTGATCTGAACGGTGGCAGAAGATTCAGGCGTGTAGAAGCATCTGAGAGCAGTTTCGATTTCCTGTCTTGCTTGTTCTGTAGAAGCTAGAAAATGTTTCCAACCCATATCCAAGTGGTTGTTGGTTTTGTCCAAGGATGCCCAGACACTCTCCAAAAGTAGCTGTGTCTGATTGAGCATCTCTGTCTGAACTGAGAGTTTGTCAGACTGGAGTTTGAGCTTCTCAGCAAGAGGATATACTAGTTGCATTACTTCAGCAAGGATGGTATTGTGCATCCCAACTGTGTGACTTCGCTCCTTGTCAACTAGTTTTGCTTGCTCATCTTCAAATCGCTTCATTAGATCTGCTGTGAGCGCTGCGAATTTGTCTTCAAATGCAGCCTGGATCCCATCCTGAATCTTCTGAGAGTGATGATCTAGGGTATCAGAGCTCATCGTAGCAGTCTGTTCAGATGTTGAAGCCTTGCCAAGTCGGGTCTCATCTACAGCACCCATTCTTAGTTCATCGGCAGCTCCCTCATGATCTGTAGGAGGTTGAACGGTTTCCTCCCTATTATCAGCAATATCGAACCTTTCGTGAATCAACCATCTGATATCATCGTCAGATGCCAATTCAACAACACTTTCAATCCCAGCATTGTGTAGACATTTCAACTCCAAGTCTACAAAGAAATCTGATTCCAGAGTTGTCATTAGAATCAGAAATTCTTCAATGCTCTTTAGTCTGATATCCCTCCAGAACACTATCTCTTCTATCTGTTGTTGGATGCCAGGATGTTGATCCAATTCAGGGCACAGATCCAGCAGATACTCTTTGATCTGTTGCTTCACTATTCTTATGATTGGGCTCTCTGGAGCAGGTGAAACGAGCACTGTTCTGGTGTTGAAGGGATTATGAGAGATGGACATATGCTTGTCGGATCTCTCAGGTTCTTGAGACTGGATCGGGGATTGAGATGTTTGTAGTTCAGGTTGGTTTTCAGCGTGTTAAGGGTGTTCAGTTTCCTGAACGGGTTCATTGATTGGTGGTGTGGGAGATGTTGTTCTGATAGGTGAGGGTGAGGGTGAGAAGGTTTTGTGGGGAGAGGGTGGCGGTGATGATTTCTGAGGAGAGGGTGATGTTGATTTGGAAGTGGGCATTGGCGATCTTGCTCTTTGGAAGATCTTGGTGAGAGGCAGAGAATCAGATGGTGATTCTTCCTCAGGTTGCTCCACTTCTGTCCCTCTGACAGATTTCTCTCCTTCTGCTTCGGTCATCTGCTCTTCCCTTACTTCTCTGATAGTTGGCTCAGAGCAGACTGCTACCTCTTCATCTGATCATACTTGCATCAGATCCTCTGTTCTGCTGGCTTGCTGGGCAGAACTTGGAGCAGTTTTCAGAGGAGATGAGACTCTCTCCTGACGCTTCCGCTGAGCATCTGGTTTCTTGGCCAGATCCTTCCTCTTCATCCTCTTCTCTTGAATGACTTTCTTCTGCACTTCAGACGATGCAGTTGCCTTGTCTTTTCCTTTCCTTTCTCCCTTGGGTTTAGGCACATAAGGAGTTGGATCCTCATCAGCTTGTCCAGGTAGGGACTCATCCTTGCCCAATATGGCCTTGTGCTTTGCTTGGTAAATCTTCGCTCCATTCTCGTTCCATTCATAATTCTGTGGCAGCTTATCTGACAGAATGATAGAGATTTTGTGTATGAATGAGCACTTCGAAGATAAGCACACTTCATTGCTCTGGGTCAGCTCGAACTTCCCGGAGTCTTTTCTCAGTCTTGCTTTGACCATACCCAACCAATCAATATCTGAAGCCTTCTTGATTATTGCAGCCATGACACTTATCTTGTATGAAGTGAGCACATCAAGGCTTTAAGTTGAGCACATGATCACCTTCTGAACAATCTCAAGAAGAAGGCGATACTTTCTTTTCAGATAGGAGGCTTTGACGTTCGTCGTGTTCTCCTTGTTTGCTGGTCTCAACAGCTCGGCTTCAAGAAATTCTTTTTCTCCTACAGCAGTTGTGTAGGTCTCTAGATTGATGCTTCCTCGAGTTAGGCCGAATATCCTCTGTAGATCGTCATTCGTCACTCGAACTTTCATTCCGCCAACAGAAGAAATCAGGTCAGCATCATTGTCTTCATCCCTCTGCAAATTGTAGAGAAACTCCAGGGCTTCATGGGTGTGAACGATGTTTTGATGAGTAGAGCAATATCGTTCCAGTCCACACGCTCGTAAGCACTCCAGAATTTCCAGCGATTCCGGATCTGAGGTGATGTTGAAGACTACGTACTTTTCATCAATGATGTCTTTCTTCATCGATGCAAAGTTGCAGTACTTTTTCCCTTGGCCCGGTCGTGAAACAAGGTGTGCCATTTCTGTAAGATATGCAAATTGACGTTTAGTTTGAGTAAGATATTTAAGTTAATTTAGTCAAACTAGCAATTTCAGCATCAATTTAGCAAGTAAGCGTTTAGAACTAATAAGAACAGAATCACAACTTGTAACCCTAGGTACCATAGAGAAAATGAGATCAAACAATTAATTAAAACAGGAAATTACCAGTAATTGATTCGAAAGATTTTGGAATTTGAAGAGTAGAATCAAATAATTTCGAAAGTAATTCTTTGAGGATTTAAAAAAAAATAATCTTTTAAAAGCTTTGAGAAGACGAAGTAGTGGAAAGCGGTTTTCTGAAAAAGATTTGGATTTTATAGTATACGAGGGAAAACCTTTGCACAACTTTCCAAAGTACTCAAGTATCCATGTTTTGAAATCGATGGCTGAGATTAGTCGGCCAAAAAGTATTTTGATCGCACAGTTGAGAAAAGTAGTCTTCTCATTTTCCGGACTCAAAAAATCGCAATAAAACGTTTTGAAAACATTTTCCCAAGTCCGCATTAAAAGCTTTGCAGAGCATGCGTCATGAACAGTGTAAAATAAATCATTTAATCAAATAACGCATGTAAGGATATTCAGAAAGAGATAAATAAGAGAGCGTATCTGACTGATTGATATTGTAATCAATCAGTTACCACGGTGATCTGATTTGGTACTTTGTTGACTTATCTGATGGTTGCCTCATGCATTTCCCAACAATATCTCACTTATCTGATCAGATTCTTGCTTGAAACACTTCGCCACTTATCTGATCCTCTTTTCTGATACACTTCATTCTTCAGTTTTCTTCTATCAACTCGCATTTACTGAAGTCAACTCCCGCCAAAACTTTTACTTCGGGGAGTCCAAAAGTCGCCTCGATTCCCAAATTGGCGCGATTTGACATTCCGTAATAATGGCATAGATAAGCTGTTATTTAATCACACCGTTAAGTCATCCAACCATTATCCGCGTGTTCCTAACGCGTTGTTGATGCAAATTTCTCTTAAGATCTTCTGAGAAGATAAAATTTGCATTTATACCCCTAATTTCCTTCTATAAATAGCCTGGGGTGTTAGGCGAATCAACACAATCATAAACCATTTCATCTTGTTTAACATATCCTTCATGCTTTTCCGATGAGTTCCTTATTTCCGGTGAAACTTCTGGTGGGAACCTTTAGCCCTTTTCCAATGAATTCAACTTCTCAAATCAACCTTGTGTGTTCCTTCACACTGCTTTCATCGTCATCTAAGATTTCACATACGATCAATGCTAAGCTTCTTTACCACCGTGGAGGCGGATCTGCTAAGGCAAATGAGAAGGCACTTCTCCTAACCGTATGCACCTTGTGCACCTATCGAGATGACATAATTAGCATCAACAGACTTAGTCTGAAAAAAACATGGGTTTGATATACAAAATAGTGTATCAAACTCAATATTTGCATGAGACACTCATGGCCATATGGTCTTTGTGACCAAACTTGTGGCACTGTGTCCCATTTAACAACTGGAAAGCCAATTGATTTTAGGTCTAAGGGATCCTAGCTTAAAGATCCTTCAAGGCTCGCTCTCGCTTCTCACTCCAAGATTCTAAGAGGCTTTCAGGATTCTAGAAGCTTCTCTGCTGCCCCCTGGGTCGGAGAGTCTGAGAGCATCAGCTCTTAAAATCTCTCTCTCTCCTTCCCTGCCTAGGGTTGTCTTAGGGCTGATGGTTTATGCTTTGACCTCCGGGTCTTCTTGTACTTGTAATACCACTTGAAGATAGCTGTAGCATTTGTAGCTTGTGATATCACTTGTAACTTGTAAATCTGACCTCCGGGTCTTTATCAATGAAAAACTCTGTTATTCCATTGCTGTGTTGTTTCTTTTGACTTATGCGATCTTTAGCTTTTAAACTTGACTTCCTTGTTGATTGCTGCTTTAATCGACTTATAAAGTAATCTTCCAATCTGATCAGTTCCCCCTTAATCTGATATGTCTTGAACTGATCTGCCCTTTGTCTGAACTTCAGATCGGCTACTTATCTGACTTTCTGATCTGCTCCTTATCTGAACTTCAGATCGGCTCCTCGTCTGGTCGTCTGATCAGTTGAGATTCCTAACTCAACTGATTCCACTTAACCTGGTTAGTCTTTTAACCAACTGGTTCTGGAGATCAATCCTTCAGCCATATCTGGTGCATTTTCTCCAAGATCCAGAAGCCCTAGCTCGTTGCATAAATCTCCGAATCTGATCTCAGCTAGTGGCTTGGTTAAGATATCAACTTTCTGCTTGTCAGTATGGATCTTTTCCATCCTGATATTCTTCTTTTCAACGTGATCTCTGATAAAATGGTGTCTGACATCCACATGCTTGCATCTTGTATGTAGAACAGGATTCTGAGTGATTGCAATAGCACTATTACTGTCACAGAATATAGGTACGTTCTTAGCTACAATGTTGTAATCCCTCAGCTGCTAACTTAGCCAGAGCAGTTGGGAACAACAGCTTCCTGCAGCCATATATTCTGCTTCAGTAGTAGATGTCACAACTAATGTCTGCTTCTTCGAAAACCATGAGATCAGTTTATTTCCTAGAAACTGACATGAACCTGAGGTTGACTTCCTGTCGATTCTGCAATCTCTGTAATCTGAATTAGAATACCCACTAAGCTTTAGATTGTCATCTGATGGGTAAAATAAACCAAGGTTTACAGTCCCCTTCAGATACTTGAGAATCCGCTTAGCTGCTTCTAGGTGGCTTTGCATTGGATTTGCTTGAAATCTGGCACATACACCTACTGCAAAAGTAATGTCTGGTCTGCTGGCAGTCAAGTATAGTAGTGATCCAATCAGAGCTCTATATTCCTTCTGATTAACTTTCTGACCATCTTCATCTGGATCCATCTTGAACCCTGTCATCATGGGAATTCTGGCTTTCTTGCAATGTTGAACTCCAAACTTTGCCAGTAGATTCCTTGTATACTTCGCCTGGCAGATGAATATCCCTTCTGTACTCTGCTTGACTTGTAAACCCAGAAAGTAATTCATCTGACCCATCATGGACATCTCGAACTTCCCTTGCATCAACTTGCTGAACTTCTCACACAGCTTCTTGTTGGGAGATCCGAAGATGATGTCGTCCACGTAGATCTGAACCATCAGAATATCTTCTCCATCTTCTATTCTGAATAAGGTTCTGTCCACTATTCCTTTAGTGAACCCGCTGACTATCAAGAACTGAGAGAGTGTGTCATACCAAGCTCGAGGAGCTTGTTTCAGTCCGTAAAGAGCTTTCCTTAAACGGTACACTTGGTTGCCTTTTTTCAAAGCCTGAAGGTTGTTCGACATAAACTTCCTCTGCTAGTACCCCGTTTAAGAATGCACTCTTTACATCCATCTGATACACAGTGAACCCTCTGTGGGAAGCATATGCCAGAAACAGCCGAATGGCTTCTAGGCGAGCGACTGGTGCAAAGGTCTCATCATAATCAATTCCTTCTGATTGTGAATACCCCTTAGCAACAAGTCTTGCCTTATTCCTGGTTATGACATTTTTCTCATCTCTTTTGTTCTTGAATACCCACTTCATGCCAATTACGTCTTGATGAGTTGGTCTGTCCACCAATTCCCAAACTTGATTCCTCTCAAACTGTTCCAGCTCCTCCTGCATGGCTAGAATCCAGCTTGCGTCTTGTAGAGATTCCTCTACTGTAGTTGGTTCCTTCAAAGACAGACAACAACAGTACATGGAACTTTCACCAATCTGATGTCTAGTTTTGACTCTATCAGATGGGTCTCCGATAATCAGATCAGTTGGATGACTGGTAATCAAGGTCCTTCTATTCTGATGTGCGTCTGTTTGGAGAACATCATCCAAATCTGATAGTTCATTATCAGTGATTGGGAGTGGTTCGGAATTATGATCCACTTGATAAGAACATGTCTTAGCTGATGTTGGACTCATCATATGCTGATGTCTGTTCGTAGGAACTTCAGGAATTCCCCCTGAACCAGATGGTTTAGTTGATACTGTCTCAGCTGTAACAGCTTCTTCACTGACAGTTGTGCGTACCTTTGGGTCTGATTGACCCTGTTGAATCAGCAAGATCAAGTTCTGGGATGTGCACTGTTATGTGTTCAGGTTCTTTCTCCTTGATGCTTAGCTGATCCATTTTCTGCGTGTCAGGTAGCAGTTGTTCTGAGGCAGCTTTCTCTTGTTCAGAAGATGTCTCATCAAAGACCACATGGGGTGTTTCTTCCACAACTAGAGTTCGTTTGTTGTAAACTCTGAAAGCGTTGCTGGATGAGGAATATCCTAAGAATGTAACCTCTTCTGACTTGGCCTCAAAAGTCTTCAACTGACTTTTCCCATTGTTGTGAATGAAACACTTGCACCCAAAAACATGAAAGTATGAAACACGAGGTTTTCTGTCTTTCCACAGTTCATAAGGTGTTTTGAAGTGAGTCTTAGTCAGAGAACATCTGTTCTGAGTATGGCATGCTGTGTTGATTGCTTCTGCCTAGAAACGGCTTGGTGTAGCATGTTCAGCTAACATAGTGCGAGCAGCTTCCTTGAGAGTTCTGTTTCTCCGTTCTGCTACTCCATTTTGTTGTGGTGTTCTTGCAGCTGACGTCTCATGTTGTATACCAAACTCAGTGCAAAAATCAGTAATAAAGGAATTCAGGAACTCTGTACCTTTATCTGATCTGATTTTTACTATGCTGACACCCTTCTCGTTTTGTAGCTTCTTGAGCAGTTCGGGTATCTTAGTCGTTATCTCGTTCTTCTTGTATAAGAATACAACCCAAGTAAACTTGGAATAATCATCCACGATTACTAGAGTATATTTGCATCTACTGAGACTGACTGGTGTAACTGGTCCGAATAGATCCATATGGGGCAGTTGCAATACTCTACTGGATGCTTGTCCAGGTATTCCCTTGAATGAGGCTTTAACTTGTTTTCCCATCTGACATGCGGCACATGTTTGATATTTGGAGAATATCTCATTCGGAAGTCCCTCAACCAAAGACATCCTAGCGATCTTGTTAAGAGTTTTGAAGTTCAGATGACTCATTCTTTTGTGCCAGAGCCAACTGCTACTTTTAGAACTCTTAACAATTAAGCATGTATTGTTTGGACAACTGTTCCAATCTGCTATGTAGATCGTCCCTTTCCTTGAACCAGTTAGCAAGATTTGTTGAGTGGCTCGATTCCTTATCGTACACTTGTCGCTCGAGAACTCAACGCTGAATCTGTTGTCGCAGAATTGTGATACTGATAGTAGATTGTGCTTCAGTCCTTCGACATACGAGACTCCAGTTACTTGTACATCATCATTCTCTAAGGTTCCGAATCCTTTGGTACCAAAGTTATCATCACCGAAGAGTACACGTGGGCCATCTTGTTCTTTGTAAGAGCTAAGGAGATGTTTGCTTCCAGTCATGTTTCTTGAGCATCCACTATCGATGTACCAGATAGTTGCTTGTGCACCTCCTTTGTTGGCCAGTCCCACGCGAACCTGCAATCAAATCAGGCCTTAGGTACCCCTTTGGAATTGGGTCCTGGGGGGTTAGTAGTGGATTTAGGGATCCACACAAACAGAGCACTTCTATGAAAATTTGATAGATTAGAAGGTCTGATTTGTCTCCCATACATATCAACATAATCATACGTCTCTTTATATGCTTTCTGATTAGTATGATTATTTGTGTGAGCCTTGGATGACTTAGAAGACTTGGGATTTTTCTTTATATTTTGTCTTCTTTTAATCCAGTGTGGCTCAGGTGCAGTAGCCCTAGATCTCTGGTTATAAGGGTAGGTACGACTGCTACCATCAAAAGATTCATATCTTTTTGGCATAGGTGGTCTTTGCAGTTTACCTATAGCTTGCTTATTAGGCAGCTGACCTTGATTGGGTCTCAGATTAGATTTCCTTCTTACAGGTTGTCTCTTCTGATACCTAATCTGCTGATCAGGTTGAGGTTTCTTCAGAAGAACTGGGTTCTTCTGTTGATTCCTCGGCTGATGCTTTATCAGTTGGGGTCCATTTCTGTTCCCTTTCTGATTAGGCACCTGCCTTACTTGCTCAACAGGTCTTTTTCCCTTATCAGATACAAGTTTAGCATTTAGTGTATCTTTGTAAGAGACTCGTTTGATTACACCCTTTTGAAGTGAATCAAACGGGGCTTTTGAGGATGTAGAAGGGTTCTCATACCCAATTCCCTTCTTGTTAGTCGGTGTTCGAAAATAGGTGTTCATTTCTTGAACGGTTTTAGATAACTTCGTGAAAACCTCTATTTTCTTGCGCAAACTATCCTCAGTAGATTTTAGACTCTCATGTAGTCGGAATAGCTCATCAAATTTAGCTTGAAGGATTTTGAAATTATCAGCTTGCTGTTTGTTGATTGCTAGCTGATCTTTGATCTGCTTCTCCTGATCAGAAGATTTAACTTTCAGAATGTTGAGTTCCTCAGTTACCTTCTGAGCAGTTTCAGCAGATTTCAGTTCAGTAGCTTTACTGAGAGCGTTCTCTTTAACAAGCTGATTATTTCTGATCCTTAGCTTGTCATTTTCAGCTTCCACTATAGTATAAGTGTCTACTGCATCAGAGAGACCGTCAAGCAATTGCTCAGAGTAGACCTGTAAGTCAATCTCTCCAGCAGGTGTGCTAATAATAGCGGGTGTGGAAATTGAAAAGGCAGAAGGTTTGAAGGTTGCCTCAGATTGGTCCTCCTTGGCCATCATGCAGACTTCATCTTCATCTGAAGAGAATATTAGATCTTCATGCTCGTGGAAGTCAATAGCACTGCTTATCAGACAGAAGTCTTCTACAGAAGAGTAGCCAGAGTCCTCAGAAGATAGATAGGAATCATCAATTCTAGATGTGTCAGCGACCAGTGTTTTCCTATCTCTGAGGCGTTGCTCTCTTTTGTTCTATTTCTCTCTTTCTCTGGGAGTCAGGTCAGGGCAGTCGGTGCTGTAGTGACCTAGTTTTTCGCAGTTGAAGCATGATCCTCGATCTACGGAACTTCCTCTAACAAGGTGAGTCACTTCGTCTGTAGGATCTGTCAGGTGACTTTCCTTTTTTATAGTAATCTGAGCTCCTTCTGTTAGATCTATTATCTCTTCTATCATCTGTCAGATCATCTCTTTTCTTTTCTTCTCTGTGATCTCTTCGATCATCAGATCTGGTTCTTTCTCGTGATCTGTCAGTTGGCCTCTTGTTTCTTTGATAGTCACTGTAGAATCTCCGATACTTACCAAGCTGAGTATTTGTTCTTTCAAGTTTCCTGGTAAGCAGAGCGATCAGTTCTGCTTGACTTATTATGTTTCCAACAGGTTCAATGGCCTTCGATCTGCTGCTGGTTGCTTTAAACGTAACTGATTTAGACGTTGAGGCTTCAGCAGGCATCTCGTCTTCATCTGCTTGTCCTCTTTCAATTAAGTTGAACTCGTGAGCTTTAAGGCTTAGGAACAAGCTACTCGGCTTCATCTTTGAAATGTCTTGGCAGTCCTTGATTACCGTGACTTTCATGTCCCATTTCTTGGTGAGAGATCTTAAGATCTCGTAGTTGATATCTTTGTCTGACATCTCTCTACCAATTTCTCGTAGCTTATTGACCAACATGGTGATCCTCCCTTCGAGCTCGTTGATGGTCTTGTTGGGCAACATCTTTAACTTTTCGAACTTCACCAGTTCAGCTTGTAGGCGGCTATCTTTGATTTGATCATTTCTTTCGCATATCTCAGCAAGAGTATCCCACATTGCTTTTGCAGTTTTGAGATACTTTATCTTCTCTTTGGTGACTTTATCCATTGTCTTCATGATTATATGCTTGGCGATTGTATCTAGAGTATACAGCTTTCTTTCCTCTGCATCCATCAAGGCTGGGCTTTTTCGCACAAGACTTCCCGTGGCAAAATCTGGATCTCCTCCGACTGCTGGGTTGTCATGGTATATGATGATGGGTCCTCGTTCGATGACTTCCATCATTCTGCCGCTTATCGATCCTAGATGGTTGCACATATATATAGCCCAATCTGCATACTCATCAATTGAAAACTTAGGCAAATCATGATACATACCAGAGGTATTATCCATGCTGAGTGATTTTGAAAATGAATGAGTTTTGAAAACGGTTTTTCAAGATCTGTTCAAATGACCACAAAGATTTTTCCTCAAGAATCGATGATACTCAAAGCTAGTGGTCTGTAGAACCACTGCTCTGATACCACTTGTAGGTCCCGAACGGGTTTTGTGAGGGTGGAAGTCTAGAGGGGAGGGGTGAATAGACTTCTATAACTTTTCGTGCTGATCAGGTGTGAACTGCAGATTACCCGATCAGAGTGCGAAAGTGTATCAGTTTAGACTGATGTTCAATCTTACTGAGTGCCTGAGGGCAGATCAGTTTGATATCTGCCAGTTTATCTGAATGGTGCGGAAGCTTGTTTTTACCAGTGTGAAAAACCAGTTTTATCAATCTGATTCTGAAGTCAGTTTTCAACCAGTTGACTAAGGTGTCAATCTGATCAGATCAGTTGCTTGGTGCAGACTGAGCTTAACTTTAGAATATGTATGCCTTTTAAAACTCAGTTGTGTGACTTGTGTAAAGCAATAAGATAGCAAGTAAATGCACACAAGACTTTTTATAGTGGTTCAGACGAAACCCGTCCTACGTCCACTCTTCCCTTAACACAGGGGAACCTTAACCTACTTTAACCTGCGGGACTTATATCCTTTTCAGGATGGCCAAGATGTTTACCGAGTTCTCACTCTTACAAACTTAACCTGCGGGACTTATATCCTTTTCAGGATGGCCGAGATGTTTACCGAGTTCCCACTCAAGCTTAACCTACGGGACTTATATCCTTTTCAGGATGGCCGAGATGTTTATCGAGTTCCCACTCTACAAACGTAACCAGCGGGACTTATATCCTTAAAAAGGATAGCCGAGATGTTTAAAGAGTTCTCACTCTACAGACTTAACCTAACTTGCGTTTGGGTAAAGAATGTTTGAGGGTTCCAACTGGAAATCTATCCTGGTACTTTAGGTAGCCAAAATGCTAGTGGATAGGATTTCTTGCTAAGAACCATGGGATGAACACTCTAAGAATAATCTTCAAATGTAGTGTTCTTTGAGTGGAGATTTTGCTGTAGCTTTAGCTTCTTTGCGATGTCTCCATGTTTGTTTTTGCGTTCTCACTTGTTGGTCCTTTTCTTCAAAATGAAGATCGATCCCATTTTATAGACCTCGAAATCAAAGAGCCGTTGGAGAGCAATTTGAATTTCAGGCTATATTAGGTAGGCTGTATGATATGATTGTGACGTCTCCGATTATCGGCGTGGCCGTAGGCATGATTAGCGTCGTTTTTGTCTGCAGCGTCGTATCCCGTATTATCAGCTCTTTTTGTGCACGTGTCGCTTTATCCTTGGCTTCGAGAGGCGGCACTCCAGTTATTTGTCCGTTAGACGATTCATATTCCTTTTGTAGAAGATTCATCTTGTCTGGTGTTTCTTTTTGATTGTCACCAGGTGTGAGCTGACTTGATCAAGTAACTGATCAGTCTACCTTGTTGAGTCTTCAGTTGCACATTGTCTTAGCTTCAATATGCAGACTCTGCTGAATGTAGGTCTTCAGGTCTTTTGATCTTCAGGTGTCTCTGAGCCTCAGTGTATTCAGTCATACTGAGTCTTCAGGTTTGATGCTGAGTCTTCAGTGTTATCTGAGTCTTCAGGTTCATCTGAGTCTTCAGTGTCTTCTTGTCTTCACCTGATCTTCTGACTTCTTGTCTTCTGATTTGCGCTTAGTCTTCTGATCATCTGACCTTATCTGGGTCATCTGATACTTCGGCCTGACCTATACATATTGAGTTCCCCCCTCAATATGTGACCTATCTTTTACATCAGCTGTTGGGATATTTTAGTTTTGATGAATTATGTCAAAACATTATCAACTTGTGTTTTTGAAGCTAATCTACAGATAACAAGTTGAGGGGGAACGAGAGAACAAATTGAGGGGGAACTCACAAAATTAGACGTAGATGATCGAGATCAGATGAGGCTGCAGACGAGACTGTTCGAGATCAGATGAGTTAGATGAGTTCCGAGTTAACTGATGAGCTGTGCAAAATCAGAAGAGAAGAAAAGCTAAGCCAGCTGATCAGAAGACCAGATGACCAGAACAGACCTGATCAGATAATCAGAAGAACAGTCAAGCTGATATGGTGATCAGAAGAGTAGACAAGTTGATCAGAAAGAAACTGACTAGAAGAATCAGAAGAGAAGGTTGCAGATCAGAAGAGGAGCAAATGAGACTGATCGAGATTAGACGTGATCGAGATCATATATGAAGATGAGCAAATGATCAAGATCAGACGTGATTGAGATCAGATGTGCTAAACTGATATGCTAAACCTAATGTACTGACCTGATGCTATCCGGAGATATTGATCGGAAGAAGTGTTGATCAGATCAGTCGAGCTTATCAGATCAGGCAAAGAAGAAATCAGATAGCCTGAGTCAAAGTGACCTGAAGGTCAGGATGTCTGAATTCAGAGAACTGAACTCAGTCAGCCTGAGTGTCAATATGCCTGATCAGACAAGGTCCGCTGAAGACAAGTCTGCTGAATCAAGTATCCCGAGGCTCAGATAAACCTGAGGCTCAGATGAGAAATCTGAGACTCAGATAGACACTGAGACTCAGAGAATCCTGAATGATTCTAAGGCGAGGAATCTGAGGAATATAGCCGTTAGAATCAGCTGACGTGGACCAATGAGAGGAAGACAACCAGCCTGAAAAGCTGCAGAACATACAAAGAATAGTATGGATTTGAATGTGACTCCATCCAACGGTAACATTCAAATCCACACTATAAATACAAGGTCTTCCATCATTATCAAGTGTGGAGAATATGCAAAAGATGCTACAGAGCCAAGAGCCTTATAGTCAAGCATTCCCACCATAGATCACAAGTCTATAGATATACAAATATATTCAAAGAGTGTTCTAAAACCCAATCTAAGAAACCCACGATGTATCCTATGCTTAGAGAGATTTTCCCAACCTTAGTATTGAGGCTAAACAAATGTAAGGGGAAATCTCAACCTAGTTGGAAACCAAACAAACCTTACCCAAACCAGTCAGTTAAGTTTGTAGGTGAGTGTGAACTCGGTAAACATCTAGCAATCCCGAAAGGGAGGGTAGGCAATCCCGAGTGAGGGTGATAAGTCCCGATTGGAGTGCGAACTCGTTAAACATCTAAGAGGCGAACCCGAGAGGGTGATAAGTCCAGTTGGAGCGAGAGCTCGTTAAATATCTAGAGGCGAACCCGAGAGGGTGATAAGTCCAGTTGGAAGGAATTTCCCTAGGAACAGGGAGAGTGGATGTAGGAGCTTGAGCCTCCGAACCACTATACTTTGTTGTGTTCTTTACTGCTTTACTTTCTTATCTTGTCATATGCATTCGATTACAAGCAAAACACAACACATGAGCTTAAAACGCAAAAATCTGGAATCACCATTCCTTCACCCCTGTTTTTATATGCACTGAACTGAAATGTTTGCTTCCGCACGCTTAAAATGGGTTTACCACCGGGACCATCAAAGTTGTATCGAAAATGCTTGGACCTGCTCCATCTATCTCATCTGTTAAGATACAATCTATGGAGGTTGACCGACCAAAGCAGATCCGCTCTCGGAAAAAACAAAATATTTTCATGGGTCAATCGACTCGTGTGTCTGCACCTGCATAAGCCGGTGAATTCGCTAAAGTTCAAGACATTGAACTGGCCGAGCTGTTCACAACCATTGAGGAACATACTGTTGGGAAATCTGTAATTTAGTTTTGATGGAAGTTCCAAAACAGGTTGTAATAGGACCAATCGGAAAATTGGTGGTCGATGACTTAGAATCGATTAAGATGACCAAATTGAAATGTATAGATAGGTGATGTTGGTCCGGTATAACGAGTCTTACACGTGTATGGGGGATACACGTGTTCGGTGTTTTAAAACTTTTTTCTTATCGAGGTCACTTGGGTCGATAATCCTCAAGATTAGGTTTCGAGAAGCACAGATCGCCTCGAGTCAAAGTCTCATCGAGATGGTGATCCCGAAGCCGCTTTCAGATACCTCGAGATAATCCCAACCGAGTCCCGAGTGTCAGAGATCCCGAGTTGCTTGGATCGATAACTAACTTCATCAATCCTCGAAAGAGAGTTCGGGTTTGGCAACTATCCGTTCTAGCTACTCAAATGTGGAATGGTTGGCCCTTTAGTTTATACTCGTTTTTAAAGCTTTTTGTTGAAAAACCTTCTTTTATGGAATAGTGATTAGGTCGTGATTCAGCTTATACAACTTCAATTGGATTGATTCCAACCGAATATCGATTTGAAAAGTATGCCTTCAAAATCAAGTCAATGCAATGCAGTTAATACGATAAAGAAAGCAATAAACAACACAGCAATTATAGTGGTTCAGAGACTCAAGCTCCTACGTCCACTCTCTCTGATCCTCAGAGAAATTCACTAATCACTTCTGAGCTTTCTGACTACCTAGCGTAGTTTACTTACTCAACTCGGCCCTGTGCTTTCTGACTACTCCACGTAGTTTACTTACTCAACCCGACTTTGAGCTTTCTGACTACCTCCGTAGTTTACTTACTCAAACACACACAAGCTTTCAGACTACCTCAGTGGCTTACTAACTTCTCCTCTAGAGTTTTCCTCGACTACTCCGCCGTAGTTTACTAACTCTTTACAACTCTTCTCACCAACAAACACACTCCAACTACCTTCTCAAGGGTTTGGGGTTTCTCGGTTGGTTTCCAACTAGGATGAGATATCCTTTACAATGAAGTACAATGCAAAGGGTTAGGATATCTCGACTAAGCTTTGGATATGTCTATCAAGGTAGGCTTAGTTTAGTGAGTTCTCTTCAATATAAAAGCACTTGGGAAATTCTAGGTTTTTCGAGTGCTTCAACTTGCAGTAATAAGTTTGAGCTCTTGAGTTGTGTATAAATTTCTCCGTAACCTTACAATGTAGAGGGTCACCAAAGATTTATAGGCATACACCAAGGTCACTCTTGAAAACTATCCGTTGGAGAGATAGCTTCGTGAGTTTCCTCTTATGGTGTGTGAGGAACGACTATATTTAGGGTTTGAAACTCCCTAACACGTTTTAGGCAATAGCATTTCATGTAGCCGGTCTTCACTTTTTGCAGTCTGGAACTTTTGTACATCTGACATATTTTTCAAATGACACATCCTTTGTCGGTGTCGGTATGGTACGATGGTTTGTCTTCCTCTTTTTTACTTTTGTCTCGATTAAAGGTAGACACCTTCAGCGGCTCTTTTTGGTTACAAACTCGAGTTGATATAACCTTAACAACACTTCGACTTAGTTCCTTTTGTATCGTGATTTGAATGTCTTGGCAAATATCTATTTTCTAAGGAATCGCGATCTTCTCAGTATTGCATCCTTCAGATAGATATATTCAGTGCCTCGGAACATTCAGGTTTATACTGAGCATTCAGTACATTACCGAGTCTTTAGTAATTATTGTGCCTTCATATTCTTGATCTTGATCTTGATCTTGCGTCTTTAGAGTCTTCGAGTCTTGTGGTCTTCGAGTCTTGAGGTCTTCGAGTCTTGAGTCTTTCGAGATATCTTGAATGATACACTAAATCTTCATCTTTGAGTCTTGATTCCTCAATATCATCTTGAGTCTTGATATCTCGATTTTCATCGAGTCTTGATTCTCGATTTCTCTTCGAGTCTTGAAACTTCGATTTCATCTTGAAACTTCGATTTCTTTAGAAACATATCTTGAGTTAAATCGAGTCTTGAGAACCTATCCGATTTATATCACGACTATACATTTTGCGAGATAACATCCGAATACTCTAAAATTGAATCGACTCAACTATCAAGATCATTACGAACATGTCATACTCGGGGGTTTTGGGATCTTAATCAAAATCATATATCATTATTAAATTTATCTCCCAACAATTTCCCCTTTTTGATGATGCCAAAACCTATCTTGTTACAAACATATAACCTATACTCAGGTTTCAGTTTATCCTATTACAAGATTGGTTATGTTTTCAACAATTTTCCCTTTTAAATAATGAGTCTCCCAATACTATGAATCAGAGAATCTCCCAACAATTACAGAGAGTCTCCCAACAATTATTCTTTCAACAATTTCTTCAGTAATGAATCTTCTTAAATAGTTCATCACCAAATACTTAAACAGTTGATTCAGAGACATTCATTCAGGCATATCAAATATAAAAGACATGTAAATAAGATAATGAGATATTATCTTTTGAGCATAAATGATAAATCTTCATTGATTGTTGGTTTGAGTTACAGATTACAATGAGTTTATCAACAAACTCAAAAAGACAAAAAATTTAAAGATTACGAATCTTACGAGTCTTGATCTTGATCTTGATTTTGGCTCTTGATCTTCTTGGCTCTTGGTTTGCTATTTCTTCAACTTCATCAGCGGGCACCTCCAGGTCGAACATTCCGAAATACCTCTTCTTCAGTTCATTTCTCTCTTTAATGATATCCGGACTGTTTCCTGTTAAACCCAACTGACCAGCATACTGAGCAATTTCTTGAGTAATGACCTTCTCATTCACCAAGCCATTACCAAGTCTTGGAGGAGGATAGGAATATGGACCGGGGGCTACTATCTGCACCTCTCCTTCATCCGCAAGGTTAATCCAGCTTTGGAGATATTTTGGATAGAAGGTTAGGAGATATTCAATGAATGCTTCATTCTGATCTGAGCTTTCCCCTCTCCACTCCCTGAGCACATCATAATAGAACCAGAAGGTTCTCTTGACCTCTTCCCACATATCGTTGAGTTTGATAGGCATCCATTTATCAATGTGGGGCCACTTCAGTGCTTTTGATGTCTCTCTCCTTTTGCTTGCAAACTTCTTGAATCCACTCCTTTGCTTCAGCTCCTCTTCAGTCTTCTTTATTATCACAGGCATGCCTGAGACTGAAGCGGCAGCTTTCTTAGCTTGTTCTATCTGGAGTGTCTTCAGAGCATTCTTCGTATTGAAGACTTTCTTCTGAGGTTGAGACTCAGATTCTTCCGTTCCTGCATCATCCAGAATCAGCTTTCTCTGGATTGGCTTAGAAGACTTTGCACGCTTGCTTTCAAGTTGAACAATGCCCAAGGCTTTCCTCTTCATAGGCAATTCAGCAGCAGCCTGGCTTGTTCCAACCTTAGCTCTAGCACTCAGTTTCTCTCTTGCAACATCAAGCATGGTATGCTCAGAAACTCGAGTGTAGATAGGCTTCTCCACCTGAGTGAACTTCATCTTCTCAGTAGCTTCGACTTCATTTAAGGCTTTGGATAGATTATACAATTCAGCATCTTTCTGAGCCTTTTTCTTCAAAGTACGTGCCAATAATTTCCTGAGGTCTTCACCTTCCTTTTCCCCCTTCTTGGCACCGTAATTTGGAAGAAGTCTGGAGAGTGCTGTGTCCATGTGATATTGCTCTTTGCTCACACAGTGCACCTCCCCTGCTAGCTGATCTTGCTCATCTTCCAGCCTCCTGATGTGGTTCTTAGCCACATAAAATTCTTCAGACATATGGGCAAACTGGCCAGAGAGTGCTTCCTTAAACATCTCTGTCATCTTGGTCATGAGCAATTAGCTCATTTCCTCAATGATCATCACTTCATTCCTCTCTGCCAATTTCACCTCTAGAAATGCAGTTGACTCCTGGTGCTTCTGTTTCATTTCAGCACTCAACTCAGCCTTGACTCCCTCCAGCTTTTCATTCAGCTTATCTTCCTTGGAGGTCATCTGTGAGGTCAGAGTGTTTTGGATTAGCACCAGCTCTGAAGAGTGACTAAGACTTTCCATCTTCTGAGCTTTGTTGGCCAATGTTTCTTCCATCTGAGCAATCTTGATCATCATTGGCTCAACCTTCTCAAGTTTCTCCATCAAGTGAGTGAGGTCAATCTCAGGAACCTTCTGGACCTTCTGTGCTGTATGATCATCCTGAGCTTCAGCTTCATCCTGAGCTCCAGTCTCCAACTGAGCCTCAGTCTGTACATCAGACATTTCAGAATTAAAGATAGAACTTTCAGTAACTTTGGCATAATTGTTAATAGTGCCAAAAGGTACCTGAAGAGTGCTAGCTTCAGTCTGAGGTTAACCGATTTCAGGTTGATCAGCACCAGAAGTCTCCTTCTCCATCTGAGACTGATCCTCAGCATCTCCCTGTTGGTCCCCATCTCCATCTTGAGATTTGTCTCCGCTGCTAGGGGCACCAACTTCAGTTGTTCTCCCCTCAGCTATCTTCCTCTGAACCAGCTTGTCAAAATCGGACTTTTTCATCCTAAGCTTTGTCCTCCTGAACCCTGAGAAGTCAGTCAGGAAGACTGTCTCCTCATTCCACCAGTCTTCCCCTCTGAATGCAGCAATATCAAGCATCTCGGGAAGAGTCTGATTGAGGATGAACACAGTCGACCTTAATCTGAAGAAAACATCTTGTATATCAGGGTATGAGCTGAGCTCAGGGTAGCGGTCAAGAATGAACCATTCCCCCTTGCTCCTCCACTCGCCTTCGTCAGCCTCGCCCTTCTTCCATCTCGGGCTCTCTGGTTCTGTTGAAGCATCAGCTGAGGGATCAAGAAGTAGATCACTCAGGAGCTCATCAAGAATATTCTGCTCCTGAGTCTCAGCAGCCTCTGAACGTTGTGCAGTCAGGTCCTCAGTTTGCATCTGAGTGGGTTCTGAGGCCTGAGCTGGCATATCCTCAGATTGACTCTGAGTGGCTCTTCTGCTGTCTGAGCCGACACTTCTTCAGTAGGAATCTCTGAGGCCTGAGTTCCTTTGAAAATTTCCTGAGAAATTTTGTCTGAACTTAGCGAAGTCTCAAGTACCTCAGAGAAGACCTGCTCCTCAGTCTAATCTTGTGCCTTAGAGATAACCTGAGCCAAAACTTGCAATGGCAAACTCTGAGCGGTTTGGCCCTCAGGTTGAATCTCTTCCGATTCACTGCCATCTTCATCGGTGAGAACCACCAATCTTCTGCGCTTGGGGGCGAAGGTTTTCAGCTTTTTCAACTTCTCACCCTGCTCCATCTTTGCCTCCAATAGAACCTTCCCCCTGGTTTGTTGAGTCTCTTCAGCTGCAGCAACTTTAGGTGATTCTACTTTCTTTTCCTTCTTCCCTCGGATGGCCTGCTTCTTCACAGCAATGGGCTTGAAGAGCACTTTGGACTTAGGGAATGGGGTCGAATTGGCAAAGATATCCTCCTCCTCTCTGCACATCTCCAAAATATAAGCTATTTTTGTTGCATGGTGGATCTTGCCTTTTATTGAGATCGCCCCGTCAACCTTCTTCAAAACTTTGGTCTGCTCACTCACCGTCTGAATTAAAAATTTCAGCCAGTTGAAGTCGGTGGTGGGTGAGGCCTCGATCGCCGCCATCAATCGGAGCTTCGGGGTACTAATCTGCTCAAAACTCCTCGCAAGGCTCATGATGCTCTTGCTCACAATATCCATCAAAACTCGATATTGTGGCTTCAAGTGCCTCTTATGTAGTGTCGCCTCAAATTTCACAGGATTCTCAGCAATCCTATCTAGATATTCCTGCTCTCTACCCAACATATACATGGCAGGATCCTCTCCTTTATCACAGAGCTCAAAAATATCATTTAAATTCTTCAGAATAATATATAATTCCCTTTCAAAATTGATGTATTTGGACGACTGCTCTAAATGTGATACAATAATCTAAGAATGCATAAAATCCTATTCATCCATCCTCAAATTATAGATGAATTCGATTACCTCTTTCGCAAACTCTTGATCCGGTCGGCTTGCGACGAGATGGGTGAGTTTGGCCAATCGAATCATGTGGAGAGCCTCCTCTTCTGGCTTTGAGTTGGTTGTGCTATCGAGTGAGACTACGAACTCGTACCAAGGCTTGTTGGTTTCGGCTAATCTCTCAAACAAGGTTGGGGCCATTTTAGAGATTGAAGATTTGAATATTTAGGGTTTAGGATTTTCTGGGCAAAGGGGATTTTTCGCAGAGGATTTGGGAACGAAGGGTTTGATAAAATTTTAGCTTGAATGGCTTATTGAGGAATATATAGCTTCGAGATCGTGGGAAATCGTGTTGGTTAGGTGAAAAACAACGGTTGAGATTAATCTCGGATTAATCGGGTATATGAATAGACGATCTCCAAAAAGTAAGCCGCCAATTTATCCTTATTGGTCAAGAAATGTAACAGAGCATTTAATGACTGTTGACCTTCTTTGGAATTTCAAACGATCCCACCCAAAAACATTCCTTAGGTGTTTTGTATTTATTGCAAATGATTACTGAGCTTCACTTGAGCAATAAATGAGTTGCATGAGTCATTACTTCTTCAGACAAATTTCTCTCTATCAGTCTTCGAGTAATCGACCTTGATAAAATATCGATAATATCGAGTGAAATCTTGAATGGATTCAAGATATACTATCGAAAATCTTGACCTTGAAGAAATCTGAAGTTTCGAGGCTCGATTAAGTATTTCCATTTTATCCTGAGTTTCTCAGTAGAATTCCGAGAAAACTTCATGCATCTGAAAACCTTCAATTTTTCAGATTTTACTCTATACACCTGGATCTAACATCCCTAATTCAACTGATAGTTCCTAAAATCTTGATTCAACCAAGGTTTAGTCAAGATATCAGCTCTCTGCTTATCAGTATGAATTTTCTCCATCCTTATGTCCTTTTTCTCGACATGATCTCGATGAAGTGATGTCCGATATCCACATGCTTTGCATCGTGTGCAATATCGGATTTTGTGAAATAGCAATGACACTATTATTGTCACAAAATATTGGTACTTCATTGGCTACAACTTTATAATCCCTTAATTGTTGTGCGAGCCAAAGAATCGAGCACGCCTGACTTCCCGCAGACCATGTATTCAAACCAATAATCTTGGTTGCTATCGAGGTCATTTCTTTGAAAACCAAGATATCACTTATTTCCTAGAAATTGACAAGTTCTGTAGTGGACTTCATCAATTTCGCAACATCCATAATCAAACATCCGAGTAACCGGTTAATTCAAGGTTATCATCATTTGGATACCATAATCCTCTATTCATTGCGGCCTTTAAGATACTTGATGTATCTTTTTGGCGACCTCCATGTGACTAGCCTTAGGATTAGCTTGGTATCTTGCACATATCCCAACAAAGAAATGTTATATCCGCCTACTTGGCCGTGAGATAGAGCAATGATCCAATGATTCCTCTATAATCGTATGACTCACCGATTTGCCTTGTAATCGGGATCCATCTTGTAGTTAGTATTCATAGGAATCCTAATCGCATTGCAATCCTGCACACACCATATTTGGCAATCGGATCTACGGTGTACTTTGCTGGTTGATGAATATTCCTTCCTTTGATTGTTTCACTTGAAGACCTAGAAAGAAATTCATCTCTCCCATCATTGACATCTCAAACTTGCCTTTCATCAGTGTTGAAAACTTTTCACACAGCTGATGGTTTGGGGATCCAAAAATGATGTCATCAACATATATTGAACCAAGAAGATATCTTCCCATCTTCTATCCCGACAGAGTTCTATCAATTGATCCCTTTGACAAAACCATGGTCGATGAAAGAAGAAAAAAGAGTATCATACTATGCTCTGGGTGCTTGCTTGAGACCATACAAAGCTTTTCTGAGCCTGTAAACTTGGTCATTTTGTTTGAAACCAGGAGGTTATTCCACATAAACCTCTTCTTTAAGCACACCGTTCAGAAATGCACTTTCAAATCCATTTGATAGACTGTGAACTTCATGTGGGCAGCATATGCAAGAAACAATCTGATGGCTTCTAGTCTTGCAACAGGTGCAAAGGTTTCATCATAATCCAAGCCCTATTCTTGGGAATAACCTTGTGCAACTAAATTTTGCCTTGTTTCTTACAATGTTGTTGTTTTCATCTCTTTTATTCTTGAAAACCCACTTGGTTCCAATGACATTGTGCCTTTCAGTGTCTATCTACTAGCTCCCATACTTCATTCCTTGAGAATTGATTCAAATTTCATCTTGCATAGCAAAGAATCCAATGAGAATCTTGTAGAGCTTCACCAATCTCACCAGGTTCTTTCTCCGATAGGAAGCAACAGAATAGTGCACTCTCACCATGGAACCTTCTTGTTTTAACACTTAGATCACCCACAATCTGACTTGTAGGATGACTATCTAACCATTTCCTTCTTGATGTTCCCCTTCAATAGTATCCTCAACATTTGAAATGTTAGGTTCGATTAATTTAAAAAACTCAGGGAACAACAAAAAGGAGAAAGGAATCATCTTCCTCGGGAAATTCTATTCGAGAACATTGTCGAGACATTTGTTCCCCTTTGGTTGATAGATTCGAGAATTTGCTAAATTTGTGACCACATCTTCATTGGCATCACATACCGAGTCCGAGGCGTGTCTGCTCGGATTGGTCACCTTTGGAGTGTTGGTTTTCTGAGTCTCACCATCCTCGAACTTCTTTATTCGAGTCCGAGTCACCCAATCATAGGATGTGACTCGACTTCTTCTTTTCGAGTTCATGGATGATTTATCTTTACGTTTTCGGGCTTAATCTGGTGATCCTCTTAGTCGGTTCATGCAAGATCATGTTCTGTTTTCTTCCGAACACAAGTAGATTCATCAAAAACAACATGAGGTGTTTCCTCCACAATAAGAGTCCCAGCTTGTAAACTCGAAAGTTTTTTATCGACTTCGAATATCCTAAGAATATTCCTTCATCGACTTTACTATCAAATGTTTTCAATCGATCTTTACCATTATTGTGTATGAAACACTTGCAACCAAACACACGAAAAAAAAAAACAAGAGGCTTCCTTTCATTCCAAAGCTCATAAGGTGTTTTGCCTTGACTCTTGGTCAAGATGGATCCGTTTACGAGTAGCATGCAATGTTGATGACTTCAAATTTCAAAATCTTTTAGGAATATCGAATTCAAATTTATCAATGTCCTTGCGCCTTCTTTCGTAGTCCCGTTCCTTCTTTCAAAGAACACCATTTTGTTGTTTCATGTGAAATTCCATTTTCTTTGCACAATAATCAAATATGATATGATTTATAAATTGAGGTTCCTTGTCGATCGATTTTGACCACACTCGATTTTTCTCAATCTCGAGCCTTTTCAAGAATTCTCGCGGTTTTAGTCTCGAGTCTCTTTCTTATTGAGTAAGAATATGACCTAAGTATATCTTGAGTAGTCATCAACTACTACCAATGTGTATTTTTCCGCCATTAGTGCTTTCTTTGGTGTTATAGGACCAAAAGATCCATATCAAGAATCAAGTATTCTTTTCAAGAGAAACATCAACTTTGCTTTTAAATGATGCTCTTATTTGTTTTCCTTTTCGCACGCATCACAAATATGTTCCTTCTTGAACACTTCATTAAGCAACTCTCTCACAAGAGCTAATCTTGCAAGCTTGTTGTTCAGGTTTTGAAATTTAGGTGATTCATTCTTTTATACCATAACCAACTGGTATCTGTGGAACTTTTAGCAACCAAACATATATCTTTAGGAGTTACACTCCAATCAGCAAGATACACATTCCCTTTTCTTGTACCAGTCAGTAAAACTTTCTGTGATGTATCATCTTTCACAAAACATAAGTTCTTAGAGAACTCAACATTAAAACCCTTATCACGTAATTGGCTTATTGAAAGCAAATTATGCTTCAATCCGATACATATGAAACACCATGGATATGAATCGAGTCGATTTCCAAAGTTCCATATCCTTGATCGTCCCTTGGAGTTATCTCCAAAAGTGATCTGTGGGCCTCTTTGTTCAACATAGTCACTGAGTATCTTCTTGAATCTTGTCATATGTCTTGAGCATCCACTGTCAAGATACCATACATCAGGGGCCTTTTCATTTATGCTCATCGGTCTTTATGTGATCTTTAATCGACTTAGTGCCCTTTGTTTTCCTCCCTGAAAAAGCAGATCAATTTTAGGTACCCAATTTGTGTAGGGTCCTACAAGGTTAGATGTACTTTTCGAATCCAAATCCTCGACAACTCTAATCACTTTAGAGTGGCTAATTTGTCTTCCATAAACATCAACATACACATTTACTACTTTGGGTGCCTTTAGCGCTTTTTACGTATGTATGTGTCTTTAGCTTTAGCATGAACATGGGCTTTTGAATTTTTCTTTGGTTCAGCCTTCATTTTATTTGCTTTGGCTTCATGACGGTCTAAATCTTTGTTGACTCGGGTTGAGATAACCTTTACCCTTAGGCAAGTGGGGTTCGGGTTATGCATCTTTGAAATCTGGTCTTTCAAATTATCTTCGAGGACTTGGTTTCTTGATTGAGAATGTCTCTCTTGAGTGTTTCTCATCGAGGATTCCTCCGATGGTTCAAATGTGGAGCCTTTCGGTTTGCATTCTTAGCCCGAGGCTTTGAAGTACTTGCTCGAAACTTTCCAACCGAAAGTGCTCGGGTTTTCGGCCTTCACCGAGGTTTGGGCTTTCCTACCGATCATTCGGGCTTTTCTTGAGACCATAGGTCCTTTTCCCTTGTCTACAACCTTGGGCATTACTTGATTTGAAGTGTAGGTGCCATGGTTTTACAAAGATTGTCTTCTTGCTACTTGATGCAAAGATTCGGATGACTGGTGAGATTCCCCCCGAATGTATCCCAATCCAGATTTTATAGTCACAGATCTCTGGTAACTCAATTTCATTTATTACATTAGATGCATTATTCAATAGAGTAACTTCTTTACATGCACTATCCCACGATTCAGTATAGTTTCATGCTTCTCGAGAGAGGTCATTGAACTTAGTCGTGATTAGTGAATCTCTTGAAGGGAATTCTCTAGCTTTTCGATTAGGGTCATTATCAACTTCTCTTTTTCTCGAGAGTTGTACTTTCGAGAACATCGGTTCATCAAGTAGCTCCCATTAATTGAGAAGTGATTTGAAGATTGCTAGAGTCTTTCCATTTTAGATTTTCAACTTCGATTCCTTATACGCTCTTGAGTTCTATTTAGCGGTTCTTGTAAAACAAAGATAGTCCTTCATCGATTCTCAAAAGAATCCATCGAAGTCAAAATAGTTTTTTTCGATTGGAACTTGAAAACTCTTGTGCTAGTGTAGGAGCAACAACAGAGAAAGAAGAGTTTACCTCCTCAATGACCATCAGACAGATGTCATCACTTTCACTATCTGAGAATATTTCATCTGAAGAGCTAGATCCCTCCTCAGAGTGTTCTTCTTCTGCAACCATGGCCTCTTCTCTCCTTAGCACTCAAATCTGGACAATCATACTGGAAGTGACCTTTCTTTTGGCAATTATAGCATCTGTTGGTATCATCATCCTGATCACTTTCTTCTTTGGACTTGGAGTCCTTCCTCTTGGATGAAGATCCCTCAGCTTTCAGGTCTTTCTTCTTCTCAGTTGATCTGTCCTCAGGTTTCTTCTCCGCACTGTGGTTCCTGTAATAGCTTTTGTATTTTCCAAATCTACTATTAAGTCTTTCAAACCTCCTTGCCATCAGTGCTAGCTTTTCCTCAAGCTCATCCTGATTTTTGGCATGGGGGTTCTCATACTCTCTAGTTTTACAGGTTTTATCTTTGGCTTTTAAACCACATTCTTACTAGATGATGAATCATCTTTGCTGTCAGCCTTTTTGGATTTCTTATCAATTACAAATTCATAGGCCTTCAACTCAGAGAAGACTTGTTGGTAGGGCATTGAATTAATGTTCTTGGTATTTTCAATCACCACTGCATGAATATCCCATTTCTTAGAAAGACCTCTAAGAATTTTCAATGCAACTTCTCTTTGTGGATATTTCTTTCCAAGTGCATTTAGATCATTCATGATGCTAGTGAATCTGACTTCCAATTTGTCTATTGATTCACCATCATCCATTTCAAAACTATCAAACTTTCCAATTGCCACTGAAAGTTTGTTTTCTTTTATATGATCTGTGCCTTGGCACATTACAGCTAGTGTATCCCAAATTTCTTTAGCAGTATTACAGTGAGAGATCATTCCCATCACACCATCATCAATTGTACTGTATAGTGTGTCTTTTGCAATGTAGTCTAGATTGACTAACTTTTCTCCTCAGAGTCGGGTTGGTCATCAGACTTAGGAAATTCTGCTCTAGGATCAATTCTCTCATCTTCTGTTCCTCTGGGATTCACCATAGTAAATTGGAATGGTCCTTGAGAGACCACTCTCCACATACGCTCATGTTTGGAATACAGGTGAGCCTGCATTCTTAGTCTCCATAGATCATAGTTCTCTACTGAGAACATGAGAAGTTTTTTAGAAGACATTTTTATCTGAGCTTTTGAAAAAAAAAATTCAACCAAATAAGATCGATTCGGATAGACCACAAGTATTTTTGAAAATAAAACTTTGGTCAACAAAGCAGTGTTCAAGTTGAACCACCGCTCGATACCACTTGTTGGTCCGGTGCAAACGAAGTCTTACACGTATGGGGGGAATACACGTGTTCGGTGTTTTTAAAACTTTTTTTCATCGAGGTCACTTGGGTCGATAATCCTCAAGATTAGGTTCGAGAAGCCTGATCGCTATGAGTCAAAGTCTCATCGAGAAAGTGATCCCGAAATGCTTTCAGATACCTCGGATAATCCCAACCGAGTCCCCGAGTGTCGAGATCCCGAGTTGCTTGGATCGAGATAACTAACTTATGAATCCTCGTAAGAGAGTTCAGTTTGGTAACTATCTCGTTTCTAGCTACTCGATGTCTTGGAATGGTTGGCCCTTTAGTTTATACTCGTTTTAAAGCTTTGCTGAAAAACCTTCCTTTTATGGAATATTGATTAGGCTGTGATTCAGTTATGCAACTTCAGTGGATTGATTCCAACTGAATATCAGTGAAAAGTATGCTTTCAAAATCAAGTCAATGCAACAGTTAAGCACAGATAAAGAAAGCAATAAACAACACAACAATTATAGTGGTTCAGAGACTAAAGCTCCTACGTCCACTCTCTCTGATCCTCAGATAAATTCACTAATCACTTCTGAGCTTTCTGACTACCTAGCGTAGTTTACTTACTCAACTCGGCCCTGAGCTTTCTGACTACTCCACGTAGTTTACTTACTCAACCCAACCTTGAGCTTTCTGACTACCTCCGTAGTTTACTTACTCAAACACACACAAGCTTTCAGACTACCTCTGTAGCTTACTAACTTCTCCTCTAGAGTTTTCTGACTACTCCGCTTAGTTTACTAACTCTTTACAACTCTTCTCACCAACAAACACACTCCAACTACCTTCTCAAGGGTTTGGGGTTTCTCGGTTGGTTTCCAACTAGGATGAGATATCCTTTACAATGAAGTACAATGCAAAGGGTTAGGATATCTCAACTAAGCTTTGGATATGTCTATCAAGCTAAGCTTAGTTTAGTGAGTTCTCTTCAATATAAAAGCACTTGAGAAATTCTAGGTTTTTCGAGTGCTTCAACTTGCAGTAATAAGTTTGAGCTCTTGAGTTGCGTATAAATTTCCCGTAACCTTACAATGTAGAGGGTCACCAGTATTTATAGGCATACACCAAGGTCACTCTTGAAAACTATCCGTTGGAGAGATAGCTTCGTGAGTTTCCTCTTATGGTGTGTGAAGAACGGCTATATTTAGGGTTTGAAACTCCCTAACACATTTTAGGCAATAGCCTTTCATGTAGCCGGTCTTCACTTTTTGCAGTCTGGAACTTTTGTACATCTGTCATCTTTTTCAGCGACCTGTCACTGTCAGTGTCAGTATGGTACAGTGTTGTCTTCCTCTTTTTGACTTTTGTCTCCAGTTAAAGGTAGACACCTTCAACGGCTCTTTTGGTTACAAACTCTGAGTTGATATAACCTTAACAACACTTCTGACTTAGTTCCTTTTGTCTGCATTTGAATGTCTTGGCAAATATCTATTTTCTAAGGAATCGCGATCTTCACATTATTGCATCCTTCAGATAGATATATTCAGTGCCTCGGAACATTCATGTTTATACTGAGCATTCAGTACATTACTGAGTTTTCAGTAATTACTGTGCCTTCAGTATTCTTGATCTTCAGTCTTCAGTCTTGCGTCTTCAGAGTCTTCAGAGTCTTCAGGGTCTTCCGAGTCTTCAGGGTCTTCTGAGTCTTCAGGGTCTTCTGAGTCTTCAGAGTCATCTGAGATATACTGACTTATACACTGAATCTTCATGCTGAGTCTTCAGTTCCTCAGTATCATACTGAGTCTTCAGTATCTCAGTTTTTCACAGAGTCTTCAGATTCTCAGTTTCTCACTGAGTCTTCAGAAACTTCAGTTTCATACTGAAACTTCAGTTTCTTTAGAAACATACTGAGTTCGTCAGAGTCTTCAGAACCTATCCTGATCTATATCTGCTGACTATACATTTTGCAGATAACATCCTGAATACTCTAAAACTGAATCCTGACTCAACTATCAAGATCATTCTGAACATGTCATACTCAGGGGTTTTGGGATCTTAATCAAAATCATATATCTTTTATTAAATTCATCTCCCAACAATTTCCCCCTTTTTGATGATGCCAAAACCTATCTTGTTACAAACATATAACCTATACTCAGGTTTCAGTTTATCCTATTACAAGATTGGTTATGTTTTCAACAATTTTCCCTTTTAAATAACGAGTCTCCCAATACTATGAATCGGAGAATCTCCCAACAATTACAGAGAGTCTCCCAACAATTATACTTTCAACAATTTCTTCAGTAATGAATCTTCTTAAATAGTTCATCACCAAATACTTAAACAGTTGATTCAGAGACATTCATTCAGGCATATCGAATATAAAAGACATGTAAATAAGATAATGAGATATTATCTTTTGAGCATAAATGATAAATCTTCATTGATTGTTGGTTTGAGTTACAGATTACAATGAGTTTATCAACAAAATCAAAAAGACAAAAATTTAAAGATTACAGAATCTTCTGAGTCTTCAGTCTTCAGATTTTGGCTCTTCAGTCTTCACCTCTTCAGTTTGCTATTTCTTCAACTTCATCAGCGGGCACCTCCAGGTCGAACATTCCGAAATACCTCTTCTTCAGTTCATTTCTCTCTTTAATGATATCCGGGCTGTTTCCTGTTAAACCCAACTGACCAGCATACTGAGCAATTTCTTGAGTAATGGCCTTCTCATTCACCAAGCCATTACCAAGTCTTGGAGGAGGATAGGAATATGGACCGGGGGCTACTATCTGCACCTCTCCTTCATCCGCAAGGTTAATCCAGCTTTGGAGATATTTTGGATAGAAGGTTAGGAGATATTCAATGAATGCTTCATTCTGATCTGAGCTTTCCCCTCTCCACTCCCTGAGCACATCATAATAGAACTTGAAGGTTCTCTTGACCTCTTCCCACATATCGTTGAGTTTGATAGGCATCCATTTATCAACGTGGGGCCACTTCAGTGCTTTTGATGTCTCTCTCCTTTTGCTCGCAAACTTCTTGAATCCACTCCTTCGCTTCAGCTCCTCTTCAGTCTTCTTTCTTATCACAGGCACGCCTGAGACTGAAGCGGCAGCTTTCTTAGCTTGTTCTATCTGGAGTGTCTTCAGAGCATTCTTCGTATTGAAGACTTTCTTCTGAGGTTGAGACTCAGATTCTTCCGTTCCTTCATCATCCAGAATCAGCTTTCTCTGGATTGGCTTAGAAGCCTTTGCACGCTTGCTTTCAGGATGAACAACACCCAAAGCTTTCCTCTTCATAGGCAATTCAGCAGTAGCCTGGCTTGTTCCAACCTTAGCTCTAGCACTCAGTTTCTCTCTTGCAACATCAAGCATGGTTTGCTCAGAAACTCGAGTGTAGATAGGCTTCTCCACCTGAGCGAACTTCATCTTCTCAGTAGCTTCGACTTCATTTAAGGCTTTGGATAGATTATACAATTCAGCATCTTTCTGAGCCTTTTTCTTCAAAGTACGTGCCAATAATTTCCTGAGGTCTTCACCTTCCTTTTCCCCCTTCTTGGCACCGTAATTTGGAAGAAGTCTGGAGAGTGCTGTGTCCATGTGATATTACTCTTTGCTCACACAGCGCACCTCCCTTGCTAGCTGATCTTGCTCATCTTCCAGCCTCCTGATGTGGTTCTTAGGCACAGAAAATTCTTCAGACATATGGGCAAACTGGCCAGAGAGTGCTTCCTTAAACATCTCTGTCATCTTGGTCATGAGCAATGAGCTCATTTCCTCAACAGCAGATTTAATCATCACTTCATTCCTCTCTGCCAATTTCACCTCTAGAAATGCAGTTGACTCCTGGTGCTTCTGTTTCATTTCAGCACTCAACTCAGCCTTGACTCCCTCCAGCTTTTCATTCAGCTTATCTTCCATGGAGGTCATCTGTGAGGTCAGAGTATTTTGGATTAGCACCAGCTCTGAAGAGTGACTAAGACTTTCCATCTTCTGAGCTTGGTTGGCCAATGTTTCTTCCATCTGAGCAATCTTGATCATCATTGGCTCAACCTTCTCAAGTTTCTCCATCAAGGGAGTGAGGTCAATCTCAGGAACCTTCTGCACCTTCTGTGCTGTATGATCATCCTGAGCTTCAGCTTCATCCTGAGCTCTAGTCTCCAACTGAGCCTCAGTCTGTACATCAGACATTTCAGAATTAAAGATAGAACTTTCAGTAAATTTGGCATAATTGTTAATAGTGCCAAAAGGTACCTGAAGAGTGCTAGCTTCAGTCTGAGGTTGACCGATTTCAGGTTGATCAGCACCAGAAGTCTCATTCTCCATCTGAGACTGATCCTCAGCATCTCCCTGTTGGTCCCCATCTCCATCTTGAGATTTGTCTCCGCTGCTAGGGGCACCAACTTTAGTTGCTCTCCTCTCAGCTATCTTCCTCTGAACCAGCTCGTCAAAATTGGAGTTTTTCATCCTGAGCTTTGTCCTCCTGAACCCTGAGAAGTCAGTCAGGAAGGCTGTCTCCTCATTCCACCAGTCTTCCCCTCTGAATGCAGCAATATCAAGCATCTCGGGAAGAGTCTGATTGAGGATGAACACAGTCGACCTTAATCTGAAGAAAACATCTTGCAGATTAGGGTATGAGCTGAGCTTAGGGTAGCGGTCAAGAATGAACCGTTCCCCCTTGCTCCTCCACTCGCCTTCTTCAGCCTCGCCCTTCTTCCATCTCGGGCTCTCTGGTTCAGTTGAAGCATCAGCTGAGGGATCAAGAAGTAGATCACTCAGGAGCTCATCAAGAATATTCTGCTCCTGAGTCTCAGCAGCCTCTGAACGTTGTGCAGTCAGGTCCTCAGTTTGCATCTGAGTGGGTTCTGAGGCCTGAGCTGGCATATCCTCAGATTGACTCTGAGTTGGCTCTTCTGCTGTCTGAGCCGGCACTTCTTCAGTAGGAATCTCTGAGGCCTGAGTTCCTTTGAAAATTTCCTGAGAAATTTTGTCTGAACTTAGCGAAGTCTCAAGCACCTCAGAGAAGACCTGCTCCTCAGTCTGTTCTTGTGCCTTAGAGATAACCTGAGCCAAAACTTGCAATGGCGAACTCTGAGCGGTTTGGCCCTCAGGTTGAATCTCTTCCGATTCACTGCCATCTTCATCGGTGAGAACCACCAATCTTCTGCGCTTGGGGGCGAAGGTTTTCTGCTTTTTCAACTTCTCACCCTGCTCCATCTTTGCCTCCAACAGAACCTTCCCCCTGGTTTGTTGGGTCTCTTCAGCAGCAGCAGCTTTAGGTGATTCTACTTTCTTTTCCTTCTTCCCTCGGATGGCCTGCTTCTTCACAGCAATGGGCTTGAAGAGCACTTTGGACTTAGGGAATGGGGTCGAATTGGCGAAGATATCCTCCTCCTCTCTGCACATCTCCAAAATATAAGCTATTTTTGTTGCATGGTGGATCTTGCCTTTTATTGAGATCGCCCCGTCAACCTTCTTCAAAACTTTGGTCTGCTCACTCACCGTCTGAATTAAAAATTTCAGCCAGTTGAAGTCGGTGGTGAGTGAGTCCTCGATCGCCGCCATCAATCGGAGCTTCGGGGTACTGATCTGCTCAAAACTCCCCGCAAGGCTCGTGATGCTCTTGCTCACAATATCCATCAAAACTCGATATTGTGGCTTCAAGTGCCTCTTATGTAGTGTCGCCTCAAATTTCACAGGATTCTTAGCAATCCTATCTAGATATTCCTGCTCTCTACCCAACATATACATGGCAGGATCCTCTCCTTTATCACAGAGCTCAAAAACATCATTTAAATTCTTCGGAATAATATATAATTCCCTTTCAAAATCGATGTATTTGGACGACTGTTCTAAATGTGATACAGTAATCTTAGAATGCATACAATCCTCTTCATCCATCCTCAAATTACAGATGAATTCGATTACCTCTTTTGCAAACTCTTGATCCGGTCGGCTTGCGACGAGATGGGTGAGTTTGGCCAATCGAATCATGTGGAGAGCCTCCTCTTCTGGCGTTGAGTTGGTTGTGCTATCGAGTGAGACAACGAACTCAAACTAAGGCTTGTTGGTTTCGGCTAATCTCTCGAACAAGGTTGGGGCCATTTTAGAGATTGAAGATTTGAAGATTTAGGGTTTAAGATTTTCTGGGCAAAGGGGATTTTTCGCAGAGGATTTGGGAACGAAGGGTTTGATAAAATTTTGGCTTGAATGGCTTATTGAGGAATATATAGCTTCGAGATCGTGGGGAATCGCGTTGGTTAGGTGAAAAACAACAGTTGAGATTAATCTCCGATTAATCGGGTATACGAACAGACGACTCCGAAAAGTAAGCCGCCAATTTATCCTTATTGGTCAAGAAATGTAACAGAGCATTTAATGACTGTTGACCTTCTTCGGAATTTCAAACGATCCCGCCCAAAAACATTCCTTAGGTGTTTTGTATTTATTGCAAATGATTACTGAGCTTCACTTGAGCAATAAATGAGTTGCATGAGTCATTACTTCTTTAGACAAATTTCTCTCTATTAGTGTTACTGAGTACTGACCTTGATAAAATGTCAGTATAATACTGAGTACTGAATGGATTCAGTATACTACTGAGTACTGACCTTCAGTAAATCTGAGTTTCCTGAGACTCGGTTCAGTATTTCCATTTTATCCTGAGTTTCTCAGTAGAATTCTGAGAAAACTTCATGCATCTGAAAACCTTCAATTTTTCAGATTTTACTCTATACACCTGGATCTAACATCCCTAATTCAACTGATAGTTCCTAAAATCTTAATTCAGCCAAAGGTTTAGTCAAGATATCAGCTCTCTGCTTATCAGTATGAATTTTCTCTATCCTTATGTCCTTTTTCTCGATATGATCTCTGATGAAGTGATGTCTGATATCCACATGCTTGCATCTGGTGTGCAATACCGGATTTTGTGAAATAGCAATGGCACTATTATTGTCACAAAATATTGGTACTTCATTGGCTACAACTTTATAATCCCTTAATTGTTGTCTGAGCCAAAGAATCTGAGCACAGCAGCTTCCTGCAGCCATGTATTCAGCTTCAGTAGTACTGGTTGCTACTGAGGTCTGTTTCTTTGAAAACCAAGATATCAGTTTGCTTCCTAGAAATTGACAAGTTCCTGTTGTGGACTTTCTGTCAATTCTGCAACCTCCATAGTCAGCATCTGAGTAACCAGTTAATTCAAGGTTATCATCAGCTGGATACCATAATCCTCTATTCACTGTGCCCTTAAGATACTTCAGTATCTTTTTGGCAGCCTCCATGTGACTAGCCTTAGGATTAGCTTGATATCTTGCACATATCCCATTAGCAAATGTTATATCTGGCCTACTTGCTGTGAGATAGAGCAATGTCCAATGATTCCTCTATAATCAGTATGACTCACTGATTTGCCTTCAGAATCAGGATTCATCTTGTAGTTAGTATTCATAGGAATCCTAACTGCATTGCAATTCTGTACACCATATTTGGCAATCAGATCTCTGGTGTACTTTGCCTGGTTGATGAATATTCCTTCCTTTGATTGTTTCACTTGAAGACCTAGAAAGAAATTCATCTCTCCCATCATTGACATCTCAAACTTGCCTTTCATCAGTGTTGAAAACTTTTCACACAGCTGATGGTTTGGAGATCCAAAAATGATGTCATCAACATATATCTGAACCAGTAAGATATCTTCCCCATCTTCTATCCTGAACAGAGTTTTATCAACAGTCTCTTTGACAACCATGGTCAGTAAGAAACTGAGTAAGAGTATCATACCATGCTCTGGGTGCTTGCTTGAGACCATACAAAGCTTTTCTGAGCCTGTAAACTTGGTCATTTTGTTTGAAACCAGGAGGTTGTTCCACATAAACCTCTTCTTTAAGCACACCGTTCAGAAATGCACTTTTCACATCCATTTGATAGACTGTGAACTTCATGTGGGCAGCATATGCAAGAAACAATCTGATGGCTTCTAGTCTTGCAACAGGTGCAAAGGTTTCATCATAATCCAAGCCTTCTTCTTGGGAATAACCTTGTGCAACTAGCCTTGCCTTGTTTCTTACAATGTTATTATTTTCATCTCTTTTATTCTTGAAAACCCACTTAGTTACAATGACATTGTGCCATTCAGGTCTATCTACTAGCTCCCATACTTCATTCCTTGAGAATTGATTCAGCTCATCTTGCATAGCAGTAATCTAATGAGAATCTTGTAGAGCTTCACCAATCTCAGCTGGTTCTTTCTCTGATAGGAAGCAGCAGAATAGTGCACTCTCACCATGGAACCTTCTTGTTTTAACACCTTCAGTTAGATCACCCACAATCTGACTTGTAGGATGACTATCTAACCATTTCCTTCTTGATGTTCCCCCTTCAATAGTATCCTCAACATTTGAAATGTTAGGTTCAGTTAATTCAGAAAACTCAGGGAACAACAGAAAGGAGAAAGGGAATCATCTTCCTCAGGGGAAATTCTATTCAGAACATTGTCAGAGACATTTGTTCCCCTTTGGTTGATAGATTCAGAATTTGCCTCAGCTGTGACCACATCTTCATTGGCATCACATACCTGAGTCTGAACTGGTGTCTGTTCAGATTGGTCACCTTTGGAGTGTCGGTTTTCCTGAGTCTCACCATCCTGAACTTCTTTATCTGAGTCTGAGTCACTCCAATCATAGGATGTGACTGACTTCTTCTTTTCAGGTTCAGTGGATGATTTATCTTTCTGTTTCAGGCTTAACCTGGTGATCCTCTTAGTCAGTTCATCTGCAAGATCATGTTCCCGTTTTTGAACACAAGTAGATTCATCAAAAAAACAACATGAGGTGTTTCCTCCACAATAAGAGTCCTACGGTTGTAAACTCGAAAGTTTTTTCTTGACTTGAGAATATCCTAAGAATATTCCTTCAAAGCAGCTTTTTACTATCAAATGTTTTCAAACCCGATCTTTACTATTATTGTGTATGAAACACTTGCAACCAAACACACGAAAGAAAGAAACAAGAGGCTTCCTTTCATTCCAAAACTCATAAGGTGTTTTGCCTTGACTCTTGGTCAGCATGGATCTGTTCTGAGAGTAGCATGCAAAGTGTTGTTGGCTTCAAACCCCAAAATCTTTTAGGAATATCGGCTCAATTTATCATTGTCCTTGCGAACTTTTTCAGAGTCCTGTTCCTTCTTTCAGCAACACCATTTTGTTGTTTCATGTGAAATTCCATTTGCTGCACAATAATCAGATATGATATGATTTATAAATTCAGTTCCCTTGTCAGATCTGATTTTGACCACACTCAGATTTTTCTCAATCTCGAGCCTTTTCGATGAATTCCGCAAGTTTTAATCGAGTCTCTTTCTTCGAAAGTAAGAATATGACCTAAGTATATCTTGAGTAGTCATCAACTACTACCAATGTGTATTTCCCCGCCATTAGTGCTTCTTATGGTGTTATAGGACCAAAAAAGATCCATATGCGAAAGAATCAAGTATTCTTTTCAAGAGAAACATCAACTTTGCTTTTAAATGATGCTCTTATTTGTTTTCCTTTCTGGCACGCATCACAAATATGTTCCTTACTGAACACTTCATTAGGCAACTCTCTCACAAGAGCTAATCTTGCAAGCTTGTTCAGGGTTTTGAAATTTAGGTGATTCATTTTTTTATGCCATAACCAACTGGTATCTGTGGAACTTTTAGCAACCAAACATATATCTTTAGGAGTTGAACTCCAATCAGCAAGATACACATTCCCTTTTCTTGTACCAGTCAGTAAAACTTTCTGTGATGTATCCTCTTTCACAAAACATAAGTTCTTAGAGAACTTAACATTAAAACCCTTATCACAGAATTGGCTTATTGAAAGCAAATTATGCTTCAATCCAGATACATATGAAACACCATGGATATGTACTGAGTTGATTTCCAAAGTTCCATATCCTTCAGTCTGTCCCTTGGAGTTATCTCCAAAAGTGATCTGTGGGCCTCTTTGTTCAACATAGTCACTGAGTATCTTCTTGAATCTTGTCATATGTCTTGAGCATCCACTGTCAAGATACCATACATCAGGGGCCTTTTCATTTCTGCTCATCAGTGCTATGTGATCTTTAATCAGCTTAGTGCCCTTGTTTTCCTCCTGAAAAACAGATCAATTTTTAGGTACCCAATTTGTGTAGGGTCCTACAAGGTTAGATGTACCTTTCGAAATCCAAATCTGCCTGACAACTCTAATCACTTTAGAGTGGCTAATTTGTCTTCCATAAACATCAACATACACATTTACTACTTTGGGTGCCTTAGCAGTTTTCTGTGTATGTGTGTTAGCTTTAGCATGAACATGGGCTTTTGAATTTTTCTTTGGTTCAGGCCTTCTGTTCATTTGCTTTGGCTTCTGTGCAGCCGGTCTAAATCTTTGTTGACTCGGGTTCAGATAACCTTTACCCTTAGGCAAGTGGGGTTGGGTTTGCATCTTGAAATCTGGGTCTTTTCGGTGTCTTGAGGACTTGGTTTCTTGATTGAGAATGTCTCTTTGAGTGTTTCTCATCGAGGATTCCTCCGATGGTTCGATGTGTGGAGCCTTTCAGGTTTTGCATTCTTAGCACGAGGCTTTGAAGTACTTACTGAAACTTTTCAATCGAAGTCTTTCTCAGTTTTCAAGCCTTCACCGAGGTTTGGGCTTTCCTACACCGATCATTCGGTTTTTACCGAGACCATAGGTTCTTTTCCCTTGTCTACAACCTTGGGCATTACTTGATTCGAAGTGTAGGTGCCATTTGGTTTTACAAAGATTTTCTTCTTGCTACTTGATGCAAAGATTGAGATGACCTTGTGAGATTCCTCTGGAATGTATCTCAATCCAGATTTTATAGTCACAGATCTCTGGTAACTCAATTTCATCTATTACATTAGATGCATTATTCAATAGAGTTAACTTCTTCATGCAGACTATCCCGATTCTGTAGAGTTTCATGCTTCTCGGAGAGGTCATTGAACTTAGTTCGATTAATTTGAATCTCTTGATTGGATTTCTCTAAGCTTTTCGGTTAGGGTCATTATCAACTTCTCTTTCTCGAGAGTTGTACTTTTAGAACATCCGGTTCATCAAGAGCTCCCATTAATTGAGAAGTGATTTGATATGCTAGAGTCTTTCCATTTTAGATTTTGACTTTTCGGTTCTTATTACGCTCTTGAGTTCTATTTAGCAGTTCTTGTAAAAAAAGATAGTCCTTCATTGATTCTCAAAAGAATCCATCAGGTCAATATTGTTTTTCGATTGGAACTTGAAAACTCTTGTGCTAGTGTAGGAGCAACAACGAGAGAAAGAAGAGTTTACCTCCTCAATGGCCATCGACGGATGTCATCACTTTCCTTTGTCCCGAGAATATTTCATCGAAGAGCGAGATCCTCCTCCGAAAGTGTTCTTCTTACGCAACCATGGCCTTTTTGTTAGAGAACTTCTTGTCTCTTTTAGCTTGCCTTTCTTTTCTCTCCTTAGCACTCAAATCTGGACAATCATCTTTGGAAGTGACCTTTCTTTTGGCATTTATAAGATCTGTTGGTATCATCATCTTAATCACTTTCTTCTTTGGACTTGGAGTCCTTCCTTGGATCGATGAAGATCCCTTCCGCCTTTCGTCCTCGTCTTTCTTCTTCTAATAACTTTTTGATTTTGGGGTTTAGGGGTTTTTTTTTTTAGGGTTTAGGGTTTGGGGTTTGGGGTTAGGGTTTAGGGTTTAATAGTTTTTTTTGTTTGGGGTTTTTGGGGTTTAGGGTTTAGGGTTTAGGGGTTTAGGGTTGGGGGGTTTGGGGTTTGGGGTTTGGGGTTTGGGGTTTAGGGTTTGGGGGGTTTGGGGTTTTGGGGTTTGGGTTTAGGGGGGTTTGGGGTTTAGGGGGGGTTTTTAGGGTTTGGGGTTTGGGGTTTGGGGTTTGGGGTTTGGGGTTTAGGGTTTAGGGTTTGGGGTTTGGGGGGTTTGGGGTTTAGGGTGGGGTTTTTGGGGTTTGGGGTTTAGGGGGGTTGGGGGGGTTTGGGGTTTGGGGTTTGGGGGGTTTGGGGTTTGGGGTTTTGGGGTTTTGGGTTTGGGGTTTTGGGGTTTGGGGTTTGGGGTTTGGGGTTTGGGGTTGGGGGGGTTTGGGGGGGGTTTGGGTTTGGGGTTTTTGGGGTTTGGGGTTTGGGGTTTGGGGTTTGGGGTTTGGGGGGTTTGGGGTTTAGGGTTTGGGGTTTGGGGTCCGGGGGGGGTTTGGGGTTTGGGGTTTGGGTTTGGGGTTTAGGGTTTGGGGTTTGGGGGGTTTGGGGTTTGGGTTTGGGGTTTGGGGTTTGGGGTTTAGGGTTTAGGGTTTGGGGTTAGGGGTTTAGGGTTTGGGGTTTAGGGTTTAGGGTTTAGGGGGGGTTTTAGGGTTTTTTAGGGTTTGGGGGGGTTTAGGGTTTAGGGTTTGGGGCCCAGCCCAGGCCCAGGCCCAGGCCCAGGCCCAGGGCCCAGGCCCAGGGGCCCCAGTGGCCCAGGCCCAGGCTCAGGCCCAGGCCCAGGCCCAGGCCCAGGCCCAGGCCCAGGCCTGTGGCCCAGGTGGCCTGTGGCCCAGGCCCAGGGGCCCAGGCCCAGGCCCAGGCCCAGGCCCAGGGCCCAGGCCCAGTGGCCCAGGCCCAGGGCCCAGGGGCCTGGGGCCCAGGCCCCAGGCCCAGGCCCAGGCCCAGGCCAGTGGCCCAGTGGCCCAGGGCCCAGTGGCCCAGGGCCAGGGGCCAGTGGCCCAGGCCCAGTGGCCAGGGCCCAGGCCCAGGGGCCCAGGCCCAGGGGCCCAGGCCCAGTGGCCCAGTGGCCCAGTGGCCCAGTGGCCCAGGCCCAGGCCCAGGCCCAGGCCCAGGCCCAGGCCCAGTGGCCCAGGCCCAGGCCCAGGCCCAGGCCCAGGCCCAGTGGCCCAGGCCCAGGCCCAGGCCCAGGCCCAGGCCCAGGGCCCAGTGGCCCAGGCCCAGGCCAGTGGCCCAGGGCCCAGGCCCAGTGGCCCAGGCCCAGTGGCCCAGGCCCAGGCCCAGTGGCCCAGGCCCAGGCCCAGGCCCAGTGGCCCAGTGGCCCAGTGGCCCAGTGGCCCAGGCCCAGGCCCAGGCCCAGGCCCAGTGGCCCAGGCCCAGTGGCCCAGGCCCAGGGCCCAGGCCCAGGCCCAGGCTTTGTGGCCCAGGCCTGTGGCCAGGCCCAGTGGCCCAGGCCCAGGCCCAGTGGCCCAGGGGCCCAGTGGCCCAGGCCCAGTGGCCCAGGCCCAGGCCTGTGGCCCAGGCCCAGGGCCCAGGCCCAGGCCCAGGCCCAGGCCCAGGGCCCAGTGGCCCAGGCCCAGTGGCCCAGGGCCCAGTGGCCCAGTGGCCCAGGCCCAGGCCCAGGCCCAGGCTCAGGCCCAGGGCTCAGTGGCCCAGGCCCAGGCCCAGGCCCAGGCCCAGGCCCAGCCAGGGCCCAGGCCCAGGCCCAGGCCCAGGCCCAGGCCCAGGCCCAGTGGCCCAGGGCCCAGGCCCAGGCCCTGGGCCAGGCCCAGGCCAGTGGCCCAGGCCAGTGGTGGCCCAGTGGCCCAGGCCCAGGCCCAGGCCCAGGCCCAGGCCCAGGGCCCAGTGGCCCAGGGCCCAGGCCCAGGCCCAGGGCCCAGGGGCCCAGGGCCCAGGCCCAGGGGCCCAGGCCAGTGGCCCAGGGCCCAGTGGCCCAGTGGCCCAGGCCTGGCCCAGGCCCAGTGGCCCAGGCCCAGTGGCCCAGTGGCCCAGGCCCAGGCCCAGTGGCCCAGGGCCCAGGCCCAGGCCCAGGCCCAGGCCCAGGCCCAGGCCCTGTGGCCCAGGCCCAGGCCAGGCCCAGGCCAGTGGCCCAGGCCCAGGGCCAGGCCCAGGCCCAGGGCCCAGTGGCCCAGGCCCAGGGCCAGTGGCCCAGGCCCAGGCCCAGGGGCCCAGGGCCCAGGGGCCCAGTGGCCCAGGCCCAGGCCCAGGCCCAGGCCCAGTGGCCCAGGCCCAGGCCTGGTGTGGCCCAGGCCCAGTGGCCCAGGCCCAGGCCCAGGCCCAGGCCCAGGCCCAGGCCCAGGCCCAGGCCCAGGCCCAGTGGCCCAGGCCCAGGCCCAGTGGCCCAGGTGGCCCAGGGCCCAGGGCCCAGGCCAGTGGCCCAGGGCCCAGGGCCCAGGCCCAGGCCCAGTGGCCCAGTGGCCCAGGCCCAGTGGCCCAGGCCCAGGCCCAGGCCCCAGGCCCAGGCCCAGTGGCCCAGGCCCAGGCCCAGGGCCCAGGCCCAGGCCCAGGCCCAGGCCCAGTGGCCCAGGCCCAGGCCCAGGCCCAGGCCCAGGCCCAGGCCCAGGCCCAGGCCCAGGCCCAGTACCAGGCCCAGTGGCCCAGGCCCAGTGGCCCAGGCCCAGTGGCCCAGGCCTGTGGCCCAGGCCCAGGCCCAGTGGCCCAGGCCCAGGGCCCAGGCCCAGGCCCAGGCCCAGTGGCCCAGGCCCAGGGCCCAGGCCCAGGCCCAGGCCCAGTGGCCCAGGCCCAGGGGGCCAGTGGCCCAGGCCCAGGCCTGTGGCCCAGTGGCCCAGGCCCAGGCCCAGGCCCAGGGCCCAGGCCCAGGCTCAGGCTCAGGGCTCAGGCCCAGGCCCAGTCAGGCCCAGGCCCAGGCCCAGGCCCAGGCCCAGTGGGCCCAGGCCCAGGGCCCAGGGCCCAGGGCCCAGTGGCCCAGGCCCAGGCCCAGGCCAGTGGCCCAGGCCCAGGCCCCAGGCCCAGGGCCCAGGCCCAGGCCCAGGCCCAGGCCCAGGGCCCAGGCCCAGGCCCAGGGCCCCAGTGGCCCAGGCCCAGGCCCAGGGCCCAGTGGCCCAGGGCCCAGGCCCAGGCCCAGTGGCCCAGGCCCAGGCCCAGTGGCCCAGGCCCAGTGGCCCAGGCCCAGGCCCAGGCTCAGGCCCAGGCCCAGGCCCAGGCCCAGGCCCAGGGCCCAGGCCTGTGGCCCAGGCCCAGGCCCAGGCCAGGCTCCAGGCCCAGTGGCCCAGTGGCCCAGGCCCAGGGCCCAGGCCCAGGCCCAGTGGCCAGGCTCAGGCCCAGGGCCCAGGCCCAGGCCCAGGCCTCAGGCCCAGGCCCAGGCCCAGGCCCAGGCTCAGGCCCAGGGCCAGGCTCAGGCTCAGGCCCAGTGGCCCAGGCCCAGGCCCAGGCCCAGGCCCAGGCCCAGGGCCCAGGGCCCAGGGCCAGGCCCAGGCCCAGGGCCCAGGGCCCAGGCCCAGGGCCCAGGCCCAGGCCCAGTGGCCCAGTGGCCCAGGCCCAGTGGCCCAGGCCCAGGCCCTGGGGCCCAGGCCCAGGCCCAGGCCCAGGCCCAGGCCCAGGGCCCAGGCCCAGGCCCAGGCCCAGGCCCAGTGGCCCAGGCCCAGGCCCAGGCCCAGGCCCAGGCCCAGGCCCAGTGGCCCAGGCCCAGGCCCAGTGGCCCAGTGGCCCAGGCCCAGGCCCAGGCCCAGGCCCAGGCCCAGGCCCAGGCCCAGGCCCAGCCCAGGGCCTGTGGCCCAGGGCCAGTGGCTCAGGCCCTGTGGCCCAGGCCTCAGTGGCCCAGGCCCAGTGGCCCAGTGGCCCAGGTTTAGGTGGCCCAGGCCCAGGCCCAGGCCTAGGCCCAGGCCCAGGGCCCAGGCCCAGGGCCCAGGGTTTCAGGCCCAGGCCCAGGCCCAGGGCCCAGGCCTGGCCCAGTGGCCTGTGGCCTGCGCCCAGGCCCAGTGGCCCAGGCCCAGGGCCCAGGCCCAGTGGCCCAGGCCCAGGGCTCAGGCCCAGGCCCAGGCCCAGTGGCCCAGGGCCCAGTGGCCCAGGCCCAGGCCCAGGCCCAGGCCCAGGCCCAGGCCCAGTGGCCCAGGCCCAGGCCCAGGGCCTGGCCCAGTGGCCCAGGGCCCAGGCCCAGGCCCAGGCCCAGGCCCAGGGCCCAGGGCCCAGGCCCAGGCCCAGTGGCCAGGCCAGTGGCCCAGTGGCCCAGTGGCCCAGGCCCAGTGGCCCAGGCCCAGGCCCAGTGGCCCAGGCCCAGGCCCAGGCCCAGGCCCAGGCCCAGGCCCAGGCCCAGGCCCAGGCCCAGGCCCAGGCCCAGTGGCCCAGTGGGCCCAGTGGCCCAGGCCCAGTGGCCCAGTGGCCCAGGCCCCAGGCCCAGGCCCAGGGCCCAGGCCCAGGCCCAGGCCCAGGCCCAGGGCCCAGGCCCAGCCCAGGCCCAGTGGCCCAGGCCCAGGCCCAGTGGCCCAGGCCCAGGCCCAGGCCCAGGCCCAGGCCCAGGCCCAGGCCCAGGCCCAGGCCCAGGCCCAGGCCCAGGCCCAGGCCCAGTGGCCCAGTGGCCTGGTGGCCCAGGCCCAGGGGCCCAGGCCCAGGCCCAGGCCCAGGCCCAGGCCCAGGCCAGGCCCAGGCCCAGGCCCAGGCCCAGGCCCAGGCCCAGGCCCAGTGGCCCAGGTCAGGCCCAGGCCCAGGGGCCAGGGCCCAGGCCCAGGCCCAGGCCCAGGCCCAGTGGCCCAGGCCCAGTGGCCCAGGCCCAGGCCCAGGCCCAGGGCCAGTGGCCCAGGCCCAGTGGCCCAGGCCCAGCCCAGGCCCAGTGGCCCAGGCCTGTGGCCCAGGCCCAGTGGCCCAGGCCCAGGGCCCAGGCCCAGTGGCCCAGGCCCAGGCCCAGGCCCAGGCCCAGTGGCCCAGGCCCAGGCCCAGTGGCCCAGGCCCAGTGGCCCAGGCCCAGGCCCAGGCCCAGTGGCCCAGGCCCAGGCCAGTGGCCCAGGCCCAGGCCCAGGCCCAGGCCCAGTGGCCCAGGCCCAGGCCCAGGCCCAGGCCCAGTGGCCCAGGCCCAGGCTCAGGCCCAGTGGCCCAGGCCAGTGGCCCAGGCCCAGTGGCCCAGGCCCAGGGCCCAGGCCCAGGCCCAGTGGCCCAGGCCCAGGCCCAGGCCCAGTGGCCCAGGCCCAGGCCCAGTGGCCCAGGGCCCAGTGGCCCAGTGGCCCAGGCCCAGGCCCAGGCCCAGTGGCCCAGGCCCAGGCCCAGGCCCAGGCCCAGTGGCCCAGGCCCAGGCCCAGGCCCAGGCCCAGGTGGCCCAGTGGCCCAGGGCCCAGGCCCAGGCCCAGTGGCCCAGGCCCAGGCCCAGGCCCCCAGTGGCCCAGGCCCAGGCCCAGGCCCAGTGGCCCAGGCCCAGGCCCAGGCCCAGTGGCCTGTGGCCCAGGGCCCAGGCCCAGGCCCTGGCCCAGGCCCAGGTGGCCCAGGCCCAGTGGCCCAGGCCCAGGCCCAGTGGGGGCCCAGGCCCAGGCCCAGTGGCCCAGGCCCAGGGCCCAGGCCAGTGGCCCAGGCCCAGGCCCAGGCCCAGGGGCCCAGGGCCAGTGGCCCAGGCCCAGGCCCAGGCTCAGTGGCCAGGCCCAGGCCCAGTGGCCCAGGCCCAGGCCCAGTGGCCCAGGCCCAGGGCCCAGGCCCAGGCCCAGGCCCAGGCCCAGTGGCCCAGGGCCCAGGCCCAGGCCCAGGCCCAGGCCCAGTGGCCCAGGCCCAGGCCCAGGCCCAGGCCTGTGGCCCAGGGGCCCAGGCCCAGGCCCAGGCCCAGGCCCAGGCCCAGGCCCAGGCCCAGTGGCCCAGGCCCAGGCCCAGGTGGCCCAGGGCCCAGGGCCAGGTTTGTGGCCCAGGCCCAGGCCCAGGCCCAGGCCCAGGCCCAGTGGCCCAGGCCCAGGGCCCAGGTGGCCCAGGCCCAGGTTTGGTGGCCCAGGCCCAGGCCCAGGCCCTGTGGCCCAGGCCCAGGCCCAGGCCCAGGCCCAGGCCCAGGCCCAGTGGCCAGTGGCCCAGGGCCCAGGCCCAGTGGCCCAGGCCCAGGCCCAGTGGCCCAGGCCCAGGGCCCAGGGGCCCAGGCCCAGGGCCAGTGGCCCAGGCCCAGGCCCAGGCCCAGGTGGGCCCAGGCCCAGGCCCAGGGGCCCAGGCCCAGGCCCAGGGCCCAGTGGCCCAGGCCCAGGCCCAGGCCCAGGCCCAGTGGCCCAGGCCCAGGCCCAGGCCTGGCCCAGGCCCAGGCCCTGGCCCAGGCCCAGGCCCAGGGCCCAGTGGCCCAGGCCCAGGCCCAGGCCCAGTGGCCCAGGGGCCCAGGCCCAGGCCCAGGGCCCAGGCCCAGTGGCCCAGGGCCCAGGCCCAGGCTCAGGCTCAGGCCCAGGCCAGGCCCAGGCCAGTGGCCCAGGCCCAGGCCTGTGGCCCAGGCCCAGGCTCAGGCCCAGGCCCAGTGGCCCAGGGCCCCAGGCCCAGGCCCAGGCCTGCGGCCCAGGCCCAGTGGCCCAGGCCCAGTGGCCCAGGCCCAGGCCCAGGCCCAGGCCCAGTGGCCCAGGGGGGGCCCAGGCCCAGGCCCCCAGGCTTCAGGCCCAGGCCCAGGCCCAGGCCCAGGCCCAGGCCCAGGCCCAGGCCCAGGCCCAGGCCCCCAGGCCCAGTGGCCCAGTGGCCCAGGCCCAGGCCCAGTGGCCCAGGCCCAGGCCCAGGCCCAGGCCCAGGCCCAGTGGCCCAGGCCCAGGCCCAGTGGCCCAGGCCCAGGGGCCCAGGCCCAGGGCCCAGTGGCCCAGGGCCCAGGGCCCAGGCCCAGTGGCCCAGTGGCCCAGTGGCCAGTGGCCCAGGGCCCCAGGCCCAGGCCCAGGCCCAGTGGCCCAGGCCCAGGCCCAGGCTCAGGGCCCAGTGGCCCAGGCCCAGGCCCAGTGGCCCAGTGGCTCAGGGCTCAGGCCCAGGCCCAGGCCCTGGGCCCAGGCCCAGGCCCAGGCCCAGTGGCCCAGGCCCAGGCCCAGGCCCAGGGCCCAGTGGCCCAGGCCCAGTGGCCCAGTGGGGCCAGGCCCAGGCCCAGTGGCCCAGGCTGGCCCAGTGGCCCAGTGGCCCAGGCCCAGGCCCAGGCCCAGGCCCAGGCCCAGGCCCAGTGGCCCAGTGGCCCAGGCCCAGTGGCCCAGGCCCAGTGGCCAGGCTCAGGCCCAGTGGCCCAGGCCCAGGCCCAGGCCCAGGGCCCAGGCCCAGGCCCAGGCCCAGGCTCAGGCCCAGGCCCAGGCCCAGGCCCAGGGCCCAGGCCCAGGCCCAGTGGCCCAGTGGCCCAGGGCCCAGGCCCAGGCCTGGGGCCCAGGCCTGTGGCCTGGGGCCCAGGCCAGTGGCCCAGTGGCCCAGTGGCCCAGGGCCCAGGCCCAGGCCCAGGGCCCAGGGCCCAGGCCCAGTGGCCCAGGCCCAGGCCCAGGGCCCAGGCTCAGGCCCAGGGCCCAGTGGCCCAGGCCCAGGCCCAGGCCCAGTGGGCCAGTGGCCTGGGGGCCCAGTGGCTGTGGCCCAGGCCCAGGCCCAGTGGCCCAGGGCCAGTGGCCCAGGGGCCCAGGGCCCAGGCCCAGTGGCCCAGTGGCCCAGTGGCCCAGGCCCAGGGCCCAGGCCCAGGGCCCAGTGGCCCAGGGCCCAGGCCCAGTGGCCCAGGCCCAGGCCCAGGCCCAGTGGCCCAGGCCCAGGCCCTGGCCCTGGGCCCAGGGCCCAGGCCCAGGGCCCAGGCCCAGCCCAGGCCCAGGCTGGCCCAGGCCCAGGCCCAGGCCCAGGCCCAGGCCCAGGCCCAGGCCCAGGCCCAGTGGCCCAGGCCCAGTGGCCCAGTGGCCCAGGGCCCAGTGGCCCAGGCCCAGGCCCAGTGGCCCAGGGCCCAGGCCCAGGCCCAGGCCCAGGCCCAGGCCCAGGCCCAGTGGCCCAGGCCCAGGCCCAGTGGCCCAGTGGCCCAGGCCAGGGGCCCAGGGCCCAGGCCCAGGCTCAGGCCCAGGCCCAGTGGCCCAGTGGCCCAGGGCCCAGTGGCCCAGGGCCTGTGTGGCCCAGGGCCCAGGCCAGTGGCCCAGGCCCAGGGCCAGGCCCAGGCCCAGTGGCCCAGGCCCAGGCCAGTGGCCCAGGCCCAGGCCCAGGCCCAGGGCCAGGCCCAGGCCCAGGCCCAGGCCCAGGCCCAGGCCAGTGGCCCAGGCCCAGGCCCAGGCCCAGTGGCCCAGGCCCAGTGGCCCAGTGGCCCAGTGGCCAGCAGGCCCAGGCCCAGGCCCAGTGGCCCAGGCCCAGGTGGCCCCAGGCCCAGTGGCCCAGTGGCCCAGGGCCAGTGGCCCAGGGCCCAGTGGCCCAGGCCCAGGCCCAGTGGCCCAGGCCCAGGCCCAGGCCCAGGGCCCAGGCCCAGGCCCAGGGCCCAGGCCCAGGTGGCCCAGTGGCCCAGGCCCAGGCCCAGGCCCAGGCCCAGGCCCAGGCCCAGGCCCAGTGGCCCAGTGGCCCAGGCCCAGGGCCCAGGGCCCAGTGGCCCAGGCCCAGGCCCCAGGCCCAGTGGCAGGCCCAGGCCCAGTGGCCCAGGCCCAGGCCCAGGCCCAGGCCCAGTGGCCCAGGCCCAGGCCCAGGCCCAGGCCCAGGGCCCAGGCCCAGTGGCCCAGGCCCAGGCCCAGGCCCCAGGGCCCAGGCCCAGGGCCCAGCTCAGGCCCAGGGGCCCAGGCCAGTGGCCCAGGCCCAGGCCCAGTGGCCCAGGCCCAGGCCCAGTGGCCCAGTGGCCCAGGCCCAGTGGCCCAGTGGCCCAGGCCCAGGCCCAGGCCCAGGCCCAGGCCCAGTGGCCCAGGCCCAGGCCCAGTGGCCCAGGCCCAGTGGCCCAGTGGCCCAGGCCCAGGGCCCAGTGGCCCAGGCCCAGGCCCAGGCCCAGGCCCAGGCCCAGGCCCAGGCCAGGCCCAGGCCCAGGCCCAGTGGCCCAGGCCCAGTGGCCCAGGCCCAGGCCCAGGCCCAGGGCCCAGGCCCAGGCCCAGTGGCCCAGGCCCAGGCCCAGTGGCCCAGGCCCAGTGGCCCAGGCCCAGTGGCCCAGGCCCAGGCCCAGGCCCAGGCCCAGGTGGCCCAGTGGCCCAGGCCCAGGCCCAGGGCCAGGCCCAGGCCCAGGCCCAGGCCCAGGCCCAGTGGCCCAGTGGCCCAGGCCCAGTGGCCCAGTGGCCCAGGCCCAGGCCCAGTGGCCCAGGGCCCAGGCCTGTGGCCCAGGCCCAGGCCCAGGCCCAGGCCCAGTGCCCAGGCCCAGGCCCAGGGCCAGTGGCCCAGGGCCCAGGCCCAGGCCCAGTGGCCCAGGCCCAGGCTCAGGCCCAGGCCCAGGCCCAGGCCCAGTGGCCCAGGGCCCTGGCCCAGGCCCAGGCCCAGGCCCAGGCCCAGGCCCAGTGGCCCAGGCCCAGGCCCAGTGGCCCAGTGGCCCAGGCCCAGGCCCAGGCCCAGGCCAGTGGCCCAGGCCTGGTGGCCCAGTGGCCCAGGGCCCAGGCCCAGGCCCAGGCCCAGGGCCCAGGCCAGGGCCCAGGCCCAGGCCCAGTGGCCCAGGCCCAGGCCCAGGCCCAGTGGCCCAGTGGCCCAGGCCCAGGCCCAGTGGCCCAGTGGCCCAGGCCCAGGGCCCAGGCCCAGGCCTGTGTGGCCCAGTGGCCCAGGCCCAGGCCCAGGGCCCAGGCCCCAGGCCCAGGCCCAGGCCCAGTGGCCTGTGGCCCAGTGGCCCAGGCCCAGGGCCAGTGGCCCAGGCCCAGGGGGTGGCCCAGGGCCCAGGCCCAGGCCCAGGCCCAGGCCCAGGCCCAGGCCCAGGCCCAGGCCCAGTGGCCCAGGCCCAGGCCCAGGGCCCAGTGGCCCAGGCCCAGTGGCCCAGTGGCCCAGGCCCAGGCCCAGGGCCCAGGCCCAGGCCCAGTGGCCCAGGCCCAGTGGCCCAGGCCCAGTGGCCCAGTGGCCCAGGGCCCAGGCCCAGTGGCCCAGGCCCAGGCCCAGGCCCAGTGGCCCAGGCCCAGGCCCAGGCCCAGGCCCAGGCCCAGGCCCAGGGCCCAGTGGCCCAGGGCCAGTGGCCCAGGCCCAGGCCCAGGCCCAGGTGGCCCAGGCCCAGGCCCAGGCCCAGGCCCAGGGCCCAGGCCCAGTGGCCCAGGGGCCCAGTGGCCCAGGCCCAGGCCCTGGCCCAGGCCCAGGCCCAGTGGCCCAGGCCTGCCCAGTGGCCCAGGCCCAGGCCCAGTGGCCCAGGGCCCAGGGCCAGGCCCAGGCCCAGGCCCAGGCCCAGGCCAGTGGCCCAGGCCCAGGCCCAGGCCCAGGCCCAGGCCCAGGGCCCAGGCCCAGTGGCCCAGGCCCAGGCCCAGGCCCAGGCCCAGGCCCAGGCCCAGTGGCCCAGGCCAGTGGCCCAGTGGCCCAGGCCCAGGCCCAGGCCCAGGCCCAGGCCCAGGCCCAGTGGCCCAGTGGCCCAGGCCCAGGCCCAGTGGCCCAGGCCCAGTGGCCCAGGCCCAGGCCCAGTGGCCCAGGCCAGTGGCCCAGGGCCAGTGGCCCAGGCAGTGGTGGCCCAGGCCCAGGCCCAGTGGCCCAGGCCCAGGCCCAGGCCCAGGCCCAGGGCCCAGGGCCCAGGCCCAGGCCCAGGCCCAGTGGCCCAGTGGCCCAGGCCCAGGCCCAGGCTCAGTGGCCCAGTGGCCCAGGCCTGTGGCCCAGGCCCAGGCCAGTGGCCCAGGCCCAGGCCCAGGCCCAGGCTCAGGCCCAGGCCCAGGCCCAGGCCCAGGCCCAGGCCCAGGCTCAGGCCCAGGCCCAGGCCCAGGCCCAGGCCCAGGTGGCCCAGGGCCCAGGCCCAGGGCCCAGGCCCAGGCCCAGGCCCAGTGGCCCAGGCCCAGGCCCTGGCCCAGGCCCAGTGGCCCAGGCCCAGGCCCAGGGCTGTGGCCCAGGGCCAGGGCCCAGGCCCAGGCCCAGGCCCAGGCCCAGTGGCCCAGGCCCATGGCCCAGGCCCAGGCCCAGGCCCAGGGCTCCAGGCCCAGGTGGCCCAGGCCAGTGGCCCAGGCCCAGTGGCCCAGGCCCAGGCCCAGGCCCAGGCCCAGGCCCAGGCCCAGGCCCAGGCCCAGGCCCAGGGCCCAGGCCCAGGGCCCAGGCCCAGTGGCCCAGGCCCAGGCCCAGTGGCCCAGGCCCAGGCCCAGTGGCCTGTGGCCCAGGCCCAGGCCCAGGCCTGTCAGGCCAGTGCCCAGGCCCAGTGCCCAGGCCCAGGCCCAGGCCCAGGGCCAGGCCCAGGCCAGTGGCCCAGGCCCAGGGGCCCAGGTGGCCCAGGCCCAGTGGCCCAGTGGCCCAGGCCCAGTGGCCCAGGGCCCAGGCCCAGGCCCAGGCCCAGGGCCCAGGCCCAGGCCCAGGTGGCCTGTGGCCCAGGCCCAGTGGCCAGTGGCCCAGGCCCAGGCCCAGGCCCAGGGCCAGGCCCAGTGGCCCAGGCCCAGGCCCAGGCCCAGGCCCAGGCCCAGTGGCCCAGTGGCAGGCCCAGTGGCCCAGGCCCAGGGCCCAGTGGCCCAGGCCCAGGCCCAGGCCCAGGCCAGTGGGCCCAGGCCCAGTGGCCCAGGCCAGTGGCCCAGGCCCAGGCCCAGTGGCCCAGGCCCAGTGGCCCAGGCCCAGGGCCCAGGCCCAGGGCCCAGTGGCCCAGGCCCAGGCCCAGGCCCAGGCCCAGTGGCCTGTGGCCCAGTGGCCCAGGCCCAGGCCCAGGCCCAGCCCAGGCCCAGGCCCAGGCTCAGGCCCAGTGGCCCAGGCCCAGTGGCCCAGCCCAGGCCCAGTGGCCCAGGCCCAGGCCTGGCCCAGTGGCCCAGGGGCCCAGGGCCCAGGCCCAGGGCCCAGTGGCCCAGGCCCAGGCCCAGTGGCCCAGGCCCAGGCCCAGGCCTGTGGCCCAGGGCCCAGGCCCAGTGGCCCAGTGGCCCAGTGGCCCAGGCCCAGGCCCAGGCCCAGGCCCAGGCCCAGTGGCCCAGGCCCAGTGGCCCAGGGCCCAGGGCCCAGGCCCAGGCCCAGTGGCCCAGGCCCAGGCCCAGTGGCCCAGGCCCAGGCCCAGGCCCAGGCCCAGGCCCAGGCCCAGGCCCAGGGCCCAGGCCCAGTGGCCCAGGCCCAGGCCCAGGCCCAGGCCTGCGGCCAGTGGCCCAGGCCCAGGCCCAGGCCCAGGCCCAGTGGCCCAGGCCCAGGCCCAGGCCCAGTGGCCCAGGCCCAGGCCCAGGCCCAGGCCCAGGCCCAGGCCCAGGCCCAGGCCCAGGCCCAGGCCCAGGCCCAGTGGCCCAGGGCCCAGGCCAGGCCCAGGCCCAGGGGCCCAGGCCCAGGCTCAGGCCCAGGCCCAGGGCCAGGGCCCAGGGCCCAGGCCCAGGCCCAGGGCCCAGGCCCAGTGGCCCAGTGGCCCAGGCCCAGGCCCAGGGCCAGTGGCCCAGGCCCAGTGGCCAGTGGCCCAGTGGCCCAGTGGCCCAGGCCCAGGGCAGTGGCCCAGTGGCCCAGGTGGCCCAGGCCAGTGGCCCAGGCCCAGGTGGCCCAGTGGCCCAGGCCCAGGCCCAGGCCCAGGCTCAGTGGCCCAGGGCCCAGGCCCAGTGGCCCAGGCCCAGGCCCAGGCCCAGGCCCAGGGCCCAGTGGCCCAGGGCCCAGGCCCAGGCCCAGGGCCCAGGCCCAGGCCAGGCCTGTGGCCCAGGCCCAGTGGCCCAGGCCCAGGGCCAGGCCCAGGCCCAGGCCCAGGCCAGTGTGTGGCCCAGTGGCCCAGGGCCCTGGCAGTGGCCCAGGCCAGGCCCAGGCCCAGGCCCAGGCCCAGTGGCCCAGGCCCAGGCCCAGGCCCAGGCCCAGGCCCAGGCCCAGGCCCAGTGGCCCAGTGGCCCAGGCCTCCAGGCCCAGGCCCAGGCCCAGGCCCAGGCTCAGGCCCAGGCCCAGTGGCCCAGGCCCAGTGGCCCAGTGGCCCAGGCCCAGGCCCAGGGCCCAGGGCCAGGTCAGGCCCAGGGCCCAGGCCCAGTGGCCCAGGCCCAGTGGCCCAGGCCCAGGTGGCCCAGGGCCCAGGCCCAGTGGCCCAGGCCCAGTGGCCCAGTGGCCCAGGCCCAGGCCCAGTGGCCCAGTGGCCCAGGCCCAGTGGCCCAGGCCCAGGCCCAGGCCCAGTGGCCCAGGCCCAGGCCCAGGCCCAGGCCCAGGGCCAGGCCCAGTGGCCCAGGCCCAGGCCCAGTGGCCCAGGCCCAGGCCCAGGCCCAGGGCCCAGGCCCAGTGGCCCAGGCCCAGGGCCCAGGGCCCAGTGGCCCAGGCCCAGTGGCCCAGGCCCAGGCCCAGGCCCAGTGGCCCAGGCCCAGTGGCCCAGGCCCAGGCCCTGGCCCAGTGGCCCAGTGGCCCAGGCCCAGTGGCCCAGGCCCAGGCCCAGGCCCAGGGGCCTGTGGCCCAGGCCCAGGGCCAGGCCTGTGGCCCAGGCCCAGTGGCCCAGGCCCAGTGTCCAGGCCCAGGCCCAGTGGCCCAGGTGGCCCAGGCCTGTGCCTGTGGCCCAGTGGCCCAGGCCCAGTGGCCCAGGCCCAGGGCCAGTGGCCCAGTGGCCCAGTGGCCCAGGCCCAGGCCCAGGCCCAGGCCCAGGCCCAGGCCCAGGCCCAGGCCCAGGCCCAGGCCCAGGCCCAGGCCCAGTGGGCCCAGGCCCAGGCCCAGGCCCAGTGGCCAGTGGCCCAGGGGCTCAGGCCCAGGCCCAGGCCCAGGCCCAGTGGCCCAGGCCCAGGCCCAGGCCCAGGCCCAGGGCCCAGGCCCAGTGGCCCAGGCCTCAGGGCCCAGTGGCCCAGGCCCAGGCCCAGGCCCAGGCCCAGGCCCAGGCCCAGGCCCAGGGCCCAGGCCCAGGCCCAGGCCCAGTGGCCCAGGCCCTCAGGCCCAGGCCCAGGCCCAGTGGCCCAGGCCCAGGCCCAGGCCCAGGCCCAGGCCCAGTGGCCCAGGCCCAGGCCCAGGCCCAGGCCCAGGGCCCAGGCCCAGTGGCCCAGGCCCAGGCCCAGGCCCAGGCCTCAGGCCCAGTGGCCCAGGCCCAGTGGCCCAGGCCCAGGCCCAGGCCCAGGCCCAGTGGCCCAGGCCCAGGCCCAGTGGCCCAGGCCCAGGCCCAGTGGCCCAGGCCCAGGCCCAGGGCCCAGGGCCCAGTGGGCCAGTGGCCCAGGGCCCAGGGCCCAGTGGCCCAGGCCCAGGCCCAGTGGCCCAGGCCCAGGCCCAGGCCCAGGCCCAGGCCCAGGCCAGGCCTGTGGCCCAGGCCCAGTGGCCCAGTGGCCCAGGGCCCAGGCCCAGGCCCAGGCCCAGGCCCAGGCCCAGGGGCCCAGGGCCCAGGCCCAGGCCTTGTGGCCCAGGCCCAGTGGCCCAGGCCCAGGCCCAGGGCCCAGGGTGGCCCAGTGGCCCAGTGGCCCAGGCCCAGTGGCCCAGGCCCAGGGCCCAGGCCCAGTGGCCCAGGCCCAGGGCCCAGGCCCAGGCCCAGGCCAGTGGCCTGGGGCCCAGTGGCCCAGGCCCAGTGGCCCAGGCCCAGTGGCCCAGGCCCAGTGGCCCAGGGCCCAGGCCAGTGGCCCAGGCCCAGGCCCAGGGCCCAGGGGCCCAGGCCCAGTGGCCCAGGCCCAGGCCCAGGCCCAGGCCCAGGGCCCAGGCCCAGGGCCCAGGCCCAGGCCCAGGGCCCAGGCCCAGGCCCAGGCCCCATGGCCCAGGCCCAGGGCCCAGGGCCAGGCCCAGGCCCAGGCCCAGGCCCAGGCCCAGGCCCCAGTGGCCCAGGCCAGTGGCCCAGTGGCCCAGGCCCAGTGGCCCAGGCCCAGTGGCCCAGTGGCCCAGGCCCAGGCCCAGGCCCAGGCCCAGCCCAGGCCCAGGCCCAGGCCCAGGGGCCTGGCCCAGGCCCAGGCCCCAGTGGGCCCAGTGGCCCAGGCCCAGGCCCAGGCCCAGTGGCCCAGGCCCAGTGGCCCAGGCCCAGTGGCCCAGGCCCAGGGCCCAGGGCCCAGGCCCAGGCCCAGGGCCCAGGCCCAGGCCCAGGGCCAGGCCCAGGCCCAGGCCCAGGCCTGTGTGGCCCAGTGGCCCAGGCCCAGTGGCCCAGGCCCAGGCCCAGGCCCAGGCCCAGGCCCCAGGGCCAGGCTCAGGCCCAGGCCCAGGGCCCAGGCCCAGGCCCAGGTGGCCCAGTGGCCCAGGCCCAGTGGCCCAGGCCAGTGGCCCAGGCCCAGGCCCAGGCCCAGGCCAGTGGCCCAGGGCCAGTGGCCCAGGCCCAGGCCCAGGCCCAGGCCCAGGCCCAGGGCCCAGGCCCATGGCCCAGGCCCAGGCCCAGGCCCAGGCCCAGTGGCCAGGTGGCCCAGGCCCAGTGGCCCAGGCCCAGGCCCAGGCCCAGGCCCAGGCCCAGTGGCCCAGGCCCAGTGGCCCAGGGCCCAGGCCCAGTGGCCCAGGCCCAGGCCCAGGCCCAGTGGCCCAGGCCCAGTGGCCCAGGCTCAGGCCCAGGCCCAGGGCTGTGGGCCAGGCCCAGTGGCCCAGGCCCAGGCTCAGTGGCCCAGGTCAGGTCAGTGGCCCAGGGGCCCAGGCCCAGTGGCCAGTGGCCCAGTGGCCCAGGCTCAGGCCCAGGCCCAGGCCCAGGCCCAGGCCCAGGCCCAGGGCCCAGGTCAGGCCCAGGCCCAGGCCCAGGCCCAGGCCCAGGGTCAGGCCCAGGCCAGTGGCCCAGGCCCAGGCCCAGGCCCAGGCCCAGGCCTGTGGCCCAGTGGCCCAGGCCCAGTGGCCAGCAGGCCCAGGCCCAGGCCCAGGCCCAGGGGCCAGGGCCCAGTGGCCCAGTGGCCCAGGCCCAGTGGCCCAGGCCCAGGCCCAGGGGCCCAGGCCCAGGCCCAGGGCCCAGTGGCCCAGGCCCAGGCCCAGGGCCCAGGCCCAGGTTTGTGGCCCAGGCCAGGGCCAGGCCCAGGGGTTTAGTGGCCCAGTGGCCCAGGCCCTGGGCCCAGGTCCAGTGGCCCAGGCCCAGGCCCAGGCCCAGGCCCAGGCCCAGGGCCCAGGCCCAGGCCCAGGGCCCAGGCCCAGGCCCAGTGGCCCAGGCCCAGGGCCCAGGCCCAGGCCCAGGCCCAGGGCCCAGGGCCCAGTGGCCAGGGCCCAGGGCCCAGGCCAGTGGCCCAGGGCCCAGGCCCAGTGGCCCAGGGCCCAGTGGCCCAGGCCCAGGCCCAGTGGCTGTGTGGCCCAGGCCCAGGCCCAGGGGCCCAGGGCCAGTGGCCCAGTGGCCCAGGCTCAGGCCCAGTGGCCCAGGCTCAGGGCCAGGCTCAGGCTCAGGCCCAGGCTCAGGGCCCAGTGGCCCAGGCCCAGGCCCAGGCCCAGTGGCCCAGGCCCAGGGCCCAGGCCCAGGGCCCAGGCCCAGGCCCAGTGGCCCAGGCCCAGGCCCAGGCCCAGTGGCCCAGGCCCAGGCCCAGGCCCAGTGGCCCAGGCCCAGGCCCAGGCCCAGGCCCAGGCCCAGGCCCAGGCCCAGCAGGCCCAGGCCCAGTGGCCCAGGCCCAGGCCCAGGCCCAGGTGGCCCAGTGGCCCAGGCCCAGGCCCAGGGCCCAGTGGCCCAGGCCCAGTGGCCCAGTGGCCCAGGCCCAGTGGCCCAGGCCCCAGGCCCAGTGGCCCAGTGGCCCAGGCCCAGGCCCAGGCCCAGGGCCCAGGCCCAGGCCCAGTGGCCCAGGCCCAGTGGCCCAGGCCCAGTGGCCCAGTGGGCCCAGGCCCAGTGGCCCAGTGGCCCAGTGGCCCAGGTCAGGCCAGGCCCAGGCCCAGGCCCAGGCCCAGGCCCAGGCCCAGTGGCCCAGGCCAGGCCCAGTGGCCCAGTGGCCCAGGCCCAGGCCCAGGCCCAGGGCCCAGTGGGCCAGTGGCCCAGGCCCAGGCCCAGGCCTGTGGCCCAGGGCCCAGGCCCAGCCCAGGCCCAGGCCCAGGCCCAGGGCCCAGGGCCCAGGGCCCAGGGCCCAGGGCCCAGGGCCCCAGTGGCCCAGTGGCCCAGTGGCCCAGGCCCAGTGGCCCAGGCCCAGGGCCCAGGCCCAGGGCCCAGGGGCCCAGGCCCAGGCCCAGGCCCAGGCCCAGTGGCCCAGGGCCCAGGCCCAGGCCCAGGCCCAGGGCCCAGTGGCCCAGGGCCCAGGGCCCAGTGGCCCAGGGCCCAGTGGCCCAGTGGCCCAGTGGCCCAGTGGCCCAGGCCCAGTGGCCCAGGCTCAGGTGGCCCAGTGGCCCAGGCCCAGTGGCCCCAGGCCCAGGCCCAGTGGGGCCCAGGCCCAGTGGCCCAGGGCCAGGCCCAGGGCCCAGGGCCCAGTGGCCCAGGGCCCAGGGCCCAGGGCCCAGGCTCAGGCCCAGGCCCAGGCCCAGTGGCCCAGGCCCAGGCCCAGTGGCCCAGGCCCAGGCCCAGGCCCAGGCCCAGGGCTCAGGCTGTGGCCCAGTGGCCCAGTGGCCCAGGCCCAGGCCCAGTGGCCCAGGCCCAGGCCCACAGGCCCAGGCCCAGGCCCAGTGGCCCAGTGCCCAGTGGCCCAGGGCCCAGTGGCCCAGGGCCCAGGCCCAGGCCCAGTGGCCCAGGCCCAGGCCCAGGCCCAGGCCCAGTGGCCAGTGGCCCAGGGCCACAGGCCCAGTGGCCCAGTGGCCCAGTGGCCCAGGCCCAGGCCCAGGCCCAGGCCCAGGGCCTGGTGGCCCAGGGCCCAGGCCCAGGGCCCAGTGGCCCAGTGGCCTGTGGGCCTGCACCCAGGCCCAGGCCCAGGCCCAGGTGGCTCAGGCCTGTGGCCCAGGCCCAGTGGCTCAGGCCCAGTGGCCCAGTGGCCCAGGCCCAGGCCAGTGGCCTGTGGCCAGGCTCAGGCTCAGGCTCAGGCCCAGGCCCAGTGGCCCAGGCCCAGGCCTGGTGGGGGGGGCCCAGGGCCCAGGCCCAGTGTGGCCCAGGCCCAGGCCCAGTGGCCCAGGCCCAGTGGCCCAGTGGCCCAGGCTCAGGCCCAGGCCTGTGGCCCAGGGCCCAGTGGCCCAGGTGGGGCCCAGGCCCAGGGCCCAGGCCCAGGCCCAGGCCCAGTGGCCCAGGCCCAGGCCTGGGCCTGTGGCCCAGGCCCATGTGGCCCAGTGGCCCAGGCCCAGGGCCCAGGCCCAGTGGCCCAGGCCCAGGGCCCAGGCCCAGGGCCCCAGGCCCAGGCCCAGGCCCAGGCCCAGGCCCTGTGGCCCAGTGGCCCAGGCCAAGGCCCAGTGGCCCCAGTGGGGCTCAGGCCCAGGCCCAGGGTCAGGGCCCAGTGGCCAGTGGCTCAGGCTCAGTGGCCAGTGGGCCCAGGCCCAGGGCCCTGTGTGGCCCAGGCCCAGTGGCCCAGCCCAGGCCCAGTGGCCAGGCTCAGTGGCCCAGGCCCAGGCCCAGTAGCCCAGGCCCAGCGTGGCCCAGGGCCCAGGGTTTGTGGCCCAGGCCCAGGCCCAGGCCCAGTGGCCCAGGCTTCAGGCCCAGGTGGCCCAGGCCCAGGCCCAGTGGCCCAGGCCCAGTGGCCCAGGCCCAGGCCCAGGCCCAGGCCCAGGCCCAGGCCCAGGCCCAGGCCAGGGCCCCAGGGCCCAGGGCCCAGGCCCAGTGGCCCAGGCCCAGTGGCCCAGGGCCCAGGGGCCCAGTGGCCCAGGCCCAGGCCCAGGCCCAGGGCCCAGGCCCAGGCCCAGTGGCCCAGGCCCAGGCCCAGGGCCCAGGCGGCTCCAGTGGGGCTCAGGCCCAGGCCTGTGGCCCAGGCCCAGGGCTCAGGGGCAGGCTCAGGGCCCAGGGCCCAGGCCCAGGCCCAGGCCCAGGCCCAGGCCCAGGCCCAGGCCCAGGCCCAGGCCCAGTGGCCCAGTGGCCCAGGCCCAGGCCCAGGCCCAGGCCCAGGCTCAGGCCCAGGGCCTGTGGCCTGGGCCCAGGGGCCCAGGCCCAGGCCCAGGCCCAGGTGGCCCAGGCCCAGGCCTGGGCCCAGGCCCAGGCCCAGTGGCCCAGGGCCAGGCCCAGGCCCAGTGGCCCAGGCCCAGGCCCAGGCCCAGGCCCAGGCCCAGTGGCCCAGTGGCCCAGCCCAGGCCCAGGCCCAGGCCCAGGCCCAGGCCCAGTGGCCCAGTGGCCCAGGCCCAGGCCCAGGGCCCAGGCCCAGGCCCAGGGCCCAGTGGCCCAGGCCCAGTGGCCCAGGCCCAGGCCCAGGCCAGGCCCAGGCCTGGGCCCAGTGGCCCAGGCCCAGGCCCAGGCCCAGGCCCAGGCCTCCAGGCCCAGGGCCCAGTGGCCCAGGCCCAGGCCCAGGCCCAGGCCTGTGGCCCAGGGCCCAGGCCCAGGGCCCAGGCCCAGGCCCAGGCCCAGGGCCCAGGTGGCCCAGGCCCAGGGCCCAGGCCCAGGCCCAGGCCCAGGCCCAGGCCCAGGCCCAGGCCCTGTGGCCCAGGCCCAGTGGCCCAGGGCCCAGGCCCAGGCCCAGGCCCAGGCCCAGGCCCAGTGGCCCAGTGGCCCAGGCCCAGGCCCAGGCCCAGGGGCCCAGGCCCAGTGGCCCAGGCCCAGCCCAGGCCCAGGCCCAGTGGCCCAGGCCCAGGCCCAGGGCCAGTGGCTCAGGCCAGCAGGCCCAGGGCCAGGCCCAGTGGCCCAGTGGCCCAGGCCCAGTGGCCCAGGCCCAGGCCCAGGCCCAGGCCCAGGCCCAGGGCCAGGCCCAGGCCCAGGCCCAGGCCCAGGCCCAGGCCCAGGCCCAGTGGCCCAGGCCCAGGCCTGTGTGGCCCAGGCCCAGGGCCCAGGCCCAGTGGCCCAGGCCCAGGGCCCAGGGCCCAGGCCCAGTGGCCCAGGGGCCCAGGCCCAGGGCCCAGGCCCAGGCCCAGGCCCAGGCCCAGGCCCAGGCCCAGGGCCCAGGGCCCAGGCCCAGTGGCCCAGGCCCAGGCCCAGGCCCAGTGGCCCAGGCCCAGGCCCAGGCCCAGGCCCAGTGGCCCAGGCCCAGTGGCCCAGGCCCAGGCCCAGTGGCCCAGGCCCAGTGGCCCAGGCCCAGGCCCAGGCCCAGTGGCCCAGTGGCCCAGGCCCAGGCCCAGGCCCAGGCCCAGGCCCAGGCCCAGGCCCAGGGCCAGAGGGCCCAGGCCCAGGCCCAGGCCTTCCAGGCCCAGGCCCAGGCCCAGGCTCAGTGGCCCAGTGGCCCAGGTGGGCAGTGGCCCAGGCCCAGGGCCCAGTGGCCCAGGCCCAGGCCTGTGGGGGCCCAGGCCCAGGCCCAGGCCCAGGCCCAGGCCCAGGCCCAGTGGCCCAGTGGCCCAGGCCCAGGCTCAGGCCCAGGCCCAGGGCCCAGGCCCAGTGGCCCAGTGGCCAGTGGCCCAGGCCCAGGCCCAGGCCCAGGCCCAGGCCCAGGCCCAGGCCCAGGCCCAGGCCCAGGCCCAGGCCCAGGCCCAGGCCCAGTGGCCCAGGCCCAGGCCCAGGGCCCAGGCCCAGTGGCCCAGCCCAGGGCCCAGGCCCAGTGGCCCAGGGCCCAGGGCCCAGGCCCAGGCCCAGTGGCCAGGCCCAGGGGCCCAGTGGCCCAGGCCCAGGCCCAGTGGCCCAGGGCCCAGGGGCCAGTGGCCCAGGGCCCCAGGCCCAGTGGCCAGTGGCCCAGGCCCAGGCCCAGTGGCCCAGGCCCAGGCCCAGGCCCAGTGGCCCAGTGGCCCAGGCCCAGTGGCCCAGGCCCAGGCCCAGGCCCAGGCCCAGGCCTGTAGTGGCCCAGTGGCCCAGTGGCCCAGGCCCAGGCCCAGGCCCAGGCCCAGGGCCCAGGCCCAGTGGCCCAGTGGCCCAGGCCCAGCCCAGGCCCAGGCCCAGTGGCCAGTGGCCCAGGCCCAGGCCCAGGTGGCCCAGGCCCAGGCCCAGGGCCCAGGCCCAGGCCAGTGGCCCAGGCCCAGGCCCAGGCCTGTGGCCCAGGCCCAGGCCCAGGGCCCAGGCCCAGGCCCAGGCTGGCCCAGTGGCCCAGTGGCTCAGTGGCCCAGGCCAGTGGCCAGTGGCCCAGTGGCCCAGGCCCAGGCCCAGGCCCAGGCCCAGGCTCAGTGGCCCAGGCCCAGGGCCCAGTGGCCCAGGCCCAGGCCCAGGCCCAGGCCCAGGCCCAGTGCAGGCTCAGGCCAGTGGCCCAGGTCCAGGCCCAGGTGGCCCAGGCCCAGTGGCCCAGGCTCAGTGGCCCAGGCCCAGTGGCCCAGTGGCCCAGGGCCAGGCCCAGGCCCAGTGGCCCAGGCCCAGGCCCAGGCCCAGTGGCCCAGGCCCAGGGGCCCAGTGGCTGTGGCCCAGTGGCCCCCAGGCCCAGTGGCCCAGGGCCCAGGCAGTGGCCCAGGCCCAGGGCCCAGGGCCCAGGCCCAGGCCCAGGCCCAGTGGCCCAGGCCAGTGGCCCAGGCCCAGTGGCCCAGGCCCAGGCCCAGGCCCAGTGGCCCAGGGCCCAGGCCCAGGCCCAGGCCCAGGGCCCAGGCCCAGGTGGCCCAGGCTCAGGCCCAGGCCAGTGGCCCAGGGCCCAGTGGCCCAGGCCCAGGCTCAGTGGCCCAGTAGCCCAGGCCCAGGCCCAGTGGCCCAGGCCCAGGCCCAGGCAGGCCCAGTGGCCCAGTGGCCCAGGCCCAGGCCCAGGCCCAGTGGCCCAGGCCCAGTGGCCCAGGGCCCAGGCCCAGGCCCAGTGGCCCAGGCCCCAGGCCCAGGTGGCCCAGTGGCCCAGGCCCAGCGGGCCCAGGGCCCAGTGGCCCAGGCCCAGGCCCAGGGCCCAGTGGGCCCAGTGGCCCAGGCCCAGGCCCAGGGGCCCAGTGGCCCAGTGGCCCAGGCCCAGGCCCAGGCCCAGGGCCAGTGGCCCAGGCCCAGTGGCCCAGGCTCAGGCCCAGGCCCAGTGGCAGGGCCCAGTGGCTCAGTGGCCCAGGCCTAGGCTCAGGCCCAGTGGCCCAGGCCCAGTGGCCCAGGCCCAGTGGCCCAGGCCCAGGGCCCAGTGGCCCAGGCCCAGGCCCAGGCCCAGTGGCCCAGGCCCAGGCCAGGGCCCAGGGCCCAGTGGCCCAGTGGCCCAGGCCTGGGCCCAGTGGCCCAGGCCCAGGGCCCAGTGGGCCCAGGCCCAGGCCCAGGGCCCAGGCCCAGTGGCCCAGGCCCAGTGGCCCAGGCCCAGGCCCAGTGGCCCAGGCCCAGTGGCCCAGGCCCAGGGCCCAGGCCCAGGCCCAGTGGCCCAGGCTCAGTGGCCCAGGGCCCAGGCCCAGGGCTCAGGCCCAGTGGCCCAGTGGCCCAGGGCCCAGGCCCAGGGCCCAGGCCCAGGCCCAGGCCCAGTGGCCCAGGCCCAGGCCCAGGCCCAGTGGCCCAGGCCCAGTGGCCCAGGCCCAGGCCCAGGCCCAGGCCCAGTGGCCCAGGCCCAGGCCCAGGCCCAGTGGCCCAGGCCCAGTGGCCCAGGCCCAGGCCCAGTGGGGCCCAGGCCCAGGCCCAGGCCCAGGTGGCCCAGTGGCCCCAGTGGCCCAGGCCCAGGGCCAGTGGCCCAGGCCCAGGTGGCCCAGGCCCAGGCCCAGTGGCCCAGGCCCAGGCCCAGGCCCAGGCCCAGGCCCAGGTGGCCCAGTGGCCCAGGCCCAGGCCCAGTGGCCCAGTGGCCCAGGCCCAGTGGCCCAGGCCCAGTGGCCCAGGCCCAGGCCCAGTGGCCCAGGCCCAGTGGCCCAGGCCCAGGCCCAGGCCCAGGCCCAGGCCCAGGCCCAGGGCCCAGGCCCAGGCCCAGGCCCAGGCCCAGGCTCAGGCTCAGGC